>CAMXCT020001014.1:162600-187983 GCA_947184155.2 Cladocopium goreaui
GACTACCATACTCAGAGCTGCTTGAAAAACGTCTTTTTCGCTCTCGGGCCAACCGTCGTCTAGTTCTTCAACATGATGTCTGCAATTTCTGTGTAGCAGTCCCGCACGTAGAACTGCTTCTCGTCCCAAATTTCAGAAACGTTTTGCAACTTGAAACTGCCCGTTTCCGTTCTGAGAATTTGCCCTTTTAGCTTTGCATCATACAAAGCTCGTGCGAAGGCCTTGACATTCTCGGGAACATCGCTCTGAACCTGAAACCAAGCAAAGCAGCCACAGAAACATAAACGCTGTCTCACATCAACGAGAAACAAACACAACGAACTCGGGCTACGACTAAAACTAATCTTTGCCAAGAAACGGGTTGTGGTTCGGCAATGCCCTTCTGAATGCGGTTGTAAAGGCTCTGGGCTATGGCAATACAGTCAGCACTGGCGGAAAACTCATTGGCTAGCGCTTTACGCAAATTCTCCTCGGAAACTTCCATGAGACCTTTGCGCCTGTACCCGGAAAGTGCATCTACCACCTTGTTGGCGATGTCTTCATCATACTCCAAATCACACATTTGCTCACGAATCCAGCTTGGCACCTCATTGTGCTCCACGTCCTTCAACATCTTTGTATTCGGCGGCAGGGCAGAGAACTGTAAGGCTCGCGCTGCGAAATGCCAAAAGCAGAAGAAATGGCAAAGAAGGACATAGCACCGAACACGAGCATTGCGCAAGGCAACCATTGCTACAACAAAAGTCTTGAAAGGCAACAGCTCGTATTCCTGCAACAGCTCTTACTCCTCCTGACTTTGAATCTGATCTTACTTGAAGCATCAGCGCAGTGCAGTTTGATATTGTTGAGCCTTAACGACAGTGATGGCAAGCACTGGAAGCAACAACACATCAGCATGAACAAGCCTTACACCTTTCACAATTCGTGGCGTAAATAACCCCTCTTATCATCATCTAAATAGTAATAGTTTTGTCCTACTTTCTTGTCAATTTCTTCAAGTTTTGCCAAACCAGTTTCACCTGTTTAGCGTATTTGTTGAATTTATCCATCAACTCTTTCATTTCAGTCTTGCTCTCATCTCCACTTGACATTACTATTTATTCATTTATTTAGAAATTAATTTATATAATTATTTATTTATGAGTTGGAGTTGATAGAAAAACTACTCTTTAAATGGTTTCGTTTCAATCCATTTCAGACATCATCTGTTTTTTTGCTGTTCCGTGGTGTATTCATAACATCTTTTATCAGAACATTTCTATATCTTTCATCTTCTGTTGGAGGAGTAGTAATTCGATTGAAAGCAAACGAGATGCTGTGGTCTTGGCTATCCAATGTAATCCCCCCTTCATCATCCTTACTGACATTCATAGTCTTATCATTTTTAGTCAGTTTGAAACTACACGGATTACAACGACAGGTTATGCCTTTGGGGTTTATTTCTATTTCATTTCTCAACTGTAATTTTCCACAACATAATGGACAATCAAATATATTATTTTTCCTTGTTAATTTTTGTTCTTTACTTAAATTAATCATTTTAGGTTCATCATCTGATAATTCAAAATCTTCAGGAATAGGATATTTTAATTTATTAACCTTTTTGGGTTGCATATTATTAATAATTAGATATTACAATACATAAAATCTAATTATGTTAAAATGTGGGAAGACGAGAAAAAATGCACAGAGGGAGGGCGTTATGCATCAAACTAATTACTGCCTATGAGGATTGATATTACACTACCCCAGTAGAGCTGTTCCAATGATGAATATCAATATTATATTATATAACTAAATTTCTAAATGTTATTAATGAAAGATTTATTACCTCCAACAATAGAACCTATTAATGTAAAACAATATGAGTTCAAACAATCACCATACCCACAAGCTGACAAGCTACCTTTAGAAGTATTATTGTTTCAGCTTCACAAGGTGGTAAAGGTATCCTTATACAAAATCTTGTATTAAAAATTTATAGAGACTGCTTTGAAAGAATATACATTGTCTCACCGACAGCTCACATTGATAAAGCTTACAAAGAAATTATAAAATATGTTGAGAAAGAACTGAAAGTAGATAATAAAAAAGAACAGTATTTATTTGATGAATATAATCCAGAAGCATTAACTCACATCATTGACACACAACATAAAGTCATAGAATATCAGAAAAGAAACAAGATGAAAAAATTATACAGTTGTCTGTTAATAATAGATGACTGGGCTGCAGCGGCGATCATTGCTGTGACTTTCATTGCAGCGACGGTCGCTGCAGGGAAAATCATTGCAGTGACTTTCAAAGCTCCATAACACGAAAGCATAGACTTCTAGATTTCCTTTGACAGAGGCTGCGGGCCATGAGTGCGGAGCCGTTCTGTTTGGTGTATACCTATACATCCATGTGTGTGTATATTTTTTCCCTCTCTCTAATCTCTATTCCATTTCTCTCCCTCTCTTTCTCTTGATATCTTGCCGGTCTATATGGTTGGGACCGCTTCTAACATTTACCATTCCGGATGTCCGGATGTGCATTGCCCTTGCCCTGGATTCCTGGCACTTGCAAAGTTTGACATGACCTGTGCATGGCACGCGCGAAAGCTTGAAACGCACATTTTGGCCATTGCAAAGCTGAAGTTCCTAGTAGTTAGTAGTTCTTCGGCTCCTACTAGGGGTTCAAATTATAGCATAGGCAAACTGCTGATTAATAGTTAAAATTGCAGTTGCCTGCGCAAATCTGGAATTGCCTTTGCAACTCAGAAAATTTTCCTGATGCCAGGGCGCGGCATCAGAAAGGGGTCCCTCAGAAAGCGTTCATAATCTCTGCTGCAAGTTCCGCCGCCGCTTCACCCCCACCGGCGCAGACATCAAACACGCAATCTTCGAAGGTTTCCCTCAAGGTAGCAGCGCGGCCCGTCAAGCTCTCTTGCGGACCTGGGGGGCTGCCCAAAAATTTGGAGCAAGTTGCCCTTGCTGCACCTGCGGCTTCTTTGGAACAGCTCTGCAACAGAGCAACCCCCTCTTCGTCAACCTGCTTCAAATAGGCATTGGCGCTGGCACTGCCACCTAATTCGGTCCAATCTTTCTTGGTCAGGAAATCTTGGTCCATACTCAACTCCTGCCCCATAGTCTCCAACAAGCTGGCCGCAGGCAGGCGGTCGTTGCGATACCCGCGACCAGTTTTGTTACCGTGCGGTCCAAGCTGCCCCTTGACGAGGTGCACGTTATCTTGGGAGAACATAGCCATCTTCATGTTAATGTGATGATATGGTTTGCATGTTGCATAGAGAGTTCCGATGTTCTTGAAGCTTTCGGCCCCGGATTTCATCAAAAACTCCACATGCATCTTCTGCCCCTTCGACCTAGCCACGTTGAAGGCCGTCATCTCATCTCCATCCTCGCCAAGGGCCAAAAGCGCCGGCTTGTCCACAAGCTGCCATGAACCATCACGCGTCTTCGCGCGCCACCTGCAAGCCGGTGATTTATGGGCACGTCCCCATCAATATCACGACGCAAATATTTCATCTCTATGGGGTGGAAGGCCCACCAAATTGGTACGGGAAGTAACCGGCCCGTCAACATACCAAGCATCTAGGCTGCTACAGACCCCAAAAACCCGAGCAAAACCAAAAATCAACGAACTCTGTCTGGGCCGCAGAAAAGGTGGGGGTATAGAACCGGTACCAAAGACAGAATCAAATTACTTTCTTCGAGTGATCCCCATCAACTGATATTTTATCTGACACATATTCTGGCATTCTATCTCGCATGTTATCTGACGTATATTCTCACATTCTCTTGGGTATTCTTTGTGGCATTCTATCTGACCTCTCGCACTCGCGGTTGGGGTCCGGCAGTCGGAGATCTGGCACTTGCGGTTGAAGTCCAGCAGTGCCCGGAGCTCGCGGTTGAAGTCCGGCAGTGCCCACTCGCAGTTCAGGGCTGAGCCCAAGGCTGCTGGAGGAGAAGGAGGAAGCGGAAGCAACCCGGATAAATTCTAGAGACCCTCACCTGGCAGGTGGGGAAAAACGTGACGGTCTGACCGTGAGCGACAAAAACACTCAAAAAATCCAAAAGTAAGCGGGTCATACACGGTAACCAAGGTCAATCAAAAACAACCACAACAAATTTCGCACACGTGCAACATTTATGTATACCCAAAAGTAAAACTTAATTTAGTCTTGCAAAAAATCACCATCCTGTTTGCTTGGAAAAAAACGTATGCAATCATCTTTGCCGGAAACGATGTTGATCCGCCACTTCGCAAAAGCAAAGAACATTTCGACCCGCAGACAGGCAAGAACCAAAAAACTTTTGAAAAATTTTTCAACCCGCCTGTTTTTTCATCAGGAAGCGTCTTGGAAGATGAACATGTCCACATTAAACAACTGCGTAGCCGCAACCAGTTCAAATAACGAGACAACAGTGTGTGGCCCGAAAGAAAAGCAGGGGGGGTAGATCAAAACAGGGTGGGCTCGAAGATTTAAAGATGAATGAAGATGAACGATGATGAATGATACTGAATGATGAGTGATGTTGTTGATGACTAATGATGAACGAACGTACGATGAGTGATAATGTAGCTGTTCTAGAATATGTGTATCTGTAGCTCCTCATTCCGTGTAAGCAGGTGACGGAGATGACGCCAAGAATTTGCGATTTGAGACGCAAGAAGACGGCGTCAAGAAGTAGGTTGGCCACTGGCGTGGCATCTTGGCCGCAACACAGGAAATGAAGCTCAAGCGGAACTTGCAAACAGCTTTGTTTGCAAACAGGGGGCTTGCTGCCAGCATGGCCAACAAAACCGCGATTGTTTCTACACACTAAAGGCATGATGGAACTAAGAACCGCTCAGCAGCAATGGTTTGCGGCATTTTTGCCGCAGCCATGCATCTTCGACCTGGAAGGCGGAAGCAAGGAGAACAACAGACGCATGTCCTTGCAAAGTTTTGCAGAGCAAGACATGCGACATCAAGGCACTATTCTGCAGCTCCCATGCTATGCGTGCAGAATGAAGTCGCAGAAGTCGTATCTACAAGTCAGAGCGTCGTCGCGCCAAAAATTTTTTCAGCGGAGAAGAGCTATGCTATGCTCCAAGTTAGCGGCTCAAGCCGTGACCGTGCTTCGAACAACCTTCGGTCACACAATTCACACAAGAACAAATCTGTTCTTGCACGAGGTGCTGTTGCCGCCAGAGCTGGGCTCACCCCAGGTCGCGATGTGGGGCAAGATGACTGCGAACGCATAACTAGTTGCATGCAGTTGCTGAGTTGCTGAACGCTTCGAAGTTGATGCTGAACAACAGAAGTGTCACCACCAGAAAACGCATTGCCCCACGTCACGACAGGAACCATTCGACAAGACGGAAGCAAAGGCCACATATGTACTGTAGATGGCGTCCACGTTTTGAAGCTGGTGCTGCACATGCGAACTGTCCTCTCCGCTGACTTGGTCTCAGGTTACGACAGAGCCATCTACCAAGCGAGCTGCGAATGCATTTCCATTGCCCAGTGCTTTCAACATGTTCCACATTTCTTAACTCATATTGCACCATAGATGCATCTCCACCTTCCTCCAAGCAGCACCGGGTTATGACAGTGCCGTCTAAGAGCGTGGCAACAACTGCAGATCTGGTTGCTTCAACGTGGTTCGCGTTCCTCATCAGTTGCTGCTGCACTGATGTACAGGAAGGACCGAAGGATCCAAAAGAAAGAAATCAGTTTTTTTTTCTGCATCTGTTGCACCTGAAAGCATCTGTTTGCATCCGATTGAAATTCAGCCCGGATTTTCACTCTGGTTTCTCCACTCCGTTTCGCGAATTTGAATCGTCAGTGTCATTATTTCCAGAAGCCTCGTTTTTGTTGTTTTCTCAGCTGAGAAGAGTTTTTTGTGTTGGAGTTCTACATACGCAGATCTGCAAGAGTCTTTATTTCAAAGAAGCTGGGAAGTTTGCGTTATTATTTCCCGGAGCCAGAAACCACTTTTTGAATTCAGAAACCGATTTGAGAATGCGTTTGAACTTTTGCCGAAATGCAGTGTTTTCATGTTGCATGTGCATGGCTCAAATCTAGACATGTAAAGTTTCGAACCAAGTGGAAGCCAGTTCAACCGGCGTTTCAATATCTGGCTGAAGACTTGGGCAGATACGTTCTGAGACAAGGTCTCGACCTGAAAACCATTGAGACTTTGTGCAAGCATGGGGCATTTGCCCCGGAAGTTTCTAGATGCCACAAAGTGGGTTCGAAGCCAGCCATCCATCCAGATGTGAGAACATATCTCCTGATTCAGGCACGAAGATGTCTATTGGGAGTTCAGCTCATGGAAAAAGGCAAGAAGATCATTTGCAAGGAGCCAGTCTTGTGGGTGAGAAGTGACTTGCACGCAAAGTATTCCAAAGTTCGTGGCGGGGGGTGAAGGATCGATATGGTATACAACCCTTCTGTGAGGCTACCTGCGAATTGCATTTCTGGATGATGTCAGGAGTTGCGAACCTTTTCCATACTTTTTGACAGTTGCATGCGTGAAGAGCAAGCGGAGAGTAGCTACCGCGTGCTGTACAATGTGAATACTTTTTGACAGTTGCATGCGTAAAGAGCAAGCGGAGAGTAGCTACCGCGCGCGTGCTGTACAATATGAATACTTTTTGACAGTTGCATGCGTAAAGA
Organism: Cladocopium goreaui; assembly: GCA_947184155.2. Classification (NCBI taxonomy): domain Eukaryota; class Dinophyceae; order Suessiales; family Symbiodiniaceae; genus Cladocopium; species Cladocopium goreaui. The sequence goes on from CAMXCT020001014.1 coordinate 169,268, forward strand.
GCAAGCGGAGAGTAGCTACCGCGTGCTGTGCAATGTGAATACTTTTTGACAGTTGCATGCGTAAAGAGCAAGCGGAGAGTAGCTACCGCGTGCTGTGCAATGTGAATACTTTTTGACAGTTGCATGCGTAAAGAGCAAGCGGAGAGTAGCTAGCGTGTTTCAAGCAGTTCATGTGAACACTCTGGTGAAATACGAGTGTTTTTTGTTTTGGTCTTTTCGTTGCTGCGTTTTGGTGTTCTGCTTAGCCGTTTTTCACCGGAGAGGAAGCAGAGAATTAGATTTGGAGACAAGCTTTTGGATCAGAAGATCCTAAGGAACTTCATTTCCCGAAAGGGAGTTGTTTTGTTGTGGCCTTTTTTCGTGGCGAGAATTTCCGGAAATGAAGTTGAGAGACACAGAATGAAAGCCAAGAATTTGAACCGTTGTTGAATCCCAGTTCGGAGAACGGGTTTTGGAAGTCAACACAGTTTTGCAAGAGGATTTCATTTTTCTGAGAATTTCAGCTGTACAGAGCCGAAATCAATCAAGGATCGCCACAAACTTGTGGCTCAAGCATAAGTCAAAGGAAAAAGCTGAAATATCAAACGATATTGTCAAGCTCGCTTTGATTAAGAGAAATTTGAGAAGAACAATCTGGCCCAATAAGGGTTTCGGATTTGTTTACACACTCCACACTCTCCACTCCGCACTCCACACTCCACACTTTACTGTACACTCCACACTCCACACTTTATACTTTACACTCCTCACTCCACACTCCACACTTTACACTCCTCACTTTACACTACACACTCCACACTTTACACTCCACACTCCACACTTTACACTCCTCACTCCACACTCCACACTTTACACTCCACACCCACTTTACACTCCACACTAACACTTTCCACACTTTCCCACTCCACACAGAAAAACAGAGACACTCCAAACTTAAACGCCACACTCCACACGAAGACACACCACCACGTCTCAACGTTCCACCCACACTCCACACTTTACACTCCACACTCCACACTTTACACTCCTCACTCCACACTCCACACTTTACACTCCACACTCCCAACTTTACACCCCACACTTCACACTCCACACTTTCCACTCCACACTCCACACTCCACACTTTACACTCCACACTCCACACTTTACACTCCTCACTCCACACTTTACACTCACACTTTACACTCCACACTCCACACTTTACACTCCACACTTTACACTCCTCACCCCCGCACTCCACACTTTACACTCCACACTCCTTACTTTACACTCCACACTTCACACTCCACACTTTCCACTCCACACTCCACACTCCACACTTTACACTCCTCACTCCACAATTTACACTCCACATGCACTTTACACTCCACACTTTACACTCCACACTCCTTACTTTACACTCCACACTCCACTTCTTTAAACTCTACACTATACACTCCACACTTTACACTTTACACTCCACGCTTTCCACTTTACACTCCTCACTCCACACTTCACACTCTACACTTTCCACTCCACACTCCACACGCTACACTCTACACTCCACACTCTACACTTTACACTCTACACTTTACACTCTACACTTCACACTCTGCAATTTACAGACTCCACACTCTTCACTCCACACTTTACACTCCTCACTTTACACTCCACACTCCACACTTTCCACTTTACACTCCTCACTTTACACTCCACACTCCACACTCCACACTTTGCACTTTACACTCCTCACTCCACACTCTACACTCCACACTCCACACTCTACACTCCACACTCTACACTTTACACTCCACACCTACACTTTACACTCCATACTCCACACTCTACCTTCACGCTCAAACTCTACACTTACACACTCTACACTCCCCACTCCACACTTTACACTCCACACTCCTTACCAATTCAGAGGCCACACTCCACTCTACACTTTCCAATCCCCACGCAGAATGGCTAACAAGGGAAACATGCACAAGACTGTTCAAATAAACTATTGCAGAAAGGTATTGTGCGTGACTGCATAACCATGTGTTTTGACATCTGTGCCATTAACATACGTGTGAGCATTCGGGTTCGTGGGCTTCATCTTGTTTCATTTTTTAGGCAAAATAAAATTTGATTAAACCTGATGAAATCTGATGGAATTGATGTTTTCATCAGGTTTCATCAGATTTCATCAGACCATTATGCTTCTGAAAAAACAATTGAGGCTCATTTGTAGTTGAAGTTCTGGCTTTGGAGTCCCTATTTGTTTTTGATTGTTGTTGCAAACCCTTGCCAAAGGCATGAAAATACCAAACCATTCGCCTGACCAAACCTGATGACCAAACCTGGTTTCCACAGGTTGTATCTTTGAAAAAAAAATAGGGCGAGTTGTAGTCAACAGGTATGGGTGATATTTTTCATTGATTGTTCATTCCCAGGGGTGAAAAATAAAACCCTTTCTCAAAGGCTTGCTATGCAACATATCCATAGGACATTTATGCATTTTGTTACTGGCAAATCTTCTGGCATTCTATCTGACATATCTTCTGGCATTCTATCTGGCATTCTATCTGGCATATCTTCTGGCATATTATCTACTCAAATCTTCTGGCATTCTATCTGGCAAACATTCTGGCACTTTATCTGGCATATCTTCTGGCATTCTATCTGACATTTTATCTGGCATATCTTCTCGCATTCTATCTGACATTCTATCTGGCATATCTTCTAACATTCTATCTGGCATATCTCCTGGCACTCTATCTGGCATATCTTATGGCATTTTATCTGGCATATCTTCTGGCATTCTATCTGACATTCTATCTGGTATATCTTCTGGCATTCTATCTGGCTTTTGAGGTCCAGCGGTGCGCACTGAGCTGGGAAGGTCCCAGGTTCAGGTCCAGCGGTGCGCACTGAGCTGGGAAGGTCCCAGGTTCAGGTCCAGCGGTGCGCACTGAGCTGGGAAGGTCCCAGGTTCAGGTCCAGCGGTGCGCACTGAGCTGGGAAGGTCCCAGGTGTTGAGGTCCAGCAGTGCGCACTGACCTCGGAAGTTGGCGAAGAGCTTGGCGAAGAGTTGGCAAGGCGGAAGTGGAGGTGGAAGTTGATGCAGACATGGTCGAGGAGAAACTGGAGGAGGCGGAGGAGGAGGCGGAGGAGGAGGAGGAGAAGCAGGAGGAGGAGGACAACAGCTCTGATAAAATCTAACAACCCTCACCTGGCAGGTGGGGAAAACATGCTTAAAAGTATTAAAACTATATTTAAATAGTTTTTGAGTTTATTGTTTTCATTCATTAGTTGTGTTGAGCCTGTCTTAGGCATTGAGTCTTTATGCCATTGCACTGCTACTGCATTTGGGAAACGACAAATGGATAAACTGATTTGTGTTTGGTACCTGGTTATTTTGTTTTCTTGCAGCGGCAGTACTTCATGGCTTAAAAAGAGAAAAACATGCAAACCCTTTTCCAAAGGTTCCAGAAGGTTTGAATTACTGTACACCCTTTCTGCAGGGTAAACCCTTTGTAAGATGACAACCCTTTTGCAAAGGCCCTTTGGCCTCGATTGAACACTCCTTTCATCTATCAATTTTTCAGCTGTCGGAAAGGCCTCATTACTCGAACCAAATTTTCAAGTGCCCGTCAGTTTGGAACTTTTTCGTTATCGCGCAAACTTCGATGGGCATCTACACCACAACATGTCCGAAGAGCTCTCCACAGTCCTCTTTTCCATCGCCGAGTACAACTCTGGGAAATCATCCAGGATTTGGGCAGCAATTCTGTCAGACGATTCCACATGCTAAAAAAACTCAGGCCCAACGAAATTGGTGCCCAGGGATGCTACTTTATCCGACGTCTTGCCAACAATCTTGGAGAACCCCAACGATCCTATGCCATCAATGCCATCGACAGGGCCTTGAAGTTTTGGAAAGCCAAACCAGTTCGAAAACCCACTCCTCTTCGAGCACCGTGGCTTTTGGCATCCAACTGGACGCGCGATCTTCGCAAGCTCCTCACCTCTCATGTACACATGACCAACAGTACAATACTACTCTTCAAACCCCGTCTCCAGGAGTCATCTTCACCAAGTACCCCTCGGTCATGGACAGCCTCTGCAACCACAAGGACTCCGCAACCCGTTGGGCTGATGGTGAATCACCTATTTGTGCCTGTTCCACGTTGCGACAACACTCACACCAAACCCCCCCTGCAGACCAACACCTCATCGTCGACGGTGACACGTTACACTTCACGGACAAGCCCCTTACATCGATTGCTACTGGCTCTTTACAAAACAAGATCTTTCCACCCTCCAAAGAAATCTACAAATCGCTTCGTGAAGCATTGACTATGTGGACGAAGAAGAACTCCCTCCCATGGCTGACGCACTCCGATCTGGAAGAACTTTGGACAAGGTCAATCCAAACTCACCACGCTTCTATCCACGACCACATCACCCACAAAGACATCACTCGATTCAACAACTCTTCCCCAACGCTGTTTTTCACAACGAGGGCAAGCGGGCCACTTCTCTTCGAATATTCTGCCCAATGGTCTACTATGAATGTCTCCCCAAGACCTTCGCCGACACGTTGGTTTTCAGGAAGCTCGACGCCAGCCCAAACCACATCATCGAGAACACCATTGCCGAGATCAGCAAACAATTTGGCAAGACTTACCCCTGGGCCCTTGGTGCTGGACGCGATCTCCCGAACGCCTACGTCCTCCCAAAACGCAAGAAACAGTTCCGCTCAGGCAAACCAATCGTCAGTTTCTTCACCGCACCTTTTCGACCCATGTTGAACTGCATCGCCACGTCACACCGTCCCTTAGCAGGGTGGAAGAAAGAGCTCTGTTCACTTACAATGTCTTGCTCAATACTCATCGTCTCGAGTCTTTCACTGTATACAACCTTCTCTATTGCATCAGCCAGCACATCTGGTACACCTGGGATCACTACTTACCTCCGTCATCCATGGACATCAGATGGCAAGACGAAACTGGCGATACATTTGCTCTCCGCAACGAACACCGACTTGTTGATCTTCTTCATGATTTCCGTCCTCATTGGACTGAAGGTCAAGAATTGGGCATTTTATTTTCCAATGATGTTCGACCGTTTACGTCTCACCTCCAGCCTTATATCATGCGCATGAGCTGCCATGAGGCCCTTCCCAATCGCAATATGCTTCCATGAGATGGTCAAAAAGTTCCTTTGCATTGCCGAATTGTTCTTTGGTTTTCTTGTTCGTGTTCTGGTTCTTGGTCCTTTTGTTTTGTTTTGTTTCTTCTTGGCTCCTTCTCAGCATCTGGCTCCAGCCGTACCATGACCAAACGTGATTCCCTGCTTGCCGGCTTCACGTACCCTTCATCTCCCATGAGCATGCCACGTCGTTACTCATGGAGATCTCGCAGTCATGGACATCCCAGTAGCACTGCTGCTCCTTCGAACCCATTTACTCCATCTCGCAGTGACACTGATCCCACAGCGTCTGATGCTGGGCCATCCATCCCACCTGCAGGATCAGGTGACCATACATCCCATTATGGGTACTCCACTGCAGACACGGCCACACCCATCCCAGCTCCTGCCGATCACCAGACTCCAATTCTTCCAAGACTTGAAGAAGAAGCTTATCCACTCCAGATGGAACTGGCAGAAACCCGTCGTCAGCTTCACGCATACTACTTTGTCGAGGTTCAAACACCTCAAGCTGACGAATCCCAACCGGCACTTCGCCGACTTATGGTGACGGAAGTGGATCGACGTGGGATCCATCGAAACAGGCAGCCGGAGTTCTTCTTCAATGGGATCATCGGCCACATTCGTGCTGGTCGAAACGGTTGGATTGGATCCTGGGATCAATCCTCCCAACTTGCCAACTACTGGCGACGCTATTTCCAAATTCCAGAAATGCCTCTGAATGGAAATTGGTATCCCCATCACCATGAAGTTCCAGAAAGCCCAGCATCCGTACAAGGATCCGGCATGGAAGACACCGACTCCATCGCCGCCAATGTGGACATCACTCCACCACCTGTCCAGATTCAACAACTGGCAACTTTCTTCTGGAACATTCTCAACAATGACAGGGATGCCAACATGGCAATACTCGAACGACTCGAGGATCCAGATGATGACCTGACAAGACATCCGGTCCAGATCTTCTCGGCAGCAGACTTGGCTCACATTGCCAGTCACCTGGCAGAATCCACCCGTACATTGTCAGATCAAGCCCTTCGCATGGAGGCACTTTCCGACGAGGCGTTCTGAGCTGTAGGAATAATTCAGCAGCTGATTCTTCCCTGTATTTTGATTTTGCGTTAATCGCTACATCCTGCTTCAGGGCCCCAATAAGAGCTTTCCGAACCATTCCGCAAATGGCAAAAAGTAGCCTCGCGGCAGCGAGGCGTGTGTGTGGACCATCTGAACAGATGTAAAACTTCTATCCGGTACTTCGTTGCAATGTTAGTTTTTTGTCATGGTTTTTGCTTTTCTGGTTTCTTTTTCATGCAGGGGGATGGAGAGGACATATGAGGCTCCATCCAACGAAGCTCCTCATATGATCCTAGGATATCACCAGGGACGCCTGGTGACGTACCTGCACCACCATTTCAATTCCCTCGTCAATGGCATCCGGCTAAGCCTAGAACCGGCACGTCGATTTGTTTTCAATTTCGTTTCTGCACTGTTGTCGCAATCTGGAATAGTATACGGTCACCAATGAAGTTTGAGCTGCATCAGAACCTGATGAACCTTCGAGCAAGGACGTAGAAAGATTTCCTTCACACAGTTTCTCGTGTCTAATCTTCCAAATCGATCCTGTCAGGTTTTACTGAAATGTTTTTTGCACGTGAGATGCATTCCACATCAGTAATTCGATAAGATGTTTCTGAGCAAGTGTGTGACCATGGACATGCTACCAAAAACCTCTGCAAACAAACCTGGCAACCTACACATCACCCAACACAACTAAACATGTAGACATACACCCCTTTACAGTTAGGTTTTCCCGAAAACAAAACATGCTTTCACACACCTTCATCCCTCCAGAGTCAGCAGCACATATTTTGGACACAAAAGATGATTTCTCTGTCTGATCTGTGCAAACCCTTTCGCAAATGTTGTTACTGTCCTTTCCTTTGAAACCCCTTTCTCAAAGGTTTTCTCATCAGGTTCCTATGTAAACCCTTTTTCAAAGGTTTTCCCTTGCAAACCCTTTCTCAAAGGTTTTCTCATCATTTTTCGATGTAAACCCTTTTTTCAAAGATGTTCCCTTTGCAAGCCTTTTCTCAAAGGTTTTAACATCAACTTCCTGCCTGAACCCTTTCCCAAAGGTATATTTTCACCAAGGCTGAATTCCTTTTCTCAAAGGTTGCTGTTGTTTTTGCAAGGTTTCCTTTTTTCAAGGGTATCTTTGGCACAACTTGGTTCTGAATTCTTTTGCTTGCTCCTTGCTAAGGTTCTCCTTTTCCAAAGGGTCAATGGTTCTGTCTACCAGCTGTACTTCTTGGCCATCTTCTTGGTGACTTCCACAATGAGCCTGGGAATCTCCCCTGCAACTTTGGTGCCTATAACATAGCACCTCCCAGGCTTGGAGCCAGAAACTTTCTGCAGCTTCACCCATGGCCCTGGGCCTTCCACGGTAGCCTTGTTGGCTGCTGGCTTCTTCCCTTTTGCAAAGGTGCTTTTCTGGCTTACAAGTCTTTTGTGGAACTGGCCTCTGATGCTGCCTTTGGTTCTCTGGCAGCTGCTGGCCTTTTCAAATGCTTTCTGTCCAGGCCGAATTTGCCTCTGAGGTCAAGGTCTGCTTCCAGTCTGCTTCCACTGCTGCAACCTGCTGTGCTTTCCCCACTCTCTTTTTCAAGAGTCTGCTAGGTCCTGCTTCTTTGTTCGGGGGCGGGGTCTGCAACATATATGGGAACCCATTGGAATCACAGCTAACATCACTGGGATTCACTTTCAGTTTTTTGTTTCTATGTGGTTGCACTTCTTCATCATCACCCTCATCAGCTTCCTGATTTCCCTCTTTCAAGGGTTCGCCTTGCTCTTCCCATTTGTCAATGGTTTACCTTTACCTTCACCCTTTTGCAAAGGTAAGCCTTTGGGATCCTCTTCTGTGAGCATCACCTTTCCCAAGGTGTTTTGGAGCTTGCCCAGCTCCACCCCAGACAGGGCATTGACACAGACTTGGGTTGGCCCAGACCTGGGAATGAAAGAGGACCACATTGATCCTCTCAGATCTCATATGCACCCACAGGCTTCCACCCATGGCAGTCTCATTGAGCTGGGGTTTCTGCGTCAACATGGCCAGCAAGCAGTTCCTGAGGGGCTGGGCATGCATCTCTGCTGTTGATGAAGTCCAGGGCATGCACCAAGCCCCTGTGGTCCACCCCATTGTTCCTGCTCAGGGTTTCATACCCTCTGAAATTCACCAGCAAATCCTCATGCTTCATCAAACACATCATGAGGAGCCCAGTCTCTATGAAGGGCTTTGCCTTGTGCCTGAATCCACCTCTTCCAGACATGATCCCTTTTGCAAGGGTACCTGCTGCACCTTTCGCAAGAGATCCCTTGACCCAAGGGTACCTGCTGTACCCTTTGACAAAGGAACCCTTTTACAAAGGAACCGAGATTTTGCAAGTTAAAGCTTCAAACAGCTGCAGATTGAACGAATTCACAAAATAAGAGCTAAGAACTTTTCACATATACCTCCAAGGTGATTGGAAAATCATAGAATAGTGATGCAAAAATCAATAATAAACAAATCAAAAGAAAAACATCTGTTTTTGGATGCACAAATCAATATGCAAATCCATAAAAATATCAATATTTTCCATCTGAGACTTTTTGAAAAAAATAAAGGACCGGATAACCCCACAAGTCAACTTCTTCCAATACTGAGCTTCAAAAGTTCTAGCGGGGACGGGGAAGGCAGGAAAGACAAAGGAGGCGGTGAAAGACTGTGTGTGAAAGTATGTGAAAAGATAGTATGCATGTACGCATGTATATGTATGTATGTACGTACGTTGGGCTCTGCCTCGTGACAGTAACAGTGACCACAATTCATACCACAAAAAAAACACAAAAAAAAAAGCAGGTTGTAGTCCCCAATATGACTTTCATTTCCCCTTATTAAGGCTAGATGACCAGGCATATTCCCTGCAAGTTGGCTCCACGGTCCGCACATTTCCTTGCCATGCCCAGAAGTCCTTGCTGTCAAAATTCGACATTGGCATTTCCAATGGGATGCCTCATGCATCCAGCTTGTCAGCACCTTGTGGGTAGTGATGCTGCTGATTGCAAAGCAATATTGTTTAGGGTTTTGGATGCTGCCCATTGCAGCGATGATGGCAAAGCAATACTGTTTAGGGTTTCGGATGCTGCCCATTGCAGCGCTGATGGCAAAGCAACACTGGTTAGGGTTTAGGATGCTGCCCACAACAATGCCGATGGCAAAGTAATGCTGTTAGGGTTTAGAATGTTGCCCATCGCAGCGCCGATAGCAAAACAATAGAATGTGTGTGTACAATACATATAAAGGCCGGGGCTGCTGGACTGACCCTGGGCAAGGGTTGGGGGCTGAGCCTGGGGGCTGGAGCCTGGGAGCTGGGGAATGCTGGGGGACTAGAGGCCTGGCGGGCTGGCTGGCTGAGGTGGGGGCTGGAGCTGGGCCGGGCTGGCCAATTGAAAATGCTTTAAAAGCAGCGACTTTCCAAAAGCAGAAAAAAAGCAGAAAAAAGCAGAAAAAAAGCACAAAACAAGCACAAAAAAAAGCAGAAACTGGCGCAGGAAAAAAGGAAAATGAAAAAAAAGGAAAAGGACTTTGTTTTTTTGCTTTTTTTGTGGTTGTGGATGTGGAATTGTGTGTTTTTTTTTTGGCTTTTTTTGTGGTATGAATTGGGTTGTTTTGTGGCTTTTTTTGGGGTATGAATGAATTGTGGTTTTTTTGTGCTTTTTTTGTGGTATGGAATTGTGTTTTTTTTGGTGCTTTTTTTTGTGGTATGAATTGTGTTTTTTTTGCTTTTTTTTGTGGGATGAACTGTGTTTTTTTTGTGCTTTGTTTTGTGGTATGGTGAATGCTTTTTGGGTAGAATTGTGGTGTTTTGTGCTTTTTTTGTGCGTATTGATGTATGTTTTTTTTTTTGTGCTTTGTTGGTGGTATGAATTGTGGTTTTTTTGTGCTTTTTTTTGTGGTATGAATTGTGCTTTTTTTTGTGCTTTTTTTGTGGTATGAATTGTGCTTTTTTTTGTGCTTTTTTTGTGGTATGAATTGTGCTTTTTTTTGTGCTTTTTTTTGTGGTATGAATTGTGCTTTTTTTGTTTGCATCCGGGGACGTAGGGACGGGTGGCGTGGGCGGGGCGGCAGTGCGGCTTTTTTTGTGGTATGAATTGTTTTTTTGTGCTTTTTTTGTGGTATGAATTGTGCTTTTTTTTGTGCTTTTTTTTGTGGTATGAATTGTGCTTTTTTTTGTGCTTTTTTTTGTGGTATGAATTGTGCTTTTTTTTGTGCTTTTTTTTGTGGTATGAATTGTGCTTTTTTTTGTGCTTTTTTTTGTGGTATGAATTGTGCTTTTTTTTGTGCTTTTTTTTGTGGTATGAATTGTGCTTTTTTTTGTGCTTTTTTTTGTGGTATGAATTGTGCTCTTTTTTTTTTGTGGTATGAATTGTGCTTTTTTTTGTGCTTTTTTTTGTGGTATGAATTGTGCTTTTTTTTGTGCTTTTTTTTGTGGTATGAATTGTGCTTTTTTTTGTGCTTTTTTTTGTGCTCGGGAGCGCCGGAAAAGCACAAAAAAAAGCACAAAAAAGCACAAAAAAAGCACGAAAAAAGCACAATTTCTTTGGAAAAAATGAATCTCAGGCCACCTGGCCTCGACAGCCTTCGGACCAGCGGCACAGCAAATGTCTCACACCATTTCCTTTTTTCCAACCTCCTTTTCAAAAAAAACTCTCAAGAGTGAGCCCATGCCAGGAGCGGGAATGTGAAAAAAATGTAATTATCATATGATGTTTATTAAGAACCTCAACAACTATTGTTGGAGGCACGCCTTTGTAACGCTTTTCACTTATAACTTACAATGGTTGGACCGTTTGATTGCAGTATCTCGGTATCTCAGGTATGCTGCATTCAATATTGTAAAGAATGTCATGAGTCATAATATCGTATCATCATATCGATGCAACACCTTGCATCATCATACCATATCATTGCCATTGCTATTTGACACACAAATATTCAGATAAACAAAATGATGTCAGCTGTCAGACTTCCCAGAACCATTCCAACGTTCCAGCCAAAGGATATCAACAGCAACATCGATACTTTGATTTTTTGGCTAGTTGATGACAAGTTCAGCAAACATGTCCTGATGGCTCCAACAATATGGCGCAATACAAAAGGATGTTCGTTAAAATGATTTAAATGGTCTAACCACAAACAATGCCACCTCAAAGGTAGTGATGTTGTTGCATTCACTACTCCACCCTTTGTTAATTGTACGGCCCACCTAGATCACATCTTCTCCTAAGCAGACCCTAAGGATCCCCTAAAATGGCCTGAGTTACCACCAATATGATTGTGCTTTTTTGGTATGTGGTTTTTGAAGGGGGGGCAGTTTTGAACTGTTAGTGGGCGGGGGCAGACCTCAATACGTACGCACGTACGTATGTATGTATGTACGTACGTATGTATGTATGAATGTATGTATGTGTATGTGTGTGACAAAGTTGCGCGTGAAAGATGGTGTGTGTGTGTGAAAGTGATGTGTGCTTTTTGCTGGCTATCTTCCGTGGAAGAAAACAGGACATCTCTATTGCTGTCTGTATTTCTCTGCTCCATGGGCTTGGCTCGCAAGCAGAGGGCCAGCCCTGGCGCGCAAAGAAAGCCTACTCAATCTGAAGCGACTCCATGTTTGCAGATTTGTTTTGCTTGTTTTGGAAGGGTGGAGGAGGGAGGAGCAGGGGGGGGAAGGCGGTAAACGTATTGGCTTTAGGGGATCCGTCCCGCTATCCGCGCTTGGGGGGCCACACTTAATCAACCCATCGCTACGTATGTTAGGGTGTCGGTTTGGGTGGTTGTGGGTTTTGTTTATGTCTGGTTGCTTCTACGTTTTTGCAATTAAAGCTTCCACTAGATAGTGACTTGACCATTGGTTTTGCAAGTTGGTGGTGTTTCTTCTGTTTCTTCTGTTTCTTCTGACTTTTGAGGAATAGAACATGTCCTTTTTTTAAGGGATGTGAGTATGTATGTATGTATGTATGTATGTATGTATGTACGAACGTATGTATGTATGTAGTTGTATGTGTGTGACAAATTGGCGTGTGAAAGATGCTGCGTGTGAAAGATGATGTGTGTGTGTGTGCGACAGTGCAGACCATTTTTTCGCCAGCGCTGCAATGTCAGCTGCTCTGCATGCGGCAGCACTGCGGACCTGGAATCGGCTGAATGAGGTGTTTCATGACCTTCTGTGCTACGAGATGTGCTACGTGACAACTACGCCTTTCCTACAGCCACGAATCCGACGATGATGACATAGAGGAAAGGTACCTGGCCAAATATGTCAACCAACCACAAATTTCAGAAACACACAGGCATCATAGACATTCAAATAGGTGTTGGTTCGCGATGCATCTGCGTACGCTTGGGTCAAAGCTCTTGCTCCCGAGGACATAGACTGGTTGACTCATTGTCGGGCCATGCGACACGCGCCTGTCCTCCGTCCAAGAAGCTCACTGGATGGGCACCTGAGCTAGTAGCAAACACAAAGAGGCTTCATGCGTGCGATTTTGTTACAACATGAGTGGGGCAGCCAATGAAATCTTACTGGTTCCACCATATTGCATATATTAAGCAATGAATTGCTGTGTAAAGTTCTCCACTTATATGAACCCAAACAACCAATCTTTTCTTCATAGTTTAACCACACTAGATGGGAAGGCACACATACGCAAATGCGAAGGCAAGACATTCTCGTTGGTACCTCTGCACCTGTAATGTGACAAGTGGTAAGCAGCTGATTTTTTTCCGACAAACAAACCGTGAGAAACACTGCGCAACCGAAGCTGCTCCTAACTCATTGCGGATCAAGAAATGTTGCTTCCGGGCCGGAAATGATTCTTCACAAAATGTGTCAAACCATTTGTTTCCTTATATTCAGAAACACACAACCACTTTTGCTACAGCATCAAACGGTTCTTCGCACATTGCGTCAAACCATTTCATGATATGTACAGAATTCTGTGTATCGTAATTACAGAAACATTTCTTCTCCCGTGGGCTGCTGTCACGACGTCTTCTTGCGACGCTGTTCAGACGGAGATTCCGCTGCAGCAGTGGACATAGGCAATGACCCCGCTCTTGTGGCCACCGCTGATGCCTTTGACATGGGTGCGCCTCCACATCGTTGGGGCCGCAGTTGCGCGAAGCTCGCGGCTCCAGCTCGCTCAAGCGGCATTCTTTCATCAGAAGCTGACTCGCCATGACTTGCGATGGGCGGTGGTGGTAGTTGCCTGAAACGGTCTTGTACATCTGGTGAAGTTACACGAAGGGTAGGCCCTGAGGAAAACACCAATCTTGGCGACCGCTCTCTTGATTCACGGTGTGCAGCAGGTGGTGCCATGGCTACCGTAGTGTGTACGTCCAAGAACCGTGCCACATCTTCTCTTTCTTCTCGATTGGCTCCAGTCAAGTTGGTCTCCACAAGTGAGCCGTCGCTCATTGTCACACTGATGAGATCAGGAAGGCGATTCCGCCTGCTGCTCGGCTCCTGCAATCTTCCACGTTCTTCTCGGTCTCGCGACGTTGCCATAGCTGCAGTAGCTTGTCAACAACGGACTAACTAAAGCCAAATACTAACATTTAAGCGTGAAACATGTGGAACACTATCCTCAGCAATGTGTTTCTCAGAAACATGAGGATTGCCAAAGCTTCCGATCCAGAAACTTCACTGGGCCGCCGTGCCACACACGCTTCTCTCCCCGAAGCAGAAAAGTACCTGGCCGCAAAAGGACAGAACGCGTATATGGAGCTGGCTGTCAAAGCAACATGAGCTGGCAGCTGCCTTACCATAAGACAGGCCGGGAATACGCTGCTCCGGTCGTTTCTTTCCACGTTGGGCCAAAACGACCAGAGCAGCGAGAGATGATCCGAGAACCACATCTTTGACGGCGCTAGGCTTCACAAAACAAAAATCGAATTTGAAATTGAACTTGACTGACTGTGGCATTGATTCGGTATGCGCGCTAGAGCTGTTGTCCACAACTTCTAGTTGAGCCAAAGCGACCAAAACAGAACGACATGATGACAGTCTGCATGCAAAAAAATGAACGCCATTGTCATGTCATGTCTGCGCTGCACAGCGTTGCTCAAGCGCAGTTGGGCCCTGCCTGTCGTAGCGACCACAAGCAAGACCAGCACCTGGCCGCAACTGTGTGTCGAATGCAGCAGGCCGAAAGAAAAAAGTACTTAAACATGCCAGAAAATCAAACATGCCGAAACAAGCCGACAGAAGAAACATGCCGGAACATAAACATGCCGGAGCAACCATAAAACATGCCGCAACTGTAGCTGCGTAAACAGGCTAGAAGAAGAAACGAAGCGAAGCAGAAAACATGTCGGAAAATAAAACATGCCGGAGCGACCCAAGCAGCAAACATCATCGGATGATAAGGTGATAGGTTGCGCAATGCAAATGCTAATTCCACTTGAGTAACTCTCCTATAAAGACAATTCGTGCTTGGGCCAACATTATCGGAAAGCATAAGAGATGTTAAAGATGGTGTGTTAAAGATGGTGTGTGACAAAAGAGTGTGTGAAAGAGGGTGTGTGTGAAAGATGGTGTGTGACAAACTTGTGTGTGTGTGTGTGAAAGTTCTGTGTGAAAGAAGGTCTGTGAAAGATGCTGGTTGACAAAGTTGTGTGTGATAGTTGTGTGTGAAAGATGGTGTGTGACAAAGTTGTGTTGTGTGTGACATGCGGGCGGTGGGAGGAAGACGAGGAGTGTCTAACAAAGTCGAAAGACGGTGTGTGACAAAATGGTGTGTGAAAGAGGGTGTGTGAAAGATGGTGTGTGACAAAGTTGTGTGTGAAAGTTGTGTTTGAAAGATGGTGTGTGACAAAGTTGTGTTGTGTGTGACATGCGGGCGGCGGGAGGAAGAGGGGAGGACGAGGAGTGCCATGAGTGACACGCCTGCCACGCAAAACGACCTGTCACGTGAAACGGATGTGGATGTCACCAAGTGCCACGCCTGCCACGTGAAGTGCCGCGGCGTCACGCGCGACTAAACCGGGCCCAAGGGCGCCACCCAGTGCCATGAGTGTCATGCCTGCCACGCAAAACGACCGTGGATATGACATTACGCCACGCCTGCCACGTGAAACGACGGTGGATGTCACCAAGTGCCACGCCTGCCACGCAAAGTGCCGCGGCGTCACGCGCGACTAAACCGGGCCCAAGGGCGCCACCCAGTACCATGAGTGCCACGCCTGCCACGCAAAACGACCGTGGATGTGAGATTGTGCCACGCCTGCCACGTGAAACGACGGTGGATGTCACCAAGTGCCACGCCTGCCACGCAAAGTGCCGCGGCGTCACGCGCGACTAAACCGGGCCCAAGCGTGCCACCCAATGCCATAATAAGTGCCACGCCTGCCACGCAAAACGACCGTGGATGTGAGATTGTGCCACACCTGCCACGCCTGCCGACCGTGGATGTGACATTGCGCCATGCCTGCCACGCAAAACGAAGGTGGATGTCACCAAGCGCCACGCCTGCCACGCAAAGTGCCGCGGCGTCGCGCGCGACTAAACCGGGCCCAAGCGCGCCACCCAATGCCATAAGTGCCACGCCTGCCACGCCAAACGACGGTTGATGTGAGTTTGTGCCACGCCTGCCACGTGAAACGAAGGTGGATGTCACCAAGCGCCACGGCTGCCACGGAAAGTGCCGCGGCATCACGCGCGACTAAACCGGGCCCAAGCGCGCCACCCAATGCCATGAGTGCCACGCCTGCCACGCAAAACGACCGAGGATATGACATTACGCCACGCCTGCCACGTGAAACGACGGTGGATGTCACCAAGTGCCACGCCTGCCACGCAAAGTGCCGCAGCGTCACGCGCGACTAAACCGGGCCCAAGGGCGCCACCCAGTACCATGAGTGCCACGCCTGCCACGCAAAACGACCGTGGATGTGAGATTGTGCCACGCCTGCCACGTAGAACGAATGTGGATGTCACCAAGTGCCACGCCTGCCACGCAAAGTGTCGCGCCGTCACGCGCGACTAAACCGGGCCCAAGCGTGCCACCCAATGCCATAATAAGTGCCACGCCTGCCACGCAAAACGACCGTGGATGTGAGATTGTGCCACGCCTGCCACGCAAAACCAAGGTGGATGTCACCAAGCGCCACGCCTGCCACGCAAAGTGCCGCAGCGTCACGCGCGACTAAACCGGGCCCAAGCGCGCCACCCAATGCCATAAGTGCCACACCTGCCACGCCAAACGACGGTTGATGTGAGTTTGTGCCACGCCTGCCACGTGAAACGAAGGTGGATGTCACCAAGTGCCACGCCTGCCACGCAAAGTGCCGCGGCGTCACGCGCGACTAAACCGGGCCCAAGCGCGCCACCCAATGCCATAAGTGCCACGCCTGCCACGCAAAACGACGGTCGATGCGAGTTTGTGACACGCCTGCCACGTGAAACGAAGGTGGATGTCACCAAGTGCCACGCCTGCCACGCAAAGTGCCACGCCTGCCACGCAAAGTGCCGCGGCGTCGCGCGCGACTAAACCGGGCCCAAGCGCGCCACCCAGTGCCATGAGCGCCACGCCTGCCACGCCAAACGACGGTCGATGTGAGTTTGTGCTACGCCTGCCAGGCAAAACGACGGTAGATGTGAGTTTGTGCCGCGCCAAACGACGGTCGATGTGAGTTTGTGCCACACCTGCCACCGAGTACCATAGTACCATAAGTGCCACGCCTGCCTGCCACGCAAAACGACGGTAGATGTGAGTTTGTGCCGCGCCAAACGACGGTCGATGTGAGTTTGTGCCACGCCTGCCACCGAGTACCATAGTACCATAAGTGCCACGCCTGCCACGCAGAAGAGTTGTGTGTGAAGTTATTGTGTGTGAAAGTATCGTATGTGACATTATTTATGTTAAGTTTGTGTGTGTAGTTATTGTATGTGAGAGATGGTATGTGACAAAGTTGTGTGTGTGATGTGTGTGTGAGTGTGTGTGGGTGTGTGTGAAAGTATTGTATGTGAAAGTATTGTATGTGAAATTATTGTATGTTAAGTTTCTGCGTGTGAAGTTGTTTGTGAAGTTATTGTGTGTGAGAGATGGTATGTGGGAGGCGGCGGGAGGCGGAGGAGGAGAAGGAGGAGCCCGGGATACAGAATCAAAAACAAGAACCCCACACAAAGATGTGGGGAACAATTCAAATCAATCTACAAAAAGCAAGTTGAAAAACCATGCAACTTTATTGATTGCAATCTATCTACGATGCTCAAGGGAGGGTTGCTCCCGACCAAGACAAAGTCGCATTTTCACCGCACGTTTGTGCGTCCGACACGCACGATCTCCGCAGAGCGTCACGTTTCGCAAACTGGTTTTTGGCTGCCCTTGTCGCCTCAAGGAAAATTTGAAAGAACCTGTGTGAAAATTCCGGTGCAAAAACTCATGCGCAAAATGACATTGTAGGAGTGTTGTAGTGAGATGTCGCAGGAGATGTGTCATGTAGACGTAGATGATGTAAATGATGTAAATGATGTAAATCATGTACATGATGTAAATGATGTAGATGATGTAGATGAAGTTGATTGAAGTTGATGTTGATGATGCAAATGATGAATGTGATGTACATGAAGTTGATGTAGATGATGTAAATGATGAACGTGATGTACGCGAAGTTGATGTAGATGATGGGCGATGTAGAGGATGTAGGAGATGTGTGGATGAAGTGAAACGTTGAATTTGGCACCGGTTCTTTGGGAAAGCCCTTTGCAGGAGCTATCGGGAAAAAAGTCCAAGGTCCACATGGTCGAGGTTTGGGTGCGTAGGACTTGGTAAACAACATCAAAAACAATCAGGATAAATCGCATTTTCTCGCTGGTCCAAAATGCTATAAGCCCGTGCGTTTAGTTGCCAATTTTGCTTGTCCAATGTTCTTGCGCCAAAAAATGGCGAGGTGATTTCTCCACAAGGTTTTGCACCCAGCTCCTGTATCCTGTACCCACCGCTTTTGAGAAGGTAAATGCTTCTTGCCCAAAATCTAGGAATCGCAAGCATATTCCCACACATATTTAAGTGGCAAACGCAATGCGCCCAAAATATTGAAGGCACCAAGCGACCAGGGGTTTCAATCTGTTTTGGTTTCGGAATGCATTCCGAGCCAAAAAGTCGCCGCAACACATGAAGAAAAACGATTCACCAATCCACGATCATGGCAGCCATGTTGCTAGCTGGCTTATCATTTCATGTCATGCGGTGGCTAGAATTAAACATGTTCACCTCAAACGCTCCAAATTTCCCAATTCAATCCCAAAATGCTTCGGGCAAAATGCACAAGATGTATCAACCTAAATCAAATGCGGCGACAGGACTGGCAGCGGCGGATTACCACATATCAGTTTTTCCCCATCTTTGTGGGGGGGCCCTGTTTTTCCGCTGTGCGTCCCGCCTCCCCCCGCCGCCACAACTCTTTCACACACAAAACATTGTCACAACTCTTT
>CAMXCT020001015.1:0-62500 GCA_947184155.2 Cladocopium goreaui
ATGAAATTCAGGCTGCAACAGGTTCAGAAGTCTGTAAACTGGCGTCCGAGCTGGGGGAGAAAGAGAACTTGCTGCATTCCAACATGCACCCCCGACTTACAGTCAGTTATGCGGCAGAAGAGGATTTTGCTCTTTCAAAAGATGATGGAGGATGCAGGTGTGGTGGACACCCAACTTTGTGAAGAGATGAAATGCGGTTTCCGTTTGGTGGACAGCTTGAGTCTTCAGGGCAGTTCAGGCCCCGCTTCAGCCGGCGGAGCTTTCAGTGGATGAATTAAGGCGCTCTTCAAAGTGAGCGAAACATGCAGTGACTGGCTCATGCAAGAGGGTTGGAGACAGCAAGGAAGTGGCAGCAGCTGTTTGGGATGAGACTATTTCTCAACGGGATGCTGGCTGGATCAAAGGCCCGTTTTCGGCCCACGAGCTGGACAAAAAGTATCCCCATGGGTGGATACGTTCCAAGCGGTTTTGGGTCGTGCAAGGCTCCAAAGTGAGAGCCGTGGATGACTTCAGTGAGTTCTTGGTGAATGCGGCTTGTGGAACTGGTGAGCAAATTGTTTTGCAAGGCTTGGATGATGTGGCCGCAGCAGCAAAATACATGATGAGCGCGCCTGGCCAAGATGGCAATGTTTGGATTCCTTCGGCATGTTTGTGCTGGGCCAATTGATTCAGCCTGGCTTCACAGTGAACTGGGGGACTTGCAAGGGAGGGCGCTTGATCTGAAAAGCGCTTACAAGCAACTTGCGCGGAGTCCTCAAGATGACTGGTGCTCCATTTTAGCAGTTTGGTCTCCTGAAGAGGGGGCCATTTGTTTCTTCGAATCCATAGCCCTTCCTTTTGGGGCTGTCAGTGCAGTGAATGCGTTCAATCGCGTTGCAAGGTGATTGAGGATCATTCTTTGTCGCTTGTTCCTCCTGACCAACACCTCGTTTTTTGATGATTACTGTCAGCTGGAATTTGGCCCTTTGTGCGCTTCTGCTTGGAAGACTGCAGAGACAGTCTTAGCACTGTTAGGCTGGAAGGTGGCTATGAGCGAAGACAAGAGGTTGCCTTTTGGGAAGAAATTCAACATGTTAGATGCTGTGATTGACTTAAGCCTTAAGCCAGTCGATGGGAGGAGTGGTGCAAATTTCAAACAAGCCTTCCAGAGTGAGCGAGCTCCTGGCGTCCGTCGAAGCGCTTGAACTTGGAGCTGACTTCGCAGAGTCGCAGTTACAATCCCTCAGGGGAAGGCTCTTGTATGCTGCCGGAAAAACCTTTGGCAGATGCACACAGGTTGCGGTGCAAGCGCTTGGAAGAGTAGTGCGGAGAGGCACTGGTATGTCTCTTGATGAGGAGATGTTGACCTGCATAAAGTTTGCGGTGCACACACTTGCAAGCTCACCACCTAGGTCCATACATGCATGGAAGGACGAGTGGCCTGTGATCCTTTTTACAGACGGCGCTTGCGAGTCAGAAGGAACCTTGGTGACCCATGGTGCTGTCTTGTGTGACCTTGCTTCGGGCTCATACCTCTTCTTCGGAGATCATGTACCGAGGAATTACGTGGAAGCTTGGATGAAAGGTGGAAAGGAACAAGTGATTTGTCAAGCTGAATTGTTTCCAATTTGGGTATCAAAAGTGACATGGAGAAGCCTCCTTAGCGGAAGGCAAGTTCTTTGGTTTTGCGACAACGAAGCTGCCCGATCTGCGATGATTCGATCCTATTCGCCTTTGCTTGACAGTATGCAGATTGTGCGTCAGTGCGCATTTGAAGATGTGGCAGCACAGTCAACCAACTGGTATGCCAGGGTTCCATCAAAGTCCAATCTTGCAGACGCCGCTTCACGACTTGACTTCAGCTGCTATGCATTCTTGGGGTTCACAAAGCTGACACCTCTTTATACCCACGATCTTGTCTAAGTGGGGTGGTTGGCGTGGGGCAAGGCCTATGCGTATCGAAAGGATTTCAAGTTTGCTGGCAGCTGTCGTTTGAAACCGTTCAGACATGTCGTGATTTCGTTTTGCGGAGTTTTACGGTTTTGTGCGTATATATTTATGTGTATATATATATATGTCAATAAAGTTTGATATATATATATAATATATATATAATATATATATATATATATTATTTCTCTTTTAAGATTTGTGTTGTGCGTAGTCGAGCGAGGGTTTGAGGAGTTAACGCAGTGTAATAAGTCTGGTTTCACTTGTGATACCTCTTTACTGCGTTGAGTTAAAGGCGTATAGGTGTACGCGCCTCCTCTCTTTGACCCTTGCCCTGCGCCTCCACACGGGCGTGTTTAGTCACGCTGCTTTTGGGTTTTGATGCTTGGGTTCAAACTGCAGTTTGTTTGTATACAAAGCCAAAACTGTTTTGCAAACCTGAGTTGTGTCAAACCGGCTCTGCAAAGGTAGAGGCATCCAAGGTTGTTCTGGACACACTGTTTGCAACTTTTATTTTAAACTCAAACAATGGTTTGAATTTAGCATGTTAGTAGGTCCCACGTCGGTAAGCAGAAATTGTCACAATGGTGGCGATTTTGTTTTAAGGGTGGGTGGGTGGGACCGTCCTTGACCCCCCCTCCGCACCCCCACCGGCGTGGGGCAAGACCTATGCGTATCGAAAGCGATAACTATCCCCGCTTGGAAAAAGGATTTCAACTTTGCTGGCAGCTGTCGTTTGAAACCGTTCAGACATGTCGTGATTTCGTTTTGCTGAGTTTTACGGTTTTGTGCGTATATATTTATGTATATATATATATGTCAATAAAGTTTGATATATATATATATAATATATATATATATCTCTCTCTCTCTTTTAAGTTTTGTGCTGTGCGTAGTCGAGCGAGGGTTTGAGGAGTTAACGCAGTGTAATAAAGGGTCTTTCCTGTGGCATGAAACATGGTTTGGTTGTTGTGAGATCAGACTTTATGCCAATTTTGGCTCAAGTCTGATCCTGGGTTTTTGTTTTGTCCCACCCACCATCCCTTGATCCCCTCTGCGGGGTGGGGGTGGGTCCAAGTGTGGGTTTACAGTTCCCCTTGTTTCGTTGGGTCTCTGTACCCCCGGGTGAATTGTTCAAGTGTCTGTTTTCAGTTTGTGACCAACTGCAACACGACTTAGACCCAGTGTTACTTAGCACTGTCACTTCAGAACTACTGAACCTCTGGGAGGTTTCCTAAATCCAAGCCACCTTTTGCGAGTGTAAGAAAAGATATGCTGTCCGGAGAGGGCTTATCTTCAACTAATCTGTTTCTCAGCGAAACAGCATTGGATTCGAAACGCCCGGGCCATGCATCCGACCAACTCCCGAGACCAATGGCGGAGGCGGTTCAATTTTGCGCCACTCACAGCGATCAGTTCGTCGCAAGAGCGAGGTCAAAGGCCCTTAGAGCTATGATAGCTAAAGCGGATGAACTGTCAGCACAAGAGGCAGCCTTGAAGGCCACCTTGACCCAAAGGAGGCGCAGTGTTCTGGAGAAAAAGCGCCTGCTGCTTTTTAAAGACTCCTTGCTCCAGGCGGGGTCTCCCGATGTTGAACTGCCAGGAGACATGGCGTCCGAGCTGACAGGGCGCGCAAAGTTCTCATGCAAAGCGTCAAGAGCTCAGGCGACGCAAACATTGACAAAGGTGTACGATGCGACCCTGAAAGCGAGAGAGAAAGGCTTCCTGAAGGGCCCCATTCCAGAAGAGGACATCCCAACAGGAAGTACGCTCACCCGAAGATTTGGGGTGGTGCAGAAGGAGAAGGTCCGTCCTATCGATGACTACAAGGCCAGCCTAGTCAACTCGGCTGTGACTCAAGTCGAAGTTGTTACTCTGCATGGAGTCGACCACATCGCATCGATGGGGGCCTCTTTCCTCAGGGCATGTGCGAGCGCCAAGAAGCAGGCGAATGTGGTGGCCAAGTGTTCGGACCTGGCATCGGCCTACAAACGTTTGGCTTCAACTTGTTGTGGCCTTTGTTTGTTGGGAGTAGTGAGCTTGCGAACGTACCGCCTGTAACAAAAAAAAGAAAAATCTGATGAACTGAAAACCAACTGACGGTGTTGGGGAGCCTGGCGGTGTTTTCAGCTCAGCTTTCAGAGTCAAGCAAATATAGCTGATCCTCCTGTGAAGAGTTGAAGATGTTAAACATGTTCAAATTGTTCAAGCTATTTTAAGATGTGTGGAAGTGCGGTGAAATCTGCTGAAACTTCCGTAGTTGGACGCCTTTTCCATTCCGCACTTGTGCGGCGGCAGATGCTCCTGGCTGAATGCTGGAAACCAACTGAAGTTTCCAAACAACTTCTGTTTATTATCATGTTGTGACATTTACATCTGTCACTGTTGTTTGAAGGATGATCTTGACTTCTCACTTTTTATTTAGATCAGATTGATGTCAGTCTTCTCACCTTTTGCTCTGTTGCGAACATTTTGATTTTATGTTCCGCGCAATTTTGGCTAGGGTGTGGAGGGTGGGTTGCACTTGACCCGTTCGATTTTTCTATCCAATTTTTCCATATCGCCATGGATGCCTGACAGAATTTTGGAAGATCTTGATTTTACGGGACGTGCATTCTCTGACAGAACTTTCAGTTTTCATTTGAACAAACACTGCCTGGATTTGCAAGTGTTTTGTTTTCATGGTACTTGTGCGTGATTCACACAGTTTGGGCGATTTACCAGATGCAGCTGGTGCTGCGCAGTGGCCTGTTTCGCAGGGGGACAATGGAGGCCAGAGCGACATGGACTGGGAACACGTACAACTTCCAGATGCTTTGAATGATCATGATTTTGGACAAGATTCACATTTCAGTCCTTTGTTTGGATACGAGGAAAAGGAATTTGCAGAGCAGCAAATTGAGGAAGAATATTCACTCGCTGCAAGTTTGGTCAGACCAGATGACGTTGAAAACCAGACTGGACGCTTCATGGTGCCCACAGCCAAGGCACGGGCTGATAGGAACTTGGCTGAAACAGTTGACATGGATGTCAGTCGAACCATTGACAACCTTGTGATTCAACATGTGGCTGGGTCTTCTTCACTGCCAAGTTCTTTTTTGAATAGAATAGAATGGATTTTGACACTGTATTTTCACTGGACAGCATTTGGAGGCAACCACAGCTGCCTATGTATGGGCGGTTTGAATCTGTTCAGGGCGTTGTGCATAGTGCAGTGAGCTCGCATGAGGAGCCGGTGCAAGGAGTCTCAGATTTCAAACGCAAAAGACTGTTGGCAGCGGCCTTTGCCAAAACAGATGATCAGCTGGTTGATTGTGCAATGCGGCAACTCAAAGAGATAGTTCTTTTTCAACCTTTGGATTCAAGACTGGGCAGAGCACTTCTGGATTTTTCAGGAAAGCTGGTACCAGAGTCGAAAATTTCAACTTCCTTTATTGATGCTGTTGCTGGCAAGGCGCCTGGCGCAATATCTAAAAGGGTTGCAGACTATCACCGTTTTGCACGATGGGCAGTTGATGGGGGACGTTGCTATCCCATGAACATTTCAGAGACTGTGGTGTACGACTATGCCAAGCACTTGCAACTGTCCGGAGCCTCTGCAACATCTCTGCAGTCATTTATCAAAGCAATTGGATTTTTCGAACATCACATTGGCTTTGCGAGGGTGGATGTTGCTCAAATTTTTCTGGCAGAGTGAACGGAGTTAGCAGGACTATGCTTTCAGGCAAAAGGGAGTTGAAGCAAGCTCCACCACTTACTGCTGATGGGTTGTACGCTTTGGAGAAACATGTCTGTGAGTGCAACGATGTGGAGGCATGCATTGGAGGATTCATGATTTTTTGTTTGCTGGCATCTGCAAGATTTGCTGACGCAGCTCGTGCGGAGACCGTGCATTTGGACATGAGTGGTCACATATCACTGCTGGAGACGTCAAGCATGAAATTCAAGACAGCGCATACGGCTGGCAAGGAAGCTAGGAATGTTGCCCTTCCTATGCTGGCCCTGGGCAATGGGCTTTACGAAAAGGACTCTTGGGCATGGACGTGGATTCGTGCCCGGAAGCGACAAAAGATGGATCATTTCAAATTTTTGATGCCGGCCTGGAATGAAGAAACATCACAATGGTTGAATCGTCCAATGACATCTGGTGAAGGTGTATACTTTCTACGTGAGCTGCTGTGCAACTCTGGTATGAGTGAGGCTCAGGCGGCTTCATACAGCACACACACCTTGAAGGCTACTGCACTGTCTTGGGCGGCAACATCTGGAGCCATGTCAATTGATGAGAGGCGTATCATGGGGCACCATTTTGACTCCAGGTTAGCAATGCCATTGATATACTCGAGGGATGCGCTTGCCGAGATTCAAACCAAGTTGTGGCGCATTCTGGACTCCATTCGAAAGGGTTACTTTGACCCTGATGCAACTCGGGCTGCTCGGATTGCTGCACAGACTTTGCAAGATGCAGAACATGTCGATATTGAGAACTATTCTGACGAGTCAGTTGACCCCATTGAGCTGGGTGCAAGCGAAACTCTGCCAGTGCCTCAAGCAAAGAAACCTGTGCACAATGGACCGTTGACTGAAGAAATTTTCAAGTCATGTTTGCAGCATGTTTTGTCAGGAGTTTTGCATGTAGCAGTGGACTGTGAAAATTTGGCATGTTCACGAAAAGTTTCTGCGAACTACAAGAAGCCTTCTTTTGATTTTGAAATGGCATGTGAATTTCCATTTTGTGCTCAGTGTGCACAGCATTCTTGATAGTGAGTGCTTAGTGCAACAGAAGCGTGAGTTGGGGCGGGCGAGAGACAAACAAGGCGGGAATCTGTTCAGCAAACATGTCGAATCTTGCTTACTGGCAATGCATTGGCTGGTGTGATTTTTGAATCTCGCTGTTGCATTACCCAGCTTGACTTGACTTCAATTTGTTGCAGCATGAATTTAGCTGACAACACAGGGAATGAGTGAATTGAATTCCTTTGTGGTGACTTGCGCAACATGAAATTGAATTTCATCGACCTGATGCGTGAATTGCTCAGAGTCAGCGCATGACTTGCGCACCAATGATCCGATGCACAACCGTCGGAGCCTTTGAAAAACAGTGAGCAGCTTCATGAATGTATGTTTTCTTGCAGTGTGAATTTCATTGCATCAATGACACATGTTTGAAGGTTCACGACTGTGGTTCAACTTATGAAGAAACATTGCGTTTCAATTTCGATCTTGTTGAACACTGTTTTTCATGCGTTGATTTTCAAATCAATAACTCACTTTAGTGGACGTTTCGCTCTTGACTTGACAATCTTTTGCAAGATAACAATCAAACTGTATCACTCAGCGACGGCTGGTCGAAAGTGCAGCCATGTCCGGACTTGATTCGAAACATGCTTTCAGCTCACGTGCGCTGGAAGTAGGGATGCAAGAGGACCTGCTAGAGAAGCTCAAGGGAGCTGGGTTGGACACGTTTGGGAGCCTTGCTTTTTCAAGTGATGCAACGCCAACTTCAAACACTGAAGAGAAGTTCAAGAAAGCAGTCCAAGATTTGATTTTGGTCGAGGTTGCCCCAGCTGAAATGATTCCACTTCGTAGGCTGTGGTTTGAAGCGCATGCCATGGTGCTCTCTGACATACGTAGCAGAACAGAAAGAACTGAGGCTGACCAGCCTAGGAAAATGCCACTTGCAGAGAGACTTGCTAGGATTGACAAACAGAAAAAGGAATTGAAAGGCTTGATCATCGACGCGTCAGTCGAACCAAGTCATGGATTGGTTGACAAGTTTCAAAACATGATCGAGGATGGTTGCTTGCTTTATGTAGGACCTGAGAAGTGCATGTCACGAGAAGAAGAAATTACCAAGGAAAAGAAAGAGTCAGCGCTGAGCATTGACCATGCTGGAGGTCTCAAAGTCACCAAGAAGGCTCAGGACTTGCAATGTGATGTTTCGGGCGAGCTTAGACTACGTGCGGCATTTACACGCCGATCTTTGGCCATGCATCAGACCAATTTGGTGACCTTTGATTTGATTGAAGAGTGGAATCAACAGATGTTTGCTGCGTTGTTGCGGCCGCCTCCAGCTGGACACAAGTATGTCACGACACAGCAGATCTTGAGTGCTGACAAGCAACTGTGGATGCACATCTTACAGCAAACCCGTGGCAAGTTGATTTCTGGCATAGGTGAGAAACCACCTTTGGATGAGCAATTAAAAAATTACATGAGGTCTCCTGAAGTTCTTTGCTTCATGACTCCATTGCCATCAGTGCGCGCTGAAGCGCCTTCAGGACATCGTTCCGAGCCATACAGTCGAGCGGAACAGAGCAGTGGATCCGGCAAAGGCAAAGGGAAGAACAAATTTCAGTCGAAAGGTGCTGCGTCAGGTCCCAGCTCTGGGCCCACTATCAAAGAGATGCTCACCAACATGCCAGACGGCTGCGCCAGCAAGCTGCCGAACGGTCAATGGCTGTGTGTTTTCTACAACAGAGGGATTTGCAAACATCAGAAGAAAGCACGTTGTCATTTGGGGCTTCACCAATGTTACTACAAGGGTTGCACAGAGAAGCGACCTTACATTGAGTGTAAGCACTGACTTGTTGAGCCGAAACAAGACAATACAATTTCTCACCCTCATGCAGACAAACCAATAGTCTTTTTGGAAATCTGTGCGGGCTCAGCTGCGCTCTCTGCATCAATGCAACGCATGGGCTGGCAAGTTTTTCCGATTGACTATCATGCAAATCGTTTCAAAAACAAGATGCACATTTTTGAGTTGGATTTGTCATTGCATGAGAATATTTCACTCCTTGAAGGCATGATCGAACAGATGAAGCCGGTAGGAGCCCATTTTGGGCTTATGTGTGGAACTTGCAGCCGAGCACGAGAAGTGCCGGTTGCACATGCATTACGCTCTCAAGGAGCACCTCAACCTGCGCCACTCCGTGACGCGTTGCATCCACTTGGCCTGCCAAATTTGAGCACTCTGAACCAGCAGAGAGTTGACGCTGCAAATACTGTTTATAGACATGCTGTGCGCTTGTTGCATGCACTTTTTCGTGTTGGAGCATTCATTACACTGGAAAATCCTTTACGATCGTGGTTATGGACAGTACTTACAACACTGGTCAAGCAATATGCACGCGAACACAAGTGCCCTGAATTTGCTGAGTGGTATTTTTGTTTTCACCCCGTGGAATTTGATTTTTGCATGCACGGAGGAAACCGTGCCAAGTCAACCAAGTTGCTGGTGTCGACCCAACAGTTTGAGCCACTGGGGATTATGTGCGACAAGTCCCACAACCATGAGCCATGGACAATTGTCAGTGGATTTGATAAGTGGATTTTTTCTACTGCAGCGGAAGCTCAATATCCTTCAATGTTCTGTGATCGATATGCTGAATGTGCAAGTACAATGGTCGCTGCTAATGCACTGGAGTATAACTCAAAATTTTTTCGACTGCAATCTTTAATGGCCCAATCCATTCAAGCCAAAGGTCATGACCAATTGATCCCTGAATTTTCCCAAATTATTGTCACTACGGTACTCCCTCAACTGCCACACAAAATTTTGGCTCGCTTGGGACACGGGGGAGACGACAGCGAGAGGTCAGCTGAAAGCTACAAGGTTGGCATTTGTTTCAACCATCATGATCACCTCAAGCGTTCTTTAGAATTGCAGCACCCTGCATTTACGCACAAGGGTGTACCAGATGATTTGAAGAAAGCTATTTTCTTTGTGGCAACACACTCGATGGCAGATGTTGCCCTGTTCCGCATCAGCAAGCTGGGAGAATGTGTTGAAATTGCAAAGCGACTGGCTCTTGCGGAGAAACTGGCGAAAGTCAAAATGGACAAGAACGTGGCGGAGGTGACCAAGGCAAAACGCATTGAACTTTGGGAAGAACTGCTGACCCAGGTTGGGTTCGAAGACATGGAGGTTGTGCGCTATATGCGCGAAGGAGTTCCCCTGACTGGCTGGGAAGACGAAAGCGCTTTGTACAAACAACGATGGGCTCCACCTACAATGACAACCGAACAGTTGGACCACAGTGCTTTGTGGCGACGAAAAGCCCTTATGGGCAAAGCCTTTACTGACGAAGAACGTGGGCTTGCAAAACTGCTTATGGAAGAAACTATGAAAGAGGTATCTGCTGGTTTTCTGGATGGTCCCTTTTTGGAGTCTGATATAACAGAAAGGCTTGGGCATGCGGACTGGTCAATGTCCCAACGGTTCCTTCTTTTGCAAGGTGAAGACCTTAAACCTAGAGTGATTGACAACTACAAAACGTCGGGAGTGAATGCGGCCTTTGGAACATCGTCGCACCTTGACCTGCACGACACCGACGTAATCAGTTGCTTTCTTGCGTTTGCTTTGGGTGTTTTCTGCGGAGATCCACATATCGACATCGAACTTTCTTCAGGTGACCACCTCACTGGTCGAAGGCACCCTGACTACGACCGAAAGCCTTTGCTGCTGGGCAGGGGCATCGACTTGAGCAAGGCGTACAAGCAGGTCAGTGTTGCTTCTCAGTCTGCTAGACATAGCGTTTTGGGAGTGCGAAGTGAATCTGGCGAATGGAAGTTCTTTATATCGAAGTCACTGCCTTTTGGAGCCACGTCCAGCGTTTTTGCATTCAACAAGATCACGCGCGGTATCTGGACTTTGATGGTTCGAAAATTTCACCTCCTTACCACTGTATTTTATGATGATTTTCCTGTTATTGAGTTTGAACCTTTGGCGGCAACAACTACGAACGTGGTGCAGCACCTTTTGGATTTGCTTGGGTGGAAGCATGCTACGACTGGTAAAAAGAGTGTTAATTTTTCTGACACCATGCAGGTGTTGGGAGTAGCATTCCACTTGCAGAACTTTTGGAACAAACAAGTGACAGTGGCGAACCGCCCAAGTCGGATACAGAGGATTTTGGAGATGCTTGAATCATACGCTGCCAAGGGTACTGTGTCTGCACCCGAGGCGGCGACTATGCATGGATTGCTGAATTATGCTGGTGGCTTTGTGGTTGGACTTTGTTTGAAGCCTGCCGCCAGACAGTTTGCAAGTTTGCAGTCAGGTTCATCAGATACAGAGCTCATATCGCGCTTGTGCAATGATACATGCAGGATCATTAACCGAATGCGACCACGAGAAATTCGCTTCCTGAGCAGCGATCGTCCGGCAGTGATTTACACGGACGGTGCGTACGAGAATGGGAATGGAACCTGGGGTGCAGTTGTCATAATCCCTCAACTTGGCATTAATGCAATTCACTGGGGAACCATCCCACCAGTCCTGATGGAGCACTGGACATCTATTGGACTTCAGCAGAAAATTTGTCAAATTGAGTTGGTTGCAGTTTTGCTTGTGAGGTATTTTTACCGCAATGAACTTTCCAATTCTTCAGCACTGTACTTCGTTGACAACGAGGCTGCACGTTTTTGCTTGATCAAAGGATCCAGCCCTTCACTGTCCATGTGCAACATCTGTCGTGCAGTGTCCTTAGTAGAAGCAGAATTTCCTTCCGCTTCATGGTATGAAAGGGTGGCTTCGGAGTCAAACATTGCTGACCTGCCGTCACGCTCCAAACTGAAAGAATGCCAGGCAATCTCGGGAGGAAACCTTGCAGGCGATATATGCTTGCCTGAAACAATGCTCTTGGAAGTTACAAGAAAGTGAAGCTCTTTACATGTCGAAAAAAAAAAACGGGGGTGACAGGCGACATGACTTGTTGACCTGAAACAGTTACCAGACACTTGACTTGTGTTTGTGCGGTTTCACCCCCGACTCAATTAAGATAAGCAAAGACAAAAAGAAATATTAAATACATGTCCGACCTTAGCGATTTGCGTGGCGTTTTGAGTTTTACGTTTGTTTGAATAAGAAATTTAATTTACAAAGGGACGAGCACAAACGTTTGGCTTCAACTTGTTGTGGCCTTTGTTTGTTGGGAGTAGTGAGCTTGCGAACGTACCGCCTGTAAAAAAAAAGAAAAATCTGATGAACTGAAAACCAACTGACGGTGTTGGTGAGCCTGGCGGTGTTTTCAGCTCAGCTTTCAGAGTCAAGCAAATATAGCTGATCCTCCTGTGAAGAGTTGAAGATGTTAAACATGTTCAAATTGTTCAAGCTATTTTAAGATGTGTGGAAGTGCGGTGAAATCTGCTGAAACTTCCGTAGTTGGACGCCTTTCCATTCCGCACTTGTGCGGCGGCAGATGCTCCTGGCTGAATGCTGGAAACCAACTGAAGTTTCCAAACAACTTCTGTTTATTATCATGTTGTGACATTTACATCTGTCACTGTTGTTTGAAGGATGATCTTTACTTCTCACTTTTTATTTAGATCAGATTGATGTCAGTCTTCTCACCTTTTGCTCTGTTGCGAACATTTTGATTTTATGTTCCGCGCAATTTTGGCTAGGGGGTGGAGGGTGGGTTGCACTTGACCCGTTCGATTTTTCTATCCCCTCCCAAACTTCGTTTTCCCTCCCTTATCTTGTGGGGGGGTGACAGGCGACATGACTTGTTGACCTGAAACAGTTACCAGACACTTGACTTGTGTTTGTGCGGTTTCACCCCCGACTCAATTAAGATAAGCAAAGACAAAAAGAAATATTAAATACATGTCCGACCTTCGAGCGATTTGCGTGGCGTTTTGAGTTTTACGTTTGTTTGAATAAGAAATTTAATTTACAAAGGGACGAGCACAAACAAATACCTTTGTCAGAAGAGGCCTGCTGCCTGGACTCGTACATAGTTGTCTACAACCCCACAACTGGGACCCCTGAAGTATACCAACAAGCCGTGATTCCTTTCGGTTCAGTAGCCTCAGTTACGGCCTTTGCCAGGTGCGCAATGGGCATATGGCTTATTGGCAGTAGCCTCCTCAAGCTCATCTGGTCATCTTATTTTGATGATTTCTTGGCCCTGACGACAGAGAGTTTGTCCAGGCACGCAGAGATCTGCATTTCCACTCTCTTCAGGCTGCTAGGATGGGACTTGTCGGAGGACAAGCTAGTTCCGTATTCACATTGCTGCAAGGTGGGTAGAACTATCCCTCCATGACACCCAGTCTGGTTCCTTTTACATTTGCAACTCGCAATCGAGAGTAGGTGAGTTGTGCCAGGCTATGCAGGCCGCTCTGAACGCTGGGACCCTATCAAGAGTAGAGGGTGAGAGACTCAGGGGGCGCTTGCAGTTCGCCTCCAACCAGCTTTTTGGAAGACGCTTCCGGAATTAAATTGCCTCAGAGAACTGAACCTTCATGTGTCTCGTGGCTTGCACCGACTCAGTCCAGAGTTTGAAGCCGCCATTAGGCTGATGATGTACTTGCTTGGGCACAACACCCCTCGTCAGATTGATGTCAATCACATGGACTGCCTCCACATCTATGTCGATGCTTCCTTTGAACCTATAGTTGCCGCTGAAGAGGAATTGGGCATCATGTGTTGGAGCGAGAGAGTTCCAAGCTTCTCAAATCCTGCTGACGCCTTGTCACGAAAGATCACAGAAAGATGCCGAGGGGTTTCTGGCACTAGGGTGGATTTGGCTGAAATTTGGAGAAGATGTCAGAATGAAAAGAAATCTCCAAGCCTCCGTCCTGGGGGAGGTCGCGAGGCATAGAGACGAGACTTTCCATCCCCATGGTCAAAATAAGTGCTTTGCTGCTGCGTTGATTGCGAGTTTGGAGTCCATGTTTTGATGCTGTCAACACACATGGAAATAAGACGTAACTCAAACTTGATGTAGTTTTATTTCAATGCTGTGACAGCAAGTATTTGTGTAAATACGACCAAACCATGGACGCATCATCATTGGAAATGTCAATGATTCAACGCGTCTGGAAGATTGTGCTCAAATGAGCCCTGCATTGCATTTTCGTTTTTCGTCCCAGCCCAATCTGCGATTCACCCACCCATTGCCATGTTACATTCATCAGCCTTTGGCTTCAGTTTTGTACAAGTCAAGTGACTCTTGAATCGCTGCCCAAGTGGACATCATTCACTCTTCACACCAGACCCATGTTTACACCAAATTGGCCAAATTTTCGTAAGTTCCTTTTCTTTCGTTTTTCGTTTCTAGCGACCAGGCAGTGCTCACCATGTCTCAGCCAGTGCCATCTTTCCAAGATGTTGTGCGCCCGCTACAAGAGCTTGCCAAGTTCAAAACCAAGTTGCAGACTTGCCAGCACATGTTGTCAGACCTACAGAAATCGATCCCTGCCTTCTTGCCAGATGCAGACATCCAAATCAGCGTCGCAAACCAATCTTTGCATCACATTGACCAGAATCTGGAGATTGAGTATCAGCTGATGCGTATCACTAGGGTGCAATTTCAGTACGCCGTAGACAACGCTGGCCACCTGCCACACTTGGAGGCAGACTGACTGCCTATCCCAGCCGTGCGGTCGCGAGGCATAGAGACGAAACTTTCCATCCCCATGTGGTCAAAATAAGTGCTTTGCTGCTGCGTTGCTTGCGAGTTTGGAGTCCATGTCACGAAAGGTAGCGTCAGCTACCTGAGTTCTCCGTGCTTCAGCGCAATCATAGGGGGTATTGGGGGGCCAGCCCGGGCGAAACGTGGAATTCTCGCCGTTATGTATTGGATATCAATTATAAGGGGGGGGGGCCCCCCCCCCTCCTAAAATGGTCATGGGTTCAATTCCCACGGGTGACGCGGTCACGGGCCCCCACATTAGAGGCACACTTTCCATGAGGGAGATGTCCCTGTAGTCCAGCATAATTGGTATGCGTCAGCCTCAATAACAGTTGCTGCAAGGGGTCTTAAAAAGGGGTTTTAAATAAACCCCTTTTCGTGCATCATTTCACGCTGCACAAGACACC
This sequence comes from Cladocopium goreaui, assembly GCA_947184155.2. NCBI lineage: Eukaryota > Dinophyceae > Suessiales > Symbiodiniaceae > Cladocopium > Cladocopium goreaui. Next base: position 14,762 of record CAMXCT020001015.1, read on the forward strand.
GTATCATGCAGTCATGCTCTGGATAAAATCATCTTAGATTGCGCAAAAACGTTTTTGGTGTATCATATTAGGGGCGCAGCATTTTGACACCACTCCTCTCCCACTACACTACCTTTCGTCCGCCTCCGCCTGCTCTCAAGTTTTGGTGCTGTCAACACACATGGAAATAAGAGGACCTAGTGTCAAGATGCATCAAAATGCATCAAGTCCAGAATGGCGTGATGACATAGCAGCTACACGAACGTTAATACACCCCCCACCCCACCCAAACTTACATGTGTGAAAGTGCACAAAGGAAGTAAATTACGTAGCATCAAAAATGTTTGGGCAGGTGCGAACCCCACCCCACCCGATTTGACAGGTATGAAAAAAAAAACAAATCCGGTTTTCGGTCCGTCAAAAAAATTAACATCAGTTGCTTTGAATCGTTACTTGGGAAATTTAGGACCGGTGTTGCAACGACAGTGCTTTGCTTCAGAAAATTCCCACCAACATACCCAGCCAGTGCTGTGGCCAAACGTTGCAAAACAAGACGGACCAGATGAAATCATGCCGGCCGAGCGATAGCTCTGGTTTTCCATGAGCATGCAAGACCTTGCCAAGTGAAACAGTGGAATAAGAACAAACACACGTTTCATGTCAAAATTGCCAGATCCAATCACAAATCGTTGCAACATATTTTTGCGATCAATTTTCGTATTTTTTTGTGTTCAATTTGAGCTGGCGCCCGAGGTATGTTCGGCGTAATGGTTTTATGATGTAACAACCTCCGCGTCAGTACAACTACACAAAGATGGTTAACCTACTTTTCAAAGTTCATGAACTATGTCGCACAACATTGCCAACAGTCAGATGAAAAAAATGGGGACACGTGGTGGGATAAATGGAAAAAATTGGACTAGCTGCCAAGAAATGTTTGAAAAAAAAATGTGTAAAAAACACTGACATCAGATGACATGCGACAAACGTTTGAAGCACGTCACATAAAACGGTGGACCAATCCCGAAATGATTTGGTAAACGGCGGAGAACATGCCAGGGCGTGTGGGACAGCAATGGGCTTCTGAAACGCACGAATGCTTGAACATAGCAATGAACACACTTTCCCATCAGCACCATCGCGACAGTAAAATCATCGCTTGCGGATATAGACGAAAATTTTAAAGTCATCGTCGCGCCAAAAAAAGTAGGCTCAAGTGCCACCCAATCACCAAAACCACATACTGTGTTGAAAAAAAATGAGGAGGGAATACTTGCAACAAAGAGCGGTTTCCAGGGCAACTATGGCCACATTTTTTTTGCACTTCCGGCTCTGATGATAAATGGTATTTCTACATGTTTTGTGGTTGTTGCCAGCACCCTTGATGGGTTGCGTGTGCAGCATGCAGGTCTCACTCTCTCTCACTCTCTCTCTGTTACGACGCGCGTCCCGCAATTCTGTTTGATATTTTCAGAAATGTGTGCCCGGGTCCAGCAAGACTTGGACAGCCTGCAAGGTCGTGATGGAAATCAACCCGCTGAACCCGCAACCAGGCGAGCGGAAAAACAGAAGAACAAACTGGAATAAAATGTAGTGTCCTTGGCCTTGCGGGACACCAAATGTACGCGAACGCGCGCCATCGTAAATCCATTACGATCGGAACACTGATACCTCGGGCAACGGTAATTGTAAAATAATTCAAATGCCGTGTTTCAGAAGGTTGGGCCACAACCGTGGTCAAACAACCTGCATTAAAAAATCCAGTGTTTCAGGCCTACCGCATGACCAACGCATTGCCAACGCTTTTCCTGGCCCCCCCGCCAAGAACGAAGGAAATTGGGTCGCCCCGTGTTGCCTTGAAAAATCAATGCCAAAAAACTGGAAGCGTCAGTCGTGGCAGAAAGCAGCTGTCCACCACATTCGACTGGTTTCGCCAGAGGTCTGGAGCCGGCCTTTCCTCATTGGAGATAGACATTTCCGTGCACCGCCACCGTGGAGGAGATGTTGTAGCCTAGGTTTCCAGCCAACAATTCCATAGCAAAACTAGATCCTTGGCCTGCCAATGGTTCAATTTATTTGTTTGGTTTTCGCCCGTCCGAGTCGATGACTACGGTCGTTTCATGAAAAAAAACCAAGGTACAACGACAATGGTTTGCACAGCGTTTCGATCCAGGTGGCTCACTATTCCTCGGCAAAAAACGAAGGATGTAGACCCAGCTCTGAGACAATTTTTTTAAACCTTCTGCAAGCGAAGTGCGTCATTTGCTGGAGGCTTAGGAAACGCAGAAGAAACTAGCAACAAAGTATTGGAAGGTGAGAAAAGAAGGTAAATTCACACACATGTGCAGGCAGAAACTGATTACAAATGGCAGTGGACGAAATTGTACATGACCAAAGCCAAGCCAACGGAAGCAGACGAAAGAAACATGCAGCACGATGAGTATGTGGCAGTACCTTGGGCCCTTATGAGCGACAAACATGCCAAGGAGTGCTTTGAATTTTTCCCCGTCACCAGCAGCAATGTCCAAGTCTTTATGAGCAAGAAGTCTGGTTTCCCCGCCCTCAGCAGCAACCTTGCCACAGAGTCACGGCTTGGTTTGTCCAGCATGCTTACAATGACCAAGATCTGGAAAAAATATGGTCGACAAAATGCGCCATTCCTTGCTTTACGTGCGTCACATGAAGGATGTCTGTTGACACGCGTGCCGGTTTGCCATTCAAAATTTGGGAAAAACTGGGTGGTATGCATGCTCACAAGTTCAAGGAATCACAATGCCGATTTGCGAGGCCATATGTTCCAGACATGAAATGAAAGGTTTTCATGCGTACCACTCCATATTCCAAAACCGGCTGGTGTGTATCACAAATCGCGTTGATTCATTTCGATTTCTTGTCGGTTCTCGTGCTTGTCATGGCCGTCCTTGTCATACAATCCGCACGCATGACCTGCATGCAATTGCATTTGAACGCCCTGTAGAGACAGACCGCGGACCTACCGCCTGTGAAAGCGCGGGAACAAAATTGAACGCGGCAAATTGGTAGGTTGCATGGTTGCCCTCCTTAGTCACATTCGTTGGTCCATACAATGGTACATAATCCGTCAATTGTTGGGCGATGAGCGTGCTGAATTGCAACACTGGTGGAAACCCTAGGCTCGCAAAACCTCGACAGCAACATTTTTGTTCGTGGCGTGAGGTTGGGTTGGGTGAGGATTCTTGGGATGCTAATCGAAAGAATGTTAACTCTTGTTTGGCAAGTTGTGATTAGTTTTGTTTCTTTCTTTATTGTAGGAAAGGTGCGCACAACGACCGAAACAGAATCGCGAAACCTACAACAGCACAAATGTTCAGGAAGTAAGAACAAGTACCCCGACCACATGGGGGAAAAGGACTTACGAGAAACCAACTGTGCTAGACCTTGGTTGTGGGTGACAAATGGCGGGGAAATTACTTGCAGTTTACATCTGGGAACCAACGCGCCAACCGGCTTGATTAGCATCATGCTGCACAAATATCGCGAAAGCATTGCTCAGGTGCAAGAGGTAAATTTTGAATTGAGGGCCTGCTTTCAAAGGGGGTGGCGGTTTATCGATGATATGATATCACATGAAATGAAATGATATGATATGACATGACATGACATGATATGATATGATATGATATGACATGATATGATTTGATATGATATGATATGATGTGATATGTCACACAATTATTTTTTCCCATCCAACACGTGCTTTATTGTGTACCATGTTGGCCGAACATTGTTAAAATCAACGCGCCCGCGCGTTGCCCCTCATGCATACATGTGAAGGGGGCACAGTCAAGACAAGAAACGTTTTTCCTTTGCGTCTGTTTCCCCCGAAGTTGCCTAATGAAAGCACCTAGTGTCCTGAGCGTGTCTGCCGCCCTTACCAACTGTGAACCGACCAGGGGGCGACAAATTTTGCGAGCACCGCGCTATGTTGCATCCAAATGTCGGGGCAACTGTGGTGGTTTGGTTCTCTTTTGTTTTGTTGTTGTCATTTTTTTTTGGGGGGCTTGCCTTTGCAGTTACAAGGGGCCAGCAAAAACAGTAAAAACACACAACGTAACAACAAATTAAAAATTAAAAATTAAATACGACCCACTACCCATCAGGAACAACCATAACCATAAAAATAACAACAACAAAAAAAAATGAAAAAAAAAACTAACGAAACGTATTCTTTTGGAGAACGCCGGTTTTTTTGGCGTGTTTTCAATCCCCTTCTTTCTTTTTTGGGTGCCTTGCCTTGGGAAAACCACCACAGGGCCGAGGAGGTCCTTTGTGGAAACGCGATCCATCAACTCCAGTCAACTCCCTTCATACTGGAAGAGTGCGAGGTGTTCGGGGCGTAGCTTTGCTTGGGGTGTAGGTTTCCAATATCGGGTTCGTATGCTTGGTATGTTCCCAGTTATGGACAAAAAAAAAATTCAGTTTAAAAAAATATATACAGGATGAATTTCCGTTCCACAATGCCGCAAATAGTGTGCACCAGTTCCCCAAATCTCAGATACAAAGGGAAACAAATCTGCGCAACCAAAATCCTAAAAATTCCAAATAAAATAAAATATTGAAAATGATCAATAATTTTTTTTTGGCACCAACTAGTTTCGCAATGGCTATAACAGAGGGAACAAAACTAAACATGAGAATGCCGTGTACAACGCGACGGCGTCCATTCCAGGCATACGGGGTGGCTACACAGTATATAATTGAAAGCTGTCCCCGGCATAGCGTAGTTGTGCGATTGTCACGGAAAGCGATGCCCCGCAATGTATGACCGAACCGTGAACTTCATAAACACGTCGGTGTAACGTGTACCCGAGCATTGTGAGAGCATTGTGACTGAAAATTTGCAAGGCCGTGGTGTAGGGGAAAAAACAAGAACAAAAAATGCGCCTGCGCAGAGTTTATAATATGTTTCCGAACAGCAAAAACGTGCAAATTGAAAAAAACAATTGGCAAACAAAAACAGCAGGAAATCATGTGTACATAGTTGAAAATTGATATGGGGAAGGCGACGCGATGTGTTTTGTGACGCCTTGTTTGGGGCAGTCGTGTTTTGTGGCGGGTGATTGAAAACGTGCAATATATTGAGTCAAACAGCCAGGCTGGCTATATTGCGGTGATCCTGCCGGGGTTTACATAAGGGATAAATATTTTGTTTTTCATCGGGCGGTGTAATGTTCTCTGTAGCCAACAGTTCCTCCTTAGCATGTTGGCTTAGTTAGCGTGTGTGTGTGTGTGTGTACACTGCTATTCACATGCAGAAAACTACAACTGGACATTTGATGACTATGCACGTTATGTTTTCCGAATTCATGCGCCAAAGACTATGCACGTTATGTTTTTCGAATTCATGCGCCAAAGACTACTTAACAGCAGGGGGCTGCAGGGAATGTCATAGTTCTGCAGCCAACGAAGACGGCTATGACATTCTGTGATATCGATCCGGGACGCTGGATCGACGTACCTGCCTAATCATGTCTTTCCTTTTCCGCGATGGGATGTGGCTAACCCAAGAACCACCTTGCTGATTAATGATTTGGACCTGGTTTCACCTGTTTATCAAGGATGATGGACTCAGGAATTCTACCAGGCGTGTACAACCACATCGTCATTGCAGTTCACTTCCAAAAAATCAACAGTGTGCATTAGTCATGTGTCCTATACAGACCATGACCTTATCATCCCTAATGGGGAAGAACAATCTTGGCATAGTGTGCCGAATCCGCCCTCTACGGAGGCAGAAGTTGAGCGAGTAGCCATAGGGGCTGCTAGAAGTGATGGCAATAGCCGAAGGGGGGTCAAGGACAATTGAAGGGTGGCATAAGCCGAAGGAGTGCCCAACGGGCGAAGGTGGCCATGTGCCGAAGGATTTTATTGGCCGGGAACCCTACTTCTTACTGTCATTTTATGAGTATCACAAAAGTGTGCGGACACACATAGTTTGTGATGCTCAAACCAAGCAGAATGTCAAACACGGTAGGGACCTTATCGCTGCAGATGTGTGTACGATCTTGATTCATGTTTTCGATCATGCGCAAGTTGATACATGATTTTGATGCGTTTTCAATCTGGGTAATGCATTCCCTTGGCTCATAGCAAGCTCTTTGACATGTTAAGTCAATTTGTTGCTTTTCATTTCTACATGTCATTCGTCATAACACACCATGCGCTAAATGTACTGACAATTCTTGAACAACTCATTTCTTCTTTCGTGTTCAGCAGACGTTTTCGCGATATGGAACTCCATGCAAGAAGCAAAGCTGCCAATGGACCGCCGTTGAGTGCTACCGTTGCGTATCTTCCGTCACAACCGATGGTATCACTGCCTTCACCGTGTGCAGCAGCTCCATTTGTACCACGGGCGACACCTGCATTTTCACCATTTCCCGGACATGCACCAGTTCTACAGACTCCGCCCGGTCCCCTTCCTTCACCTCCCCCCTCACATCCTTCACGTACAGTTGAACATGGACCTCACCAAGCAACCCCCAAGATATAACCTATCGCGGAGTCCTCAGCAAAATCAGGAGTATCACCGGTTCCCATCACGTTGCCAGCTGAACATGCGGAAAGACGTACGCCTACTTCACCATCCGGATTATCGTTGACTGTCAAAGGCATTGTAGGAGAATATAGATTGGAAGCTCAGAGTATTGATCATGCAGGACCCATAGTGTATCTCATGGATCGCATCATGACAGTGGAATCCAATTTGGCACAACAACGTCTTCAAGATCAACAGTTTTGGACACAAATGGACCAGACAACAATTGACACCGTTTGACTGAAAAGAAGCCGTTGTAGCTGCATTTTGGTTTTGTGCTTTTCATTCCAATTGCAACCTTGCAACTGTTGCAACTGTTCAAACGTTTTTCTGCAACATCCCACCCAAAACGCCTGGCTCGCAGTGTGATATTTGTTTTTCCGTAATTGATTATATTCAGTTCTCCAGCTTAGTTTACGTCCGTTGTTCTACTCTATATGGTTCACGGTACTGCAACACACTGGCTTAAGTGTTATATAACTGTGATTTAATCAATCCATTTACTGTTTTTCATCACTGCGTTCTATCTCAACCACCTGACCTACGTGTTCTACGCGTCGGAATCTCAGTTTTTGGCGAATTCTGCCCTTCGTCCATAGACAACTAATCAACGTTCATTTTAAACGGATTTGTGGAAGAACAAGAATACAATCGATTTGTGTCCATTTCATTTCGTGGTATCCATGTTTCAATTGAAGTGCAGTTATCTTCACTTTTTAACACTCCAAAGTTATACTGTCCTTGCTCTATTTGTTCCACGCGTCGGCAACCCAGAAGTGTCACCTTCCTTACGAAGACATATGGATATATGTGTATACCGCTCTCCACACGCAAAGTGTTGCGCAATCTGCAAGAAACAATTGATGTTCGTGAGGGACAAGGGCACGATAACTTTGGATTGCATCATATTCAATTATTTCGCTAATACAAACTTTGGATTGCATCATATTCAATCATTTCGCCAATAACAATTAACACCTTTTAATCTAACCATGTCCTTTCCATTTCGACTTTATTTATCGCGATTTCTTTGATCTACGTGGTCTACTTGCTCTACACGCAGTCTTTCAGAATTTGCCTTCCATGTGAAGGGGGTGCCCAACGGGCGAATGGTGCCCATAGGGCGAAGGTGGCCATGTGCCGAAGGATTTTATTGGCCGGGAACCCTACTTCTTACTGTCATTTTATGAGTTTTCACCTTCTCTTTCAAATCAATTTACAATTGTGAGGACAAGAGATCAATTTGAAGAGATCTAGAATATAGGAAGACCTATCACAAAAGTGTGCGGACACACATAGTTTGTGATGCTCAAACCAAGCAGAATGTCAAACACGGTAGGGACCTTATCGCTGCAGATGTGTGTACGATCTTGATTCATGTTTTCGATCATGCGCAAGTTGACACATGATTTTGATGCGTTTTCAATCTGGGTAATGCATTCCCTTGGCTCATAGCAAGCTCTTTGACATGTTAAGTCAATTTGTTGCTTTTCATTTCTACATGTCATTCGTCATAACACACCATGCGCTAAATGTACTGACAATTCTTGAACAACTCATTTCTTCTTTCGTGTTCAGCAGACTTTTTCGCGATATGGAACTCCATGCAAGAAGCAAAGCTGCCAATGGACCGCCGTTGAGTGCTACCGTTGCGTATCTTCCGTCACAACCGATGGTATCACTGCCTTCACCGTGTGCAGCAGCTCCATTTGTACCACGGGCGACACCTGCATTTTCACCATTTCCCGGACATGCACCAGTTCTACAGACTCCGCCCGGTCCCCTTCCTTCACCTCCCCCCTCACATCCTTCACGTACAGTTGAACATGGACCTCACCAAGCAACCCCCAAGATATAACCTATCGCGGAGTCCTCGGCAAAATCAGGAGTATCACCGGTTCCCATCACGTTGCCAGCTGAACATGCGGAAAGACGTACGCCTACTTCACCATCCGGATTATCGTTGACTGTCAAAGGCATTGTAGGAGAATATAGATTGGAAACTCAGAGTATTGATCATGCAGGACCCATAGTGTATCTCATGGATCGCATCATGACAGTGGAATCCAATTTGGCACAACAACGTCTTCAAGATCAACAGTTTTGGACACAAATGGACCAGACAACAATTGACACCGTTTGACTGAAAAGAAGCCGTCGTAGCTGCATTTTGGTTTTGTGCTTTTCATTCCAATTGCAACTTTGCAACTGTTCAAACGTTTTCTGCAACATCCCACCCAAAACGCCTGGCTCGCAGTGTGATATTTGTTTTCCGTAATTGATTATATTCAGTTCTCCAGCTTAGTTTACGTCCGTTGTTCTACTCTATATGGTTCACGGTACTGCAACACACTGGCTTAAGTGTTATATAACTGTGATTTAATCAATCCATTTACTGTTTTCATCACTGCGTTCTATCTCAACCACCTGACCTACGTGTTCTACGCGTCGGAATCTCAGTTTTTGGCGAATTCTGCCCTTCGTCCATAGACGACTAATCAACGTTCATTTTAAACGGATTTGTGGAAGAACAAGAATACAATCGATTTGTGTCCATTTCATTTCGTGGTATCCATGTTTCAATTGAAGTGCAGTTATCTTCACTTTTTAACACTCCAAAGTTATACTGTCCTTGCTCTATTTGTTCCACGCGTCGGCAACCCAGAAGTGTCACCTTCCTTACGAAGACATATGGATATATGTGTATACCGCTCTCCACACGCAAAGTGTTGCGCAATCTGCAAGAAACAATTGATGTTCGTGAGGGACAAGGGCACGATAACTTTGGATTGCATCATATTCAATTATTTCGCTAATACAAACTTTGGATTGCATCATATTCAATCATTTCGCCAATAACAATTAACACCTTTTAATCTAACCATGTCCTTTCCATTTCGACTTTATTTATCGCGATTTCTTTGATCTACGTGGTCTACTTGCTCTACACGCAGTCTTTCAGAATTTGCCTTCCATGTGAAGGGGGTGCCCAACGGGCGAATGGTGCCCATAGGGCGAAGGTGGCCATGTGCCGAAGGATTTTATTGGCCGGGAACCCTACTTCTTACTGTCATTTTATGAGTTTTCACCTTCTCTTTCAAATCAATTTACAATTGTGAGGACAAGAGATCAATTTGAAGAGATCTAGAATATAGGAAGACCTATCACAAAAGTGTGCGGACACACATAGTTTGTGATGCTCAAACCAAGCAGAATGTCAAACACGGTAGGGACCTTATCGCTGCAGATGTGTGTACGATCTTGATTCATGTTTTCGATCATGCGCAAGTTGACACATGATTTTGATGCGTTTTCAATCTGGGTAATGCATTCCCTTGGCTCATAGCAAGCTCTTTGACATGTTAAGTCAATTTGTTGCTTTTCATTTCTACATGTCATTCGTCATAACACACCATGCGCTAAATGTACTGACAATTCTTGAACAACTCATTTCTTCTTTCGTGTTCAGCAGACTTTTTCGCGATATGGAACTCCATGCAAGAAGCAAAGCTGCCAATGGACCGCCGTTGAGTGCTACCGTTGCGTATCTTCCGTCACAACCGATGGTATCACTGTCTTCACCGTGTGCAGCAGCTCCATTTGTACCACGGGCGACACCTGCATTTTCACCATTTCCCGGACATGCACCAGTTCTACAGACTCCGCCCGGTCCCCTTCCTTCACCTCCCCCCTCACATCCTTCACGTACAGTTGAACATGGACCTCACCAAGCAACCCCCAAGATATAACCTATCGCGGAGTCCTCAGCAAAATCAGGAGTATCACCGGTTCCCATCACGTTGCCAGCTGAACATGCGGAAAGACGTACGCCTACTTCACCATCCGGATTATCGTTGACTGTCAAAGGCATTGTAGGAGAATATAGATTGGAAGCTCAGAGTGTTGATCATGCAGGACCCATAGTGTATCTCATGGATCGCATCATGACAGTGGAATCCAATTTGGCACAACAACGTCTTCAAGATCAACAGTTTTGGACACAAATGGACCAGACAACAATTGACACCGTTTGACTGAAAAGAAGCCGTCGTAGCTGCATTTTGGTTTTGTGCTTTTCATTCCAATTGCAACTTTGCAACTGTTCAAACGTTTTCTGCAACATCCCACCCAAAACGCCTGGCTCGCAGTGTGATATTTGTTTTCCGCAATGGATTATTTTCAGTTCTCCAGCTTAGTTTACGTCCGTTGTTCTACTCTATATGGCTCACGGTACTGCAACACACTGGCTTAAGTGTTATATAACTGTGATTTAATCAATCCATTTACTGTTTTCATCACTGCGTTCTATCTCAACCACCTGACCTACGTGTTCTACGCGTCGGAATCTCAGTTTTTGGCGAATTCTGCCCTTCGTCCATAGACAACTAATAAACGTTCATTTTAAACGGATTTGTGGAAGAACAAGAATACAATCGATTTGTGTCCATTTCATTTCGTGGTATCCATGTTTCAATTGAAGTGCAGTTATCTTCACTTTTTAACACTCCAAAGTTATACTGTCCTTGCTCTATTTGTTCCACGCGTCGGCAACCCAGAAGTGTCACCTTCCTTATGAAGACATATATATATGTGTGTATACCGCTCTCCACACGCAAAGTGTTGCGCAATCTGCAAGAAACAATTGATGTTCGTGAGGGACAAGGGCACGATAACTTTGGATTGCATCATATTCAATTATTTCGCTAATACAAACTTTGGATTGTATCATTTTCAATCATTTCGCCAATAACAATTAACACCTTTTAATCTAACCATGTCCTTTCCATTTCGACTTTATTTATCGCGATTTCTTTGATCTACGTGGTCTACTTGCTCTACACGCCGCTACCTCAGAGTGCCTTCTTTGGAAAGACCTGTCCATGAAGATGCAGGTGCGTATACACCTAATCCCAAGCATGAATTTCATTTTCGACTGAGTTCAACGTTGCTTATATTGACGTGATCTGCTTACTTCATTAGGCAGTCTTTCAGAATTTGCCTTCCATGTGAAGGCCTTTGTGTGTGTGTACACTGCTATTCACATGCAAAAAACTACAACTGGACATTTGATGACTATGCACGTTATGTTTTCCGAATTCATGCGCCAAAGGCTATGCACGTTATGTTTTCCGAATTCATGCGCCAAAGACTACTTAACAGCAGGGGGCTGCAGGGAATGTCATAGTTCTGCAGCCAACGAAGACGGCTATGACATTCTGTGATATCGATCCGGGACGCTGGATCGACGTACCTGCCTAATCATGTCTTTCCTTTTCCGCGATGGGATGTGGCTAACCCAAGAACCACCTTGCTGATTAATGATTTGGACCTGGTTTCACCTGTTTATCAAGGATGATGGACTCAGGAATTCTACCAGGCGTGTACAACCACATCGTCATTGCAGTTCACTTCCAAAAAATCAACACTGTGTGTGTGTGTGCATGTGTGATACTTGAGGGCCTGTGTTCTCGCGTCCCTGTCCCCATGTCCGGTCCCCAAACTTGGGGACGTGAAAATGTATAGTCGACGGTGGCTGTTGTCCCCATTCCTTTGCTAGGTTCTGTCTCCGATGTGCTGGGGGGTGTCCAAAACTTGTGACCTTGCGATCTTCCAAGATAGGAGGGGAAAACGACCGAATCGGATTTTTTTTTAAAAAGTGCGTGACAATTTGTGTACGGCACAGCCAGCACTACTGTGTTGCAATGGAAGCATATTTTTGTTTTTTTTGCTTTGCTCCCGTTCGAGTTGGAAACTACAGTCCTGGAAGAACATGGGGTTGAATATCAGCAGCGTTTGAACTGTTGACATAAACGCGACAAAATTACTGCACTACGCCAATTTCTTCTGGGACAAAGTGACAAAATTTGGCCTACCATTTCTTGAGGGCACGGGGGTCGCATTTGCCCCTAAACCATCTTGGGTCGCATTTGCCCCTAAATGAAGGGGGATGAAGTGGGTTTAGGGGCGAATGTGACCCTCGTTTAGGGGCGAATGTGACCCCTGCTTTTGCGTGGCAGGCGCAATAGTTTCAGAGCCTCAAAAGGATTTTTTCCACCCTAGAGAGTGATATTCACGTGTTTTTCTAGGTTCCAACAGCCATTTCAATCAACTTCCAGGACACTATGCATGCTATGGTGTTCCATTGCTACGTTGTAACATCCATTTCGAGCAACTTCCAAGACGCTTTGGATGTTACCTTCCAAGAGACATTTCAATCAACTTCTAGGACACTATGGATGCTACGTTGTACTATCCAGTTCGAGCAACTTGGAAGATGCCTCGGATGCTACGTTCCAACAGCCATTTCAATCAACTTCCAGGACACTATCATGCTACGGTTTCAGACTTGCTTGCATGTGGCAGCAAACAGGTGTAGCTCGTCGCCAGTTGACATATGCCCCCAAGTCCCCCCCTAAAGGTTCCCCAGTCCCCCTAAATGCCCCCTTGTCCCCAGGTAAACCCCTATATGTCAATTGAGAGACAAGTCAACATATGCCCCCATGTCCCCCCCTAAACCCCAGTCCCCCTAAAAGTCCCCTTGTCCCCAGGTTAAACCCTAAAGGGTTGAGTAACATATGGAATAGAGAGACAAGTCAACATATGCCCCCATGTCCCCCCCTAAACCCGAGTCCCCCTAAATGTCCCCTTGTCCCCAGGTTAAACCCTAAAGGATTGAGTAACATATGGAATAGAGAGACAAGTCAACATATGCCCCCATGTCCCCCCCTAAACCCCAGTCCCCCTAAATGTCGTCCCCCTAAATGCCCCCTTGTCCCCAGGTTAAACCCTAAAAGATTGAGTAACATATGGAATAGAGAGACAAGTCAACATATGCGCCCATGCCCCCCCCAAACCCCAGTCCCCCTAAATGTCCCCTTGTCCCCAGGTTAAACCCTAAAGGGTTGAGTAACATATGGAATAGAGAGACAAGTCAACATATGCCCCCATGTCGCCCCCAAACCCCAGTCCCCCTAAAAGTCCCCTTGTCCCCAGGTTAAACCCCAAAGGGTTGAGTAACAAATTTTAATTATTGTTGTTTAGGGGCGAATGTGACGCCTTTTGGTTTAGGGGCGAATGTGACCCTCTTTTAGGGGCGAATGTGACCCCCGTCCCTTTCTTGAGGGGTCAACCAGGTTTTCGTTTTGGTGACTTGCGAAAATTGTTTTGCCAGTTGCTCTGCGGACACCACGCCAAAATTGTCCGAGGCCACCCAGGTTGCATTGCAAATTTCGCAGCAAAATTGTGTTGTCGGATACCTAATTGTTTTGTTCTTGTTGTCCACGCGGTAACAACCCATGCGTTGTTTACCTTGTCGCGCATTCGCGCCATAGGGTCACGCCAATCCTCACCTGGAGTGCGAAACCAACCCACCATTGATCGCAACATTTGTCTTTGTATAACGTCCAGGCGGGTCAGCTCGGATTGCGTCAATGGCATAGTGAAGAGGCCGAAAAGAAGCGTAGGGGAGATGACTGAATCAACAACCGCAAGCGCAGCTTGATGGAGATGTGTTTGTTTGTAAGGAGATGCCTGATTTGATTAAATTTGGCCCATGCAAATTGCACACGATGTTGGAAACCAATGCGCCCACGTTGCGACAAATCACCTGTGTACTTGCGATCCAAATATTTGTGCGCAGCATCGGAGGCCAATACATCCAATGTTTCACCATTGAATTGAGAAACTCAGCGAAAACTCACCGGGTCGCCATTTCCTGTACAAAACTGCATGCGCCAAATTGGCTGCCAACTTTTCGTTTGTGAACGTAAAGGCAGTGCGCGCAAGGCAAAAAACGTGTTTATTGGCAGAAAAATGGGTGACGGTGAACCAATGCCATTGGTGCTGTTAGGGATGCATAATGACCTTTCAAAACTTGATTTCGCTCTCAAAACTTGTTCTCGGCGGAATTCCAATGTTGGAGGCTAATTTCGGCACGATTGGTGATTGGTAGTTAATTTTTTGTGGCCAACAAACTTGCAATCACAAATGTCGTAATCACAAGGAAAGGGGTACGTTGCAAACACTACACTGTTGAACGGTGTAGGTTTCATGCATGTGCCTGTCTGGGAACCGCAACCTTAAGTGATTCCAACATTCTTTTGGACATTCAATTTAGGATTGCAGAGAGGCCCAACCTTCAACATGGGCATGTGTGATTGTGTCAGCGCCTCGTTTACTACCATTAATTTTTTCCGGACTTCAAATCAATTTTAGGGGTCCGCCGTTTTTACTTCAACTTGGAAACGATCTCGCCTAAGTGATTATTTGGGTGGTTTCTTGAGTACGGTTGAAACGGTCATTTCGCAATGAATCGGATGATCAGATGACAAGTTTCGAACGGTTTTTTTTTTACATATTTCTGATCAAATTTGTCGCTGCCGCCTTGCCTCCACATCTTGTCCCTCACCATGATTGCCACTTTTGGGTTGCTCTTTCCAGTTTCCAGTCGTGCCTCCTTTCGTGATTGTGGCTGTGGTGGGAACACGTGTTTTTTTTGGTCTCAAGGGTTTTTATTCGAGTCGCCTGGCGGCGAGAACCGCCCACACCCAAAGGGTAGGACGGAGAAAAAGCAGCGGGCCTAGCTGGCTTGGCTTTAGGTTTGGACCGAACATGAGCCCACTTGGGTCCAACTTGGGCGTAAGTAACTGGCTCCAACTTGGCCAACTTGAGCCCAAGTTGGGGTCCAATTTGGGCATGGCATGCGAAACTTGGTTGAGTGTGGGGGGATTGGTGCCGAAGTTGGGCCCAAGACAAGCCTTATGTGAGCAACATGTTGCACGAACCCTCATCAACACCACAAAAAAATGGAAGTCGCGGTAAAAATGTAAGGAGTCAGCGTGTTGCATTGAGTTCGCAAAATTGGCCCGGGTTGTCCCCCCAAAAGGGCCCAACTTAGCAACTACGTTCAAGCTGCTTTATTGTGGGCCCAACTGAACCCCGACGTAGGCTGAAGCTGGGCGTAAGGCGGCCCAAATGGAACCCAAAGTGAAGCCAAGTGATGCACATAGAAGTCAAATCACGTCCAAACTGGGGCACCTGGGAACCGTTTGGCGCCAGCTTCACGCCAACTTAGGCCAACAGAGGCACAACATGGGGAACATTGCGGCCAACGAAGCGTCATCGATAGCAAAAAAAACAGGGAAATACGAGTGAAAACGGGCGTTTTGATCGGCTATGTCCGTCGTTTTGAAGCCATGTGGGCCTCCACTTGGGCCGAAACTACTCTCAAACGGGTCCAAAATGGGGCCAAGTTGCGCCATCTTGGAACCAAGTTGGGTTGCAATTAAAGCGAAAGTTTAGGTTAGGCTAAAGTTGCGGCCTCGCTGGCCGAAAGTGACCCACAGTGGGGCCGATGTTGCACCATGTGGGGTCGAAATTGTCCATTTGGACGATTTTGGGCCGATCTGCAGAATGTACAAATTACCACAGTACCGTGCACTTTTTGGCGGTGTGCTCGGTTCGAAAATTTTTCTCCTAGTTGAAATTGTACAGAACCAGTCTGACAGATATATCCGTTAGCATCCCTCGCTGCTAAACTACCACGGCCGGATTTCGGAATGAACCGGTTGTTGTTTGTTGTTTCAACATTTCCTTTTAAATTTGTCACTGCTGCCTCGGCTTCATGATGGCTGCGCGGCCGTTTTGTCTCCAGGTTTTCGTGGCTATTGCCTGCGGGGCGTTGCCTGCTGCTAGTTCGGCTGTTCCTAAACATGCTATTTGGGCTCTATTCAGACGTAATAGGGGGCATAGAAGGTAATGGTGTGAGTATGATTATGAAACATTCTGGTGAAAAATAATAAAGGTAATAAAGGTCACACGGGGCAGCTATGGGGTAGCTTTGCGTGCAGCTGCTCGGTTACCACCCCACAAACCGCAGCCATGTCAGTTCAAAAGCAAGCAAACAGATCATGCGAACAAAATTGTTTTGAACCATTTTCCTCCAAACATGAGACGTTACCGTTCCTTTTCACTGTGAACGGCATCCAAACTGTATTCCATGCGGCATCGATTCTTGAAATTGAAACCGTATCGTTACAGTACATTCTTTTAACAACAAGGACCAACTGTCACAACGATTTGCATTTTTTGGGTGATGGTGCCACGAGGCACGATGAAGGCGGGAGTCACGCGATTCGCAGCGCGTTCGTTCCGGCCCTTTGTTGGGCCTTTGGGCACTGGCCAAGGTTCTATTGGCGGGTTCCGTTGGCATCGCCTTTGGGGTCTTAGTTTATTGCCTGCGAAAACGCCGCAAAAAACACCGGCCACGGGCTGATGTTACTGGATGTGTATTATTGTGTGGTGCCAATGGATGATTTGTCATTGATTGTTTGATGGTGATGTTACGTTCGAATCGATCGCTAAAGGTGACATGCGCGATTTCTGTGGACAAACATGCTTAGCTTTGTTGCATTGTGACAGCTAGAAAACTACCCGTGTGGTTCTCAGGAACTTGAGTCGGCTTCAGCACGGCGAAGTGAAAGTCGTGGCCGCAGATGTTGCAAGGCTTCGGGTTCGATGTGTATCGAAGTGAAATCAACGCGCAAACCATATGGGTTTGTCGGGAAATTTGCAATTCACGGCATTTTTTCAATGGGAAATTATGCATAACCAGTGGGTTGATAGGTACCTTATTTTGAGACACACCCATCGCTTTCTTGTTTTCATTGCATTTCACTTTTGGGTTAATTAAATTAACTGATAAGAATAAAGTGTATGATATTGTATGTAGTGAGACGTCTCTCCCAAGACCGACACTGTGCTAGTGAAATGGAGGGGGGTTTACTGAGTTGTGGGTAACATTGTGCCAAAGCAAAGCCCTCAACATATACGACATGATGAATTTCTAGCAGTTGTTACCCGCCTGTAAATTAGCACAGGTACGCGAAATCTGCTTATATTTTTTTGGTTGTAAAAAGGCAGTGCTGTTTCCATATTTTTTGGTATGCTTAGCTCAAGGTGAATGTGGGAAGGTGTTGTGGTGAACAGCTCCAATCGCGAATGTGGACCAAGCGATCACACAAGCCTACAGAACCACATGATGATCACATGATGTGGGAAACCCAATAATCGACCTATCTTTTGGGGATAAGTTTCACTTGTCCCATTTATGGTAATGTTGGGATTTATGTTTTATTCGGTTTGCCACATTCAAAAAAGGTGCAAGGGTCTTCCGCCATGCTAGCGAAACAATAGCTCAGTTTTCTTGCCAAACCTTCATGCAGGCTTGAGTAAGGCTTCCAAAATTTGCAAGATTAATCCCGTTAAGTCTTAACTCAATGTGGTTATGGGTCAAAATTACCTGCCCCCAAGACGCAAGATTTTTCAGATCCCAATAAATAATATTTCGACTGCGAACGCATGTTGTAAAGCTAAAAAATCCAAGGCAATACCTTACTACGCTTATTATACTGGTGAAAACCATTGTTTCGTGCAATCTTTTCCCGGACGATCGACCCATTGAGCTAAAAACATCATTTTTTTCCGCCACTTCTCCGTTTTTTTTCGCCATGCTTCCACTGGCGCCGCTTTCGCTGGACCTTGGCGGGGTGCGTCCAGCCCTCGGGGCCCTCGGTCGCGGGAATCTTCCGCGGGTCGAAGTTCGAAAGGACGGGGCTGGAGATCCTAGTCCTCAACCCACCCCAGAATAGACAGGGCCCAACACAGATGGGAGGTAAATTGGGTGAAGACGGAAGTCAAATCACCAATTTACATCAGTTTGCCACGTGTGTCTATGGTTTAAGTAATTAGTAGGCCGGAGCTGCTAAATGGATAGCATGTGGTAATCAATGATTTTTCAATGGGAAATGAAGGTTTGCAATGATTTTCATGGGATTCTATACTGGGCAGATTTTCCAGCAAACCATGTTTGATAGCCGCCAGAGGGTGTAATGTGGTGAATCCATTGAGAAACCCCCAATATTCCCATCAATGGGTGGGTTTACCAAAGTTGCTTGAGAGCTCAAACAACCAAAATGGTGTCAATATTCATGTGATATTACAAAAACGAGGTAAGCACATTCGCATATATCTGATACATATGCATATATTATCATATATTTAGTGTTTAAGACAGACTGGGGAAGGGACGACCTGTGTCAAAAAGCATGATATCCAGCGAATGAGGATTGATGCAGTTTTAGGCTAGTCATTCACTCCAGCTCAGAAAATGACAGGTGCGGTGCAATGTATAGTGTGAGATTGAGGTCCAACGCGGGCAACTGAAGTTGTATAAGTGTAGTCCGTCCACGATTTCCGACATCACTGTTCTCTTTTAACTCATTATCCTTTTGCTCATAATCCGCAGACGCCCAGTTTTAGAATTTGTGGCGTCCAGTAATCTCGTTTTCATGGTTCGGGAATCTAAATCCCGCAGGCACCCAGTTTTAGAATTAGTGGCGTCCAGAAATTTCATTTTCATTGTCAGGGACCATAGATCCCGCAGACACCCAGTTTTAGAATTAGTTGTGTCCAGAAATCTCATTTTCATGGTCCGGGAATCTAAATCCCGCAGACACCTAGTTTTAGGATTAGTGACGTCCAGAAATCTCATTTTCATGGTTCGGGAATCTAAATCGCGCAGGCATCCAGTTTTAGAATTAGTGGCGCCCAGAAAAATCATGTTCATGGTCAGGGACCCTAGATCCCGCAGACACCCAGTTTTAGAATTAGTTGTGTCCAGTAATCTCATTTTAATGGTTGCCAATGCCGGCCCTGCCAGGTGGAAAACCAAAGTTGCAGAAACGCCGCAACCCACACAACCTCACGTATAGATGAATGGCAATTTAAGAACATGGCAATCCTATCCCAGGGTCCCTCAAGTTAGAGGGTTCCTCAAATTCTAAATTATGTCCTTGGTAAAACTGAAAATATGCAGCCCGCATTGGATCGGAGACCGTCAAATTCTTATCCCGTGCCTTTTTATACAATGCTTAAGCTGTACTTGGCGTCTTGAATATTTTTGCACTTTTTGGATTTTGCGGACGCTGTGTGGAGGCACCATAAAATGGGATTTTAGGAAATGTTGGTAAAAGGCCTCTTCGATATCACGTTCGAATATTTCTTGATATTTCACATAGGCATCTTGGACATCCCTTGGGCTTGGAATCCGGCTAAATTTTCAATATTTTGCTCAATTTTTTCCACCTTCAACTTATCAATTTGCATCTTACTGTACATAGTTTCCGATGCTTTGGGAAATTTGACCCGGAAGTGCTTGCCAGGACGCTTCGGTCCGTGGCAACATTTTGACTGCGGCTCGCGTGGCGTGCCTGGCCTGCGTGGCTGTTGTGGGGTGCTGGCGGAGAGAACCTGGAAGAAGCACCAGACGAGCTCAGATCATCGATGCTAGGTCATAGTTTTATTGCCCGTTACCAGCAGCTGGAGTGCACTAGGGAGGCCTGATAGTACAAAGGTGATGATCCTGGGGGTGGCAAGGGGGAGTGTCCAAGTCAATTCCAGGTGAATGTCATCTCTAGTCATGATGTCGATTTATTGTCCAACATTGAGCAGAAACTGCACGATCTCAATGTCAAAATGGAGATGTTCAGCCACCCGACACGGACCAAGACTGCGGGTGTCACGATGGGGATACTGACAAACATAAACACAAAAGGGGTAGAACGGGTAGAACCAGCCAGCACTGGGGATATAGCTGAAAATGAATAGGGTGACGACTCACTGCATATCTGGAGAGTTATGACATTATGATACATTATGTTTAATTTGTATTTCCTGACGACTTTCTTGACTATGGATTGAATTAGGTTTTGGACGTCTATGACGCATTGATTCCAACATACCAGCAATCAACCATCACCCAGGATGGAAAGAGCATTGCTTCTCAAGTGCGGGAGGTTCGCATGGCCAGCAACTGCACAGGGTTTCCTTGTGCTGTCACAATCATTTCTCCCTCCCACTTCTCTGGTCAGATCCGGATCGTTATGCAAAGTTTTAGTCTCCCTTCCATCAACCACACTCAACGCTTAAACTGACTTTTTGTGTTGTTTTGGGTTGCTCTTTTTTCATCCTGGGGGTTGCCCTCTAGTGAGAGTCCTTTTCACAGTGGGCTTCTGGCATTCCAAACCACCGGGCCGCAAACCAGCAGTTCATCAGCTGTTTCCAGGAGGTCAAGGAGCGTGTCCATGCCTTCAAGCAGCAGCACGACGTAACGCCATGCCTCGCGGTGGTCTTGGTGGGTCAGCGGCCGGACTCCCAGTCCTACGTCCGAGCCAAGGCCAAAGTGGCGAACGAGGTGGGCTGTCGCATCGTCAACGTGGACTTCCCCGACAGCGTGTCCGAAGCGGAGCTGCTGCGCAAGATCTCTGAGCTGAACGCGGAGCCTTCGGTGCACGGGATCTTGGTGCAGTTGCCGCTTCCCGAAGGCATCAATGAACAGCGGGTCACGGATGCCATCGCGGTGCACAAAGATGCAGATGGCTTGACTGCACTGAATCTGGGGCAGCTGTCGCGACCTACTGGGATGCCCTTGGCAATTCCGTGCACTCCAAATGGATGTATGGAGTTATTGAAGAGACATGATGTGGATGTCTCTGGGAAGGAGTGTGTAATTCTGGGCCGATCGGCCATTGTTGGGATGCCCATGGCACTGTTGATGGTGCGTGCCAATGCTAGCGTGAAAGTCTGCCACCGTTATACCCGAGACTTGAGAATGGCCTGTTCTCAAGCTGATGTGTTGGTGGCAGCTGTGGGGCAGCCTGAGTTCGTCCAGGGCGACTGGATAAAGGATGGAGCTGTCACTGGATGGTGCAACATAGTTTTTCTTCTTTGATTTCCCGCCCAGAACCTTTTGCAGATGGTTTCGTGTAGCTTCTCCCTCTGAAACCTATGAAAAAATGGGCCCCTGTGTAGACTTCAGCATCTTCAGCCTGGGTCTCCATAGCCACCTGCAGGTGGTCATTGACGTTGGCATCAACCGAGTGGAAGACAGCAGCCGCAAGCGCGGGTATCGCCTCGCAGGAGACGTGCACTTTGAGAAAGCCAAGGAAAGGGCCTCGTTGATCACGCCGGTGCCCGGAGGCCTTGCTGAAAATCAGGGATTTACCATGGATTTACCATGGATTCACCTGAAATGTATGATGGCAAGAACATTAAGGGATCATTTGGGATAATGATGACCCATCAATGGATTCAAAAAGTGCCCCATGTTCAGAAAATGTGCCAATGGATCCACCTTCAAATTTCAGCTACGAAATGGGGAGGACTTGGGCTACAGTACAGATTGCCCGCCAGGATTTTTTTTGTACAAACAGGAGGGGTTGTGCCTGAAACATCCAACATAAAATCTCATTTGCATTTTGTAGCTACAGAATGCCATCTAACAAACTGCACGGGGTCAACACTTGATCCAATTCAATCATTGACAACTACAAAATGTTCTCCGAATTTATGTTGGTCGGAACTTTGGATGGCAAAGACCCAACTACAAAATGTCATTGGGAAAAATCATGTTAGCAATTCCGACGTTCAGCTATTTTTTAACTTCAGATGCATTGGATTTTGTAGTACTGGTTTTGAATTATTTTCCGAGACAGAAAGAGTTATGTTCTTCATTTTGTAGCTGCAAAAAAAGTAACATGCACTGCATTTTGTAGTTGTGCACCCTATGCATTCCGCTTTGTATCTACCAAAACCATCTGCACAACTCCTCCCCCCTTATCTGAACCCTGATGCCAATGGTATTTTTTGGATTATGTGCCTGGACCTCGCCTTGATTGCAGAATCAAAACCAAAGTCAAAGCTTGGTACTAGTGTCCCAAAAACGGGATGGCTTACTAGCTTACTCGAGCAACTCAACTTTGATATTTGCACCAAATGTTGCGCTGTACCTACCTACCACCGGTTCCATAGCTTTCGACACCTCGACACCTCGACAGCAGGTGTGGGTCCCATGACCGTGGCGATGCTGCTGAAGAATACCATCACCTTGGCCGAAAGAAGCGTTGAGCGTGTGTGAGCCGGCATCAAAAAGAGCTTGACCGGGGAAACGATGAAATGGATATGGGTCAAACTTGCTAGGGCAAAGCCAATTTGACAAATCATGTGTTTTTTTTCTTAAACTTATTTTTCTCTTGATTTTTGTCATACCCAAAAATACCCAAGAACTTTTGGGTCAGCGGTCAGCATTGAACTTGCCGCATTAGCTTTTGTATAGTTTGATGCTGACATAGACAAAAACGATCAAAACTCGTGGGGCCTGTGGGCAGACATTTTGACCCGTGCTGAACTAGGACTGAATCCACTTCGGCATTGAAGTTCGATTTAGGGCCTGTGTGGGTAGCTGATGGAAACGTCAACATTTAGGCTACCTACCCCGTCAAAAACCGAAATTGGAAGATGATTTTTTTAATTGGATATGGCATACTGGGTTTTTATCAGGTTTCTGGTGTGAAGAGTCGAAGAGTTCTTACTTGTCGTTGCCTTTGGCAGGTTTGAGGAAGCTTCGGCCTGGGTTCCGGGCTCAAGCGCAGCTGCACGAAAGGTAAGAAAATTAGATTGCACACCCTTCAACGAACTTGACACAGGAAGTGATCAAAGCCTCGGGGATGAACGTCCATAAATCCCAGCTATTTTGGTGTGAACTGCCGGGTGCCAGGGTTTTGATGTTTTGACACACCCCCATGAGGTGAACAAGAATGGCGGAGATTTGTCCACCTCAGCCCTTCTGGAGCTGTATGCCTTCTACAAGCAAGCGACTTGCGGTCCGAGCCCGAGCCACTTAACATATCTTAACATGCTGCAAAGCAATGCAAAGCTGTAAAAAAGGGACTGACCGCAGAAACACTACGAAGCAGCCGAGAGCAATGTTCAAAGCCAACTAGAAAAGTAGAAATTGCGGATTTTCCTTGGCCATGCTGAGAAACCTTCAAAACAAACATGACATTTGAAAGGCCACGGAAAGGCCGTGGGGTGAGGTGATTGCGGCGGGAGCCAACCCATGGGCTTCCAAGCTGCAGCC
Organism: Cladocopium goreaui; assembly: GCA_947184155.2. Taxonomy (NCBI): domain Eukaryota; class Dinophyceae; order Suessiales; family Symbiodiniaceae; genus Cladocopium; species Cladocopium goreaui. Next base: position 38,293 of record CAMXCT020001015.1, read on the forward strand.
AAGTGGGATGCCTGGAGCCAGCTTGCAGGTGCCATCAATTCCATCCATTTTTCTCCAACTTTCTCCTCCTTTTTTATACTTTTTTGATTTCTTTTGCCAGGATGCCCTCCCGACTTGGCACGGGCATCGTACGTTGGCAGCTCAGAAAATGAAAGCCTAGTTGGAAGCCTTGATAGTGAGATGGGTATGCGTGAAATCTCGAGGTTTGAGTTATCCACCAAGGCAAACAGCAAGAGGTCAGTCTTTTCAGAACCTGGTGATGGTGAGGTGCAAGTCTTGGAGACTTATGTGCCCAACTGGCAGTTCGGAGGCAGGGATGGGATGGTGTGAAATTACCTCCACTCGAAATGGGAGCATTCCACCTGGTGTTTCACTGTGATTTTCTTGCCCTACTGCAGGGGTTTGTGTGCCAGAGCTTTTGCAGTCGCATCAGGAATATCTGGAACCGCGCTGCAGGACGTGTGGAAGAAAGACAGAGCCGAGGAAGTGGTGGAGGTGATGTGTGCCAGACTCAGACTTCGCAGACTTGGCAACTGCTGCTGCCGCTGCTGGGGTGATAACTAACCAAGGTCCATGGGTCCTGCGGTGAGCACCATGGGCTGCATTGGCGTGGGCCTTGGTCTGCCAGTGTAGGTGGCTTGGGACAGGACCACTGCTTGCGACACCTCCTTGGATGGCATTTGGCAATGGTCCTGCATGCAAAAAACTCCGAATCTTTCTTTTCACAAAGCTGTGGTCATGGAAATGGGGCTTGGGACTGGGAGATACTTTATTCAGGGGTTGGTAAATGTCCTAATTGAACATCACCCAACTAGGGATGTCATCTCCAACAAATACTCGAAAGTTATGTTGCAAATCCCCAAAGGGGACATAATTGTGAGGTCGCTGGGTCCACTTGAGGAGTTTGAATGGGTTATCATATGGCCCTATAACTGGTCTCTCTTGCAGGTGGTGGTGATCCGGGCGATGTCGTTGGGGGCTCAAGATGCCAAGTTTTCCCGGCAGAGCACCTGAAAGATCCTGGTTGTTGATGCTTGTTGATTCAATCTGGCACGGTGAAGTTCAAAGTTTGCAACTCTTCATAGCTAAACTTAACTAAACTACTGTATATAGATATATAAAACACGATAAAACATGATAAAACCCGCGTGAAAACATATGTGTTTTCCCTCCACCGAAATTTCGCCACAGACAGCCCAGGATGAGACTCCAGCGGGTCAGCTTTGCCAACAGATTGCCGAAGGCGATGTCGAGGCATCAGCATTGCCACGCTGTGAAAATGTGTGATTTTTATGGGTGATTTTTATGGCAATTTTAAGGTTTAAGGGCTACTTAATGGGGATATGGTGGGTGACTAACCCTCTGGTAATTTCACATAGCTATGGCTAATAGCCATTGTAACACTGGGCAATATATTGTCATATACGGGCCAATTTCCATAGCTTGTTAAATTATGTACTGTATTTTACTGTACTTTTTTTTTTTTGTGTGTGTGGGGGGATTGGCAGGAACGAAGATCAATGAAACAAGAGAGAAAAGTAGAATATACTTACCATCACAAGGGCGGATCTAAATGCAACTAATGCAGCCTTTGGGATGCACTTGAGTGTCCCCACGGGTCAACCAAAATTTGGATCAAGCTTGGCCAAACCGCCAGGGGGCATGTGGCTTGCTGCGCGCAAGCCCGCAGCTGGCTGGTCAGGCTTCCGATGCTTCCATGAGCCCAAGTCTGTAGTGGTAGAGATGGATGTCCCCAATATCAAAAAAGTCAAAGAAGTGCTTTGTTATGCAATTATTAGTAATAGATGCCGTGCTAATTACCATAGAGATGCCCACAATAAGTCCTGGGAGTCATTAATTTGCAGCCATTTAGATTACCATTGATATACAATAAGTCCCAGAATAGATTACCATAAGTGGTAGATGTGCCATTGATGCCTGGACAGGCCGACAAAGATGGCATGCTGCCGCTCCACTGGGCTTGCGACAGAGGAGATCTGGACATGGTGCCTGGCAGATACACCGGGAGTGGATAGTGAGTAGGTAGAGATAGGTAGAGATATTGCTGGGTATGCGTATGTTGTCTGTATATTTGTGCACCGTATACTGTTTGCATCCAGAATCCAGACGTGAGGATACGTGCACATGTGAATATGAGTAGGTACTGTATGTGTGACTTGTTTGCAAGCAAACCGGGATCAACTTGTCTTCGGAATAAATCAAGCATGGGAGCAGGAAAGTTTAGTGAAGAAAGATGGCAAAGTCATCAACTACAACTAACAAGATTGACAAGGAACAGTTGAACATCAACATGAACACATATTCCCAGCAACATACACAACTGCATTCCCAAAAGGCAGCTTCCCTATCTGCCCTATCTCTGCGGCCAGAGGTGCAGTTCCTTTTGGCTCAGGGCCCAGTGGGACACGAGTCACATCCTGCCATTTCAGCCAATTTAAAGACCAGAACTTCACCAAATTGGCTGAAATCGCCTCGAATTTTCATGTTCATATCAGATCTATTTCTTGATTTTTACTGTCATCTGAAACTTCAATGGGTGCCATCCCATATTTGACCCCTATGGAAAGACTGGAATAGTTCAGGAGCGCCCGGCGCCCCGCCTCCAAGGAGCTTCCAGCTGCACTTGCCATGATCAACACGGCGGATGCGGCCGGTGATACGGCGCTCCCTGGACGGCAACAAAAAGTGGAGCTGGGGCAGCTGGGGAGCGTAGTCAACCCATCACGTCAAGCGTTGAGGCTTGACTAGATTGAATTCAAGGGTCCAATAGTTTGATCCTTACCCAAATGGAAGATCTGGCATCTCTGCCTGGTGATCCTTCACCAACTGGCCGCCCCCAGGTTGCACTACGCTGTGATGTCTGAGAATGAATCTGTGGCGCAGCTGCTGGTGTCCAAAGGCCAAATCGGGATTCGGAAAGCCTTCAACCTATTCATTACATGTCATGACCTTATTCATGAGAGATGTTCCCTGAGCTTTCCATACCAAACTGGGTGTAGATTCAAGATCAATGGTTCCATGGATTTCCAATAATTCGCTTCTGTCAACGGAGGGTATTGTTTTTTCATGTGCGGCGGGACCCTGCTCGCCACGGGTGCAGGGGCAGATGTGACTGCTACAAATGAGGCCTTGGATATGGCTTAGCTGAAGGGGACCCCTGGACATCAACAGCAACGGCATCAAAAATGGGGACTTTTCACTTCAGGAGTATTTGGTACAGTGGCAACCTCACATGCCTGATGTAGTTGGGACTTGGAAGGCTTGCTATTGGCCATTTTATTGATTTTGAGGCTCAAACAGTGAGCTTTGGAGTCTCGCGATGCAGAGCGAAAGCACGCAAAGGGCGATCACACACACACAAAGACACCAACAGACTGAAAGATGTTCTTCTTCACTTCATGTGAAATAATGAATCCATTTATCTACCTGCCTACCTAATCTATCAATCAATCAATCAATCTATCTATCTATCTATCTAGCTACCTACCTATCTATTCCTAATGACACTCACATATGTACATGCAGTAAATGCATACATGTTACATATGCACACGTATATGCACACACACACAGGCACACACGCACACACACACATATACATATATATATATATATGTGTATATATTTATGCATATGCAGAGTACTGAGCCTTGAAAATGCCAGATCTATGTTGCAAGCACGTCATCGATGGATTTCTTTTCCTGGCACCTTCCTTTGTTTGAGTCACACGCATCTCACCTGCAATGCAAGCACAGCGTCCTCGCCATGCCGTTGGTAGCAGTGGCTACCCTTGAATGCCACTGGCCACAGTGGTGCTTCAACGCGAAAAAACATGGCTCCCTGCAGTCACTGCATGGCAGTTCCTTCAGTGAGATGGGAGGTGGAGATATTGTGAAGCAGATGAGCGACCAAACTGGTCAGCTGCTGGGAGGTCCACCCCGGAAGGATTTGAAAGATGAGAAGATCTTCAGTGATGAACAGTCTGAAGGGATGGAGAAGTTGCAGCAAATGGACCGGGACAAAGTGAAACGCATGGAAAAGAGGGAAGAAGAGCTGAAGGAAATGGTCGAAAAGGAGAAGAAAAGTGTGGAGGACTATGAAAGCAGAAAGAAAGAGCTTCAAGAAGAGGTGCTGCGTGACAACCTGGCGCTTTCACCGTCGCGAACACATTGGGTTGTGTTTCTCTCACTTTTCCTTACCCAATGAATCAGTGAATCAACGAATCAATGAATCAATTAACCAATGAATCAATGAATCAGTGAATCAATGAATCAGTGAATGACCGAATTGAACGAATGAATAAATTGAAGGATGGGTGGATGGGTGGATGGATGGATGAACGAGCCACATTTCTTTGTGAGCTACTTCTTCACTGAGCGATCTCTTTGCTGAGGCACCTCTTCTCTCAGCTACTTCTTCTCTGAGCAGCCACTTACCTGGGCAATTCTGCTTTGACCATCTTTGACCTCAGCCAGCTCTTCTGTAGCTTCTGCAACCCAATTCTTCTCTTCGCGCAGCTGTTACAATGCATTTAGCAACCTCCAGCTGCAATCCTGCATAGCACAAGAGTAGCACTATGGTCAAGAACTGCCTGTCGCGCAGCCGTTGTAATGCGTTTAGCAACTTCCAGCTGCAATCACGCTTGCCAGGAGCGTCGCGACATCACTGATGCTTTCCCCGCGCGGCCGTGCCAATGCGTTTTTATCACAGCCAGTTGCAAACCCGCATAGCAGGAACGTCACACCAAATCCACCAACGTTCTCGCAGCGCTCACATAATGGGGACGATTCTGCCCTACTCCGGGAATGACTTTTTTTAAACACTTTTTATGTGAAATCCAGCTCTCGCTACAGTCCGGTGATTATTTTGCCAGCTTCATCTTCCAAAAGTGCTCCGTCCCCGTCCCCGTCAGTTTTTTACCATTTTGAAGTGCAAAGTCTCACTGCCGTCCTGTGCGCTTTTTGTCGACAACTTTTGCAGATCGAACCCTGGGACCATGGAAACAGACCCTCCTTCGGCCGTAACTCGGAAGTTTTCTAACTAAACTTCCTTTGATGAATAAAGAATCGTAGCACCATGGGGGCTGCACAATGGAGTTTCTCAGGTCGATTTCCATGCTGAGGCTTCGGGAAGCCTGAGAAACACTACGAGATTCCAGATATCAACTCCCATGGAATATAAATGAGCCAGATCCATTGGACATTTCCCCACAAAACGTGCCATGTTCCAACCAAAAAGATACATGGCCTCCCGGATAGTTCAAGATGTTTTGGATGTCAGTATTTTAAACAACGCTCAAAACAATCAATCTTCCAACTGCCCTTCATTCCTTGAACTTTCAGACTTTTCAGATTCTAACTTTTCAACTTTTCAACTTTTCAACTTTTCAACTTTTCCGAAATTCAAAAACACACCATTTCAACTTTTCGACTTTTTGAGTTTGAACATGCTGCATCAACGTTTTAAATTTTGCGAAAATTGAAAACGAACCGTGTCCGACTTTTCGACTTGTCGCATTCTTTCCGACTGAGACGATGCATCACATCATATCACATCTTTCCCCAAAAATGTTCGTCTCCAAAGGGATGATTGTTTTTTCCCCAGTATATTAGTTCATGATCCCATATAGTCCCCCCATTATCTTCAACCAGCCAGGGTCTTGATCACCCTGGAGTGTGTTTTGAGGTGGAAGGAATGGAAGACTCCCAACACCTACGTTTGGAGGGCGCTGCTGAAGGCCAAGGCCAAGGCGACTTGGAGGAGGATGTCGACCACGTGGAGGAGGAGGAGGTGCCAAAGGTGGAAAAACCGCCAGATCAACACGAAACTCTGATTAAGAATGGAGTAATTTAAGGGAGAAGATATTATGTCATCCCGACAACTATGGGTATATCTTGCTGCAAATGTTGATGCATTGATAACAATCGCAGAAATTCTATATGAAACACATTCAATTTCTACTTGGGAGGATGAATCCCAGCACGTGTTGTAGGCTGTCCATCCCGATTTGCGACGGGTTTCCATCGTGTTTGCGAAACTTCAAACAGTGGGCTGAGACCAAGGAATTTATGGCCCAGAGCCGGATCGTGGCACCTCCATACTTTGAATCTTGGCACTTGCGATGGTGTTCAGGTGGTGGCCTGCGTCTTTGGGGAAATCGTTCCGTGCTAGTGAATTGAGCCGTCTATGTTTTTAAAGAGGAAAACAGTTGGTAGATTTAGTGACCGCCCACCAGCGAGGATTGCGACGTTTGCTCAAAATAGGCTGCTGCTCGTCTCATGTAGGTGTCAAGTGGCCCACTGAAGGACAAGACCACATCTTACCTCGATTGTATAGAAACTGGTGCTTCCCCATTCTTGGCTACAAAGAACCGTTCAGGCGTTTGTGCTTTACACTTCAAAATTCATTTGTTTGATTTGTTGCGCACTTGATCCCCCAAACGGTTGCCTTACATTTTTCCCAGAACTTGTGTTGTCCAAGAAAAAAGGGCACTGCAAAATCCATGGTGTCCGAACCTCCTTTTTCCAATTTTTTTGCCATAACTTGAAGGGTCATGATGGTAAAACCCATGGTTTCCGGGTTCGATTTCCCCCCTTCACCCCTTTTTAACCACATTTAGAAAAGCCAGGTTCAAATCCTCCAAAATGGTCCAAAATGGTCCAAAAACCCCCAATGTTTCCGGGTTTTCCCCAGGATTTTATCCTCCGCTTTAGGAGCCCATCAAGCCAGAGGATGAGATCCCGGTGGCCGTGGCCACCAGCCAGGATCAATGGAGACGCCAGAGGATCGCCAAAGATCAGGTCCAAGTGGCTCAGGAGTCGGTGATGGATGTTGTCAATGGATGGTTAATGGTGAATGGATGTGTTAATGGTTAATTTTCAGTAGTTACTTAGACTTTCATGCTTGAAATATAGGTTTTACTGAAATTTCTATGATGTTAATAAGGATTTGAAATGGTTAATGATGAGTAATAACGGTTAAGGATGGTTAACTTGTGGTTAATGCCATTCCCCTAATATCAAACACAATGTAAATGGTCACAAATATCTGATTTCATCTCCCAACCATAGTATCTGATGGGTTTTTGATCTCAGGAGGATGGAATGACAAAAATCCCTTTTGCATGTTGACCTGTCCTGATTCAATGTATCGGAAATAACGTCTCCAGATGTTGGATGAAGCATTCTGACACTCTGGCTGGCTAGATCCCGAGTGGAACCTCTCATGGCTGGAAAAAAAACAAGACAAGTTCCTTTCTCTTTTCTTCAATATTTTTCTGAACCCTATTTCCTCCATTATTTTCTCCCCCAAAAAAGGGCCTTCCTGGGGTCTGATTTTGGCGCAGGATCAGATGCAGTTGGCGAAGGACGAACAGGTCTTGGCTGAAGGTCAAGATAAGCTGACGAATCTCAGGACCCCTGGGGTCGCTAAGGAGGAGTTATTGGCTGAGCAGGTGAGGGATCAGAAACGAATTGCCTTGGATCAAGAGCTCCTACTGCAGAGTCAGAAAAGGCTGGCAGAAGACATGGATAATGCGGTGGATGGCAAATTGAGATGGGAGCGACTGGAGGATTACAGATGCTTGGATTGAAAAATGATTGGGAACGACCATATTTTAAGAGTTGGCCAGATGAGTTGTGGTGCCCATTTTCCAACCTTCCAGGATGGTCAGTGTGTCGCCACAATTCAGTTGGCCACCCATTTTCACCGAGCCCAGGGAAGAAGCGCATCGAGCAATTTCAGGATATGGTGAATCAGAAGTTGGACCGGCTCTACAAAGAAGAGATTGACTTTGTGAAACGCAATCGGAAGGGCAAACTCAGGTGCAGCTTGACATGCCAAACGGGGTTAAAAAAGGAGGCCAAGAGTCGAACTGTTTAGCTGCTGATGAGGATGAAGAAGATGAAAAATTATGAAACTAGTTATTATGATGGTGGGTGGTTGATGAACCAGCCTGTGAACACTGCTGGCTTAATAACACTCAGAAGTACTTTACAGTGACATGATGCTGTGATTCCCTGGCTGGATCAATCTCTGACAGCGATACGGTATACAACCCCGCTGCATTTGTTGCCTATACGCTACCTGTTTTGCATTTGTTGGCTGCCGTGTTCCACATGAAACCCTGACAGCGACCTGGGATGATGACCCCACCAGTGACACCAGTGACCTTCATCAGGGGCGCTCCCATCGATGTGCCGCACTTTGGGCCCATTGGAGTGCGCATCGTTAGCGGTCAGAAGGCTCAGCTGGCCACCGGTGGAGAGGATGGCAGTGAGCTGCTCTCGGAGAAGGACTGGTGGAAGTGGTGGAAGAAGGGTTTTTTTCCAGGGAAAATCTACAAGAAACCCTGGCCTTGTCAGCATTCAGAGAGGGGGAGTCTCTTATCATCCGCAATTTCCCAGCTCCAATTATGGTGAGCACAAATTGGGGATTGAATTGGGGTATGCAAATGTTTTGGAAGATATTCTTTTTCAGCTGGGAAATCTGAGGTAAGAAGCGCTGTGGCACTAATGGTGGTATGCGCTACAGAACACGACGAAGAAGTGTTTGATTTTCGAGAACTTGAGCCGTTTGCATTTCAACAAATCACACAGCACATGAGACTCACTATCTGGAAGACTGGTCAGAAAAACGGGCTCCTTTCCATCAGGCCTTGATAAGGCTTTAACATCAAACCACTCCCTTCACCCATTTCCCAGGAAGCCCCGGAGGATGCGGCCGAAACGGAGGCCATGGAGGCCACTGCTGCCTCCGCTCCCGTGGTGCATAGTGCGTTGGGCGTTTCCGCGGTCGCGGTCGCGGCCGCCGCGACGGGGCCGTTGCGACGGTCTGCACCGCGGCGGCGTGGGGAGTTCTTCCCGGTGCTGTGATGGGCCCAGGGACAGATGGATCTCATCCCCCTGAGCAGACTATATCTATACCTAGAAAAAAATATATATCTATATCTATATATATATAATAAATATTATATATATATACATACTTTCATAAGATTGTGCAAGATATTTTGGTAAAACAAAATGACTTAGCTCAGAATTGAGCTGGGGTTGTATCCAACTGTCTCATCACCGGATCAGCATGGTGGGATCGCTTTCACCTGTTGGCCCTGCCAGTGCTCAAAGTAGCATGGAAAGGTGTGGCAAAATGGAGGAAAAAGGGGTGAGGAAGAACCAGATTTGCAAGTGACTTTGTCTGAAAATGGGTACCTCCATTTCCAACTGATCATCATTCTTTCCCCCATGAAAGCAGAAGTTTTGGGGTACAGGGTATGCCTGTGGTGGGATGGAGCTAGCCATGGCTAGCGAAGCGCCAGGCGGGTGAGACTCCGAGCCAGCTTGCAGAGGAGGGAGGTGATGGTGATGGGGTGGGCTCCTGGGATTCGTGGCCAGATGTGGCTAGGTATAGCTAGGTCTGACTGACATCACCGGGTTGCACCCTGAGAGGTCTCAGCCTGCGAGCTGATTAGTTTGGCACCGCGACTTTTGCAGTTTCACCCGGCTGTGGCTAAGAAATGTCGTGCCAAAGGAAGGTGGATGCCAGTGCTGAGCCATTGGAAAGTTGGATCAGTACTCGCAGAAAAGTGCTTTGCACTGCTGACATGATGACATGATTTTGCAGGAGATTCTATTCGGTTGCAGACAAATCAGGGTGCTGAACACTTTAGCGGGCTCAAAAAAGGAGTTCCAGTTCCAGGTGTTTTATATATATATACATTTGATACACAACTTGACCAACGAAGTGATGCTTGTCAAGCCAATTTCTGGCGAAATCATTAGGTACTTTTCACGTCGCTTCCGTCTCCGAAGCCCTAGTAGTATGGGACGTGTAAGGCAAGAACCTATCCGAAACCAATCATGGGACATATCTGAAGAGACAGAAGCCAGCAACATAAATTGACATAAATCATTGGCGGGCCTTCAAAGTACCATCCACTTTTGTTTGTTTCACCGAACGCAGAGCCTTTTGTGGTTCAAGATGCGGCTCACCCCTTCAGCATACTGAACCTACGTACGACGCGCTGCTCCCTGGCAGCTTGCGAAGGGATGGGAAGGTTGTGTATGGAAAGTCCCTGAAGGGGGGGGTTGGAAACAGGCAGGATTACGACCTGCAGGTGCCTGTGGGTTGTTGTTTGGTGTCGGTTCCAGGTTCACTCCAAAATTGTTGCTTCTGCAGACATTTGGATGGGACACTGCAGGGACTTGTTTTGTGAGATGCGGAAAGCAAGGCACTCCCTGATACACCAATAGCTCCGCCATGCTACCCAGACTTCCGAAATAGCTAAGGCTTCATGCAGCCGGTGCTGGCAGGCGGGGAAGTATTGGTTTATCCCAGACTCAACAAGGGACCAGTCCTGTAGATGGTGGGGTTCTATGCATTTCCATCTCCGTGAGTGCAGGATTTCCACCCCTTTGTTATGGTTCCTGCAGTTTAAGTGTTTACCTGCATGGCCCCGTCAGGTTGTTTGGTGGGTTCAACTTTGGCACTGCCCGGAAGACCCACCATCACTGCCACCATCGCATCCTCCAGGGGTGTCGCTGGGCCAAACTGGGGCAGTGGATGGCTTGGGTGAAGAACCACGCAAAGTTTCTTACCAAACATACATGGGGGTAGATGGGTTGTAACTCATGAGATGCCCCTAAACACCTCGTTCATTTCTGGGGATCCACCAGTCACCAAAAGATGGCCTTCTGCCTTGTGCCTGCTTCTGCACCAAGGAAGTGACCTTTGAACCAAGGTGCCTGGTCTGAGGGTTCCGATATCATGCGGATCCTAACCTACTGGGAAGGCTGTTCGATTTGGGTTGTCGGTAACAATTTGGAAGACCAGTTGAGGGCTACAGGAAGTTATCCCAAAAGCTCACCGTGGCTGGTACACCAAATCCAGCCTGGATGGAAGGGGGGAAGTTTGGCAGCATGTGGCAACCAGCTTCATGCCCAGCGTTCAACAAATGCAACCAACACCTGCCAGTCCCTGGTACCTCTTGTTGGTTCGTGGCACTTGGCCAGTGCCAACTCTATCCCTAAACCTTCGCCCATCCATTGGTCCATATGGACCTAGATGAAACCATAGGTCTACTTCGACAACATCTGGCCATTACCAGATGGGATCGGCATGCTGCACAGCCGGCTCAAGCACAGGGAAAAACCTTCTCAGAAGGGAAAAAAACCCTGCCGTCCGGAATCGGCAAAACAGAAAGGCAAAACCCGCAACAAGGACGGGGGGAAGAGCTGGACCCCTCAGGGGACGACTGCCCACAAATTGTGTAAGAAAAAGGTGTCATAGCCCACTCACTGACCAGCATATGGTTTTATGGGGTAAGGGCCTCGCTTCGGAACGCGTCTTCCGGCATCGCTTCGGAACGCGCTCTCATGCATCGCTTTCGAACGCGCCTCCTCACCATCATCATCATCATCATCATCATCATCATCATCACCATCACTTGCAAGAAGTTATATCTGTTCAGAAGGTGCCGTAGCTCTTCTTACATCAAGTGCAACAAGATATAAACCCTAAAGGTGTCGTGGCTCTTCTTACATCTAGTGCAACAAGATATAAGCCCTAAAGGTGCCGTGGCTCTTCTTACATCAAGTGTAACAAGAGATAAACCCTAAAGGTGTCGTGGCACTCCTTACATCAAGTAGAACAAGATATAAACCCTAAAGGTGTGGTGGCTCTTCTTAGATTAAATGCAACCAGATAAAAACCCTAAAGGTGTCGTGGCTCTTCTTACATGAAGTGCAACAGCATGTAAACCCTCAACGACATGTAAACCCTAAAGGTGTCGTGGCTCTTATTACATGAAGTGCAACAACATGTAAACCCTAAAGGTGCTGTGGCTCTTCTTACATCAAGTGCAACAAGATGTAAACCCTAAAGGTGTCATGGCAGTCCTTACATCAAGTGCAACAAGATGTAAACCCTAAAGGTGTCATGGCAGTCCTTACATCAAGTGCAACAACATGTAAACCCTAAAGGTGTCGTGGCAGTCCTTACATCAAGTGCAACAACATGTAAACCCTAAAGGTGTCGTGGCAGTCCTTACATCAAGTACAACAAGATATAAACCCTAAAGGTGTCGTGGCAGTCCTTACATCAAGTACAACAAGATATAAACCCTAAAGGTGTCGTGGCAGTCCTTAGATCAAGTGCAACAACATAAAACCCTAAAGGTGCCGTGCCTCTTCTTACATCAAGTGCAACAAGATATAAACCCTAAAGGTGTCGTGGCACTCCTTACATCAAGTACAACAAGATATAAACCCTAAAGGTGTCGTGGCTCTTCTTACATCAAGTGCCATAACATGTAAACCCTAAAGGTGTCGTGGCTCTTCTTACATGAAGTGCAACAACATGTAAACCCTAAATGTGTCGTGGCAGTCGTTACATCAAGTGCAACAACATATAAACCCTCAAGGTGTCGTGGCAGTCCTTACATCAAGTGCAACAAGATATAAGCCCTAAAGGTGCCGTTGCTCTTCTTAGATCAAGTGCAACAAGATATAAACCCTAAAGGTGTCGTGGCTCTTCTTACATCAAGTGCAACAAGACATCAAGTGCAACAAGATAAGAACCTCAAAGGTGTCCTGGCTCTTGTTACATGAATTGCAACAACATGTAAAACCCTAAAGGTGTCGTGGCACTCCTTACATGAAGTGCAACAAGATGTAAACCCTAAAAGTGTCGTGGCTCTTCTTACATCTAGTGCAACAAGATATAAGCCCTAAAGGTGCCGTGGCTCTTCTTACATCAAGTGTAACAAGAGATAAACCCTAAAGGTGTCGTGGCACTCCTGACATCAAGTAGAACAAGATAACCCTAAAGGTGTGGTGGCTCTTCTTAGATTAAATGCAACCAGATATAAACCCTAAAGGTGTCGTGGCTCTTCTTACATGAAGTGCGACAACATGTAAACCGTCAACGACATGTAAACCCTAAAGGTGCTGTGGCTCTTCTTACATCAAGTGCAACAAGATGTAAACCCTAAAGGTGTCGTGGCTCTTATCACATGAAGTGCAACAACATGTAAACCCTAAAGGTGTCGTGGAAGTCCTTACATCAAGTGCAACAACATATAAACCCTAAAGGTGTCGTGGCAGTCCTTACATCAAGTGCAACAACATGTAAACCCTAAAGGTGTCGTGGCACTCCTTACATCAAGTGCAACAACATATAAATCGTAAAGGTCTCGTTGCTCTTCTTACATCAAGTACAACAAGGCTTTTGTTTCATATATTCACCTTCATTTTCTGTGGCAGGCGTGGGACCTTTTGACATCGACCTTCATTTTGCGTGGCAGGTGTGGCACTTTTGTACATCGACCGTCCTTTTACGTGGCAGGTGTGGGACTGTATGACATGGTTGAAACGAGTCAAATTCTCATACGAGGAGTTTTTTTGTGTTGGTCTCGCTTTGGAACGCGTTTTTCTTCCAAAGTCTCGCGCCTGTCAGAAAATCTGATGTGTGTGTGTGTGTCGGGGTTTCCATGAGATGTTTGATTTTGTGTTCTAAAGTGATGCAAAATGGCTGTGTTCTAAAGTGATGCCTCAGAGTGTGTTCCAAAGTGATCCTTTTACCTTTTAATGGGGATTGTGACATGATCTAATACCATTAAGTGCGTGAAGATATGGGAGCCTTTACTTCTCCACAATAAGTACACTTGGAGGATCATCCCACTTAGGAACTGGAGGAACCACAGTTGCAGAATGTTGCAAAACTATTCACAATCTATATATCTATATATCTTATATATATATATATCATATTATATATGTTCTATACAGTCCACATCTGGAAAAGAACCAAGGTCTACTCCAGTGATTTTCTCAACGGCCACTGTTACTGCTGAGGCAAGCTCTGTCCTTGGTGATTGGCGATGCCATCCGGACGGGCGAGCTGGGCGATTCCGGCGATGCCACGAGGTTGGACTGATGGCATGTTGGGTTGGTTTTTTTGGGGTTCCATTAGCCCATTGGTTGTGTGTATATCTATATAGTATAAATAAATATATAGATATAAATATAAATGTAAATATAAATATATATATATATCTGTGTGGGGAGAGAGAGAGAGAGAGAGAAATAAAGTTAGACAGGACATATCCACTTTGGTGTTTTTGATTCTTACATTGATCCTACTGCAGGTCACCCCATGTGGTCGCCACCGAAGCACGAGCACTTCGGGGGCCGAGGTGGGAAGGGTTTCATCGTTTTGATGGGAAAATCATAGGAAAATATGGGAACATGTTTTATAAATGGAGGTGTTACTGCGAAAATCAACTATAAAATAACGATTTTCCGCAAACCATGTCAAATTGCCCGAGAGAGTCAGGTAGTCATAAGGATCATAGCAAAACAAAGAGGTTTCTATGTGCATACACAAGCAAAAATGAACAGAACAAACTAAACTAATCAAGAAACTAAATTAGATCAAATTAAATCTAAAAAAATAACTAAAATTCACCCACTGGCGGTTTTTCCAATCTTATTTCCTTTCCCCAGCTGATCTTCAATTTGGGTAAACAGATATCTTCGTGATGGATTCTGCAATGATTGGAGGATGGAGCATAGCAGCCCCAAGATGCGCACGGTGATCGATTCGGTGCTGGCTGTCTATCTACTGGGCTCTGTTTGGTCCATGATCAGCTTCTTCCAAACGCTGTGGAGATGGGCCCCTGGGTCGCAACTGGGTAGGGATCTACCAAGATTAAACCACTAGAACCATAAATGGGGGATGTTTGTTGTGGATTCTGGATTCATATGATTCATGATCTCTGCAGGGCACAACTTTTTGCAACAATTTGCATCATTTCAATTGTTTTATTCACCTTTTGAAGGAAACACCTGCAGCCTCACAGAAAGTTCTTTACAAGTTGTAGGGAGTTGCCCGCTATGAATTCTTACCGGAAACACATCCAACATTTCAAATGGCTGAAATCTAAGCTGAAAGGTTTGCAATTCAAACTTCCGTCACCTGCTTTCACTCCTTGACAGGGCTGGCATCCCCATAGGAATAGGATCTCGCCTGCGCAGGCGTGGCAATCCTGCAATTGGCGGCCCTTCATCATTCCGCTGACGGCTGGATTTGGATTCATCCCCTTGGGACTTGCAGGTGGGAAGAGGAGCATCCCATTTTTAGACCTGGACATCCAGGTCATAAGATTCGGAAAGGTAACACATCCCAGCTCAAGTTCCTTTTCTAGAAATAGTTATCTCGGTGATTTGAGTTGCACCTCATTTTTCCGCATCACGCCATGGGCCCCATCAATGCCTTAGCTCACCTAGAGGCTTTCTGGTCTTCAGACGGGCGGATGGAACCTGCAGCTGCTTGTCATTGGTAGCCTGAGGATCCATTTGGGTATGGGTTGAACCGATTGATTTCAAAAATACATAGTTTAATTGTACACCAAAATTATTATTACAGAGGGGCTAGCGGTACTTGTGCGCCCCCCGTTTTTGGCATATCCGATTTGAGGGTTTGCTTTGTATGCTGTGGTACAATAATGAAACAGTTCACGTGTCTTTTGTTGCTGACAAAAGCGCATCACATTTTTTCTACCTTCAGAGATCCGTTCAGACTCGGTGTTGCAATTTTTTTCCGCAGAAATTGCCCGAATTCCTCCTGCCATGCAGTTTGTGTGAGGCTATGCCAATTCGCAGAACAACTTCATCATTCCGATCAGCGATTTGGGGTCCTGTCGCTGGGCTGATGCAGCTCGGGGCCTCCAACAGACCCTTTAGGGGAGCACCAAGCCGACCAAGCCAATGGTGTTTGTTCATTGGAAGCCCCTGGCATTTTGGAGGTGTGGCTGCCAAGCCAAGCATGGCCGTAATGCGAGTTGGCCCCCTTTCTGCTTTTGTATTGCCATGCCTCTCTACCACTTCTAAATCCACAACGGGTTGGGATTTCTGAAGATTTCAATTTCGGTGCAAAAACATATGAAAGATCTATGACGATCGCAAAAATGATCCTCTTTTCTTAGCAAAAATGGCTGGGGCACTTGGCTCTATGCTTCTCCCAGGCGGTGGCCGAAGTACCTTGGCCAATGTTCACTGTGGAAATGGGAATGGGCCCATGTCCAGCTGCAAACGCCACTGGCTGTCGCATATTCCAACGAGGTTACAACGTGCCGGAACTGTTGACCGAACTGGTGATCGTAGCTGCTGTAAACACATGCATCTATGCGCAGATGCTCTCCAGGCAGATTGGGATGTGCTGGTGGACTTGCTAATTTAGTTGTAGAAACCTACAAAGCCGCAAAACTTCTGGATGTTAGTTGATCTAGTTAGAACTTTCGCACTTTCAATTTCACACCCTGGATCTTTGGCGATGTTTGGTATCCAGTTTTTGCCAGGTACTTCGGTCGGCAGTTCCGAGGAAAGAGCCTTGACTTTGACTGAGGGAACTTTTCTTTCGCTGGTATGGGGGGTGACATTCGGTGCTGTTATTGGGGGCCAAGTCAGCCGTGACTATCATCATTTATTCTCTTTTATTCCTGTGCTGTAGTCATATAGTCATGTACTGTACTAAGTAGACTAGACTACCGCAGTCTCACTCTGTCATTCTGTTGTCCGGCCATGCTGGAATTGTAGAATAAAATGAAATAATCCTGCCAAATTTCCGGCCAAGAGTAACCAAGAATCATCCTTTGGGTGGATTCTTTGACTACTACTCCCCTACCAGATCCTCGTTGTCCCCTTCAGGTATTGGCCTAGCCTGGCCTGCCATGCTATCCATGTCTTGGGCTGGGTTTCGATGATGGGCTTGGACTCATGGCTGCAGAATTTCTCGGGGATCATGCCATTTATATAACTAAAGTCACGGGCAAATTTGTGGTTTCACAGGCACCCCAGTCATCCTCCCTTTCGGAGATCCACCATCAATCCTGGAAGTCTGGAGCTTCCACAACTCCAAGAGCACCGGGGGTTAGCTGATGGCTTGTGGCTTCCTCCCAAGGTAGGAGTGGCTGTAATCCCTACATACCTGTCGCGGATACCTCATCGCATTGCTGAGACTTGACCGCAGGGCATGGCGTCGGTGGATGCAAATCACTAAACCTGATGGCAGGAATTTGGGCCTCGAACCTGCAGACATCTCACTACAGTGCAAGATCCCCCACATTGGGAAGGCCACACTCTGCCTCCCTGTTGTACCAGATTCAGATCCTCCTGATCCAGCAATGCAAGGCATACCTATTCTTCTTGGCCAGTATTTGGATGCTGTTCTTATACAGCGACTCGTTTGCAGATGGAAGTAGCCTATGGCCCTATGGCGTGCCCTGACATGCTCCTGACAGCATTTCCTCCCAGAACCCATCAATTACACTGCAGCTTCCCGCTGTTCTGCTGCACAGCCTGATGCTAAAAGCCCCGTTGAACAGATTCAGATCGGTGTTGAAAAGATCTTTATAATCACTTGTGGCCATGGCAGGTGTGCTGGTCATTTTCCTGCCCGATGAGAGTCGGCCAAAGTTTGTTTGCCCCGCCATTATGGCAACTGGCATGCACAGAGCAAGTGGGTGGGGCTGTTTCTTGGGATGTCCTCCTCCATCTCCTCCACTCCCCCAGGGCCCCAGTGGGCCCCAGTGGGTGAAGGGAACAATTCCAACTCCTCAAGGCCCAATGGTCACAGCTGTCACCCAGGCAGTGGTTTTGTGGTCGTCCATGACCATCTATGGAGCGCCTCGGGTGAAACTTTGGTCCTGGGATGCTTGGGACATCTTGGGACCAAGATGAACACCAAAGACATGTAAGGCCCATGGCCTATGCAAGGAAATTAGGCTCCAAAGCATGGCCTAAACAGTGGCAGGATATCTCTACTGCAGGTACAAACGTAAACCGGTAATTTGACATTGGATGGATAGATTATAGCTGGATAGTAACCCACAGATAAACAAATAGATGCACACACACACACATACAGATAGATATGTATGTGACATGTATATATGACATGTATATACATGTATAATAATAGTAATAACAACAATGATAATAACTATTATCATAACAACAATAATAAGTATAACAACAATAATAACAATATATATATATATATACACATACATATTTATTTATTTATTTATTTATTTATTCATGTGATATACCCATGTTTTTCTCATCTCTGCTCTCCCTCTCTCGCTCTGTGTGCGACGTGGTACGGCCAGCCACTAGAATCTTGGAATCTTAGCCTGCGGCCCTGCGGGGCAGGTGCTGTTTACCTTCAACTTCTGCGATAGACTCTGTGGCGGCGGCAGCTTTAACGAGGAACCGCACTCCGAAGCGTTCCGGGGCCCAGTAATTTTGGGGTATTTTTTAGTTGGAGGATTTTGAGGGATGGCAGGGATAAGATATATGAATGGGAGAAACATTGGAATATTTGGAATTGGGAAGTTCTTGTCCAGGATTATTCATGAATGATCTTGCCAGCAGGGAAAAGAGAGAATGACCTCAGTTGCCAAAGACCTTGTTGGCTGGTTTGTTGAGGCTGGTCAGGATGGTTTTGTGCAAACTAGCCAGGAGAGTGGGCTGAAGCTCCCATCGCACAAGGGGCCCCACGGGACAAACGCTGACTGCTGACCGAGGATGCAGCTGGGCGTGATGGCTGAGTACAACAAGTATCGCAGCTTGGGTGGAATTTGTGGCGTGCAACAGGGGGGATAGGCAGCTAAAAAGGCGCAGATTCTACCATGATCAGGGTACTTTTTCTTGATTGGCAGTTTTCCTTAATTGAGAAACATGTATCACAAGCTCTTTTTGTACAGCACGGCGAGTGATGCAAGCGCCACAGTTTCAGGCTGGTGCTTATCCATTGAGAGCGTGGTCGAATGGCTGCTAGTGGCTTTGCCCCATGGCAGCAGGTATCATTTGCAGTCCCGGTGAAAAGGGGTTGCAACATCTAAGGTCTTTAAGGGTGCGCCGCCCAAAGTGTGCAGGGTAAGATACCCTATTTAGTGATCGTTTGGCGACTGAAGGGATTCTCCCACTAGTGTCAAAAAGCCAGGGAATACATGGTGAGCAAAGATGCAGTCAGTTAATTGCATTAAATCCCATAAAAATTCATTAAATCCCATTAAATCAACAGTTAATCCAACTTAATATCTGATCAACATCACTTAATATGAACTGAACACGCGCAACTTTGTTCCTGCTCTCCTTTTCAGGTACGCCTTTTGGATTCTCCTCGCTCCAGCTCCTTGGAAACAAAGTGGTGATTTTGTAACTCCCTGCATATCTTCTAGTTGACAATCCAAACCCATGGCTCCCTATTCAAGAAGATCAAGTCTCCAGGGCCGTTGGTGTGCCCGAAGCCCAGCTCACATTGGGAGCTTCAGTTTTTTCTCGCCGCCACGCAGCAGAAGGTAAGTTTGTAGCCTGTCATGCCAAGGTCGTCACTCCTTCATCATGACTCACCCGAAACACGCACAGCATGGGTAACATTGTAACACTCAAGCAAGAGATGTAAGATAATGGCAAATCAGGACCATGCACCTATCAGAGTGCTCACCAATTCATCCAAAAAACGACTTCCGAGACAGAGGATGGAGATGGTTTTAGGAATATCGAGGAATCGAGGAATCGCATGGCTTCAGTTCTTGTGACTTTTTCCCCTTTCTGGGTGGTTTCCCCTTACATTCCCCCGGCTCGGCGACATTTTTCGTGGGTCGCGATGGTGCGCGATGCTCGACGTCGAGGGTCCGATGAGACCGCACCGGGCGAAGGGATCGAAGCAGGTGGAAAAACTGCTGGCAATGGTAAATCCACATGTTTTTTTTTTTTTTGTGGGGGGGGTGGGAAATCAATGTATAACATATAATTGTAACATATAGTAAATTCACTTATAGTGATTTTTTTATTTAGTGGGCAATTTATCACCATGGATGTCTAGAACTAGACATTTCAGATCACTGATATGAAGCGACCTGCCCGCAGAGGGCCGTGGTTCGTATGTGGCGAAGTGACTCGGGTGTTTTCCTAAACGTATGGCCTGATTTGAAAGCGAAAGTCCAAAGTCTACCTTGTAAAATCGGAATGATTTTCCAATGGTTTTCCAATGATGTTCCAATGATGTTCCAATGGTTTTCCAATGGTTTTCCAATGATTTTCCAATGATTTTCAGATCCGTTTTCTCCAAGTAGTCATAGTGCGCAGATGCATCGGTGCCAGGTTCTCGAGTGGTGGTGCTGCAGGGTCGCAACTTCCCCTCCTTCGGTGCTGGGGACCAGGGTCGTGTCATTCGTGTGGACAAAGAAGCGCTGAATTGCGAGGTGGGGGCGGTCACAGATTGCCCTGGAAACATGAGTGAAGGGGGTGAGCAGATTGCATTCTGGAAAAGATATAGAAAAATGAACGCCAAACTGATGCACCTAAAGACGTGAATATGAATATGATCCCGTTTTCATGGTAATTCCTGAAGCTGGCTTATGGATATAACATGCTACAACTCCTGTAGTTGTGGCAATTTACACCCAGTTATCAAATGGAACTGCAGCCTGATGATTCAAAGGTCCTATTCGATGGTGGCAGCCATCCCTTGCCTGTTGCCTTGCGACATCTCCGGCTGGGCAGCGCTGGCGGCTACAATGGCCGCGCCGAGCAACAGACAGTGGAACCTTCGCGCAGGACGGATGGGGGCCAAGCTTCCCTAAATACCTGTCCAAAATTGGTTTGGCATGTTCATGTTTTATCCTTCCAGGTGATTTTTGAAGGCATTTTCCCGTCTGCCGTTCCTTTTTTACGCCAAGAAAGTCCAAGAAGAACCTGACTCAGTTTCAGTTGTCTTACCTGCAGTTCCGCTTCCAGAAACTTTCGCAGAATTGTTTTTGACGGACACATCACTTAGGACACCCCCATGTTTGCTCAGGTATTTCTGCCAACTCGATTTCGGGTCTGAAAAAGGGTTTCAACGGGGGTGTCCTGAAAATTGGACAAAACACAAAAACTTACCGACTTAACCTCATTCCAATGGCTGGAAACCCAAAATTTCCCGGCAAACAGCATTTTTGATGGTTAAAACCCATTAAAACCCCCCATGAATTTGGGGATCAAGTCCCCCCAGGATGGGATTACTTTGAGCCGCAGGAAGAGCAGCCTCTCGGACGGCAGCCGTTCGCGTTCCGCCTCGCCCAGGCGCACGGTGACCATCGAACCTGTGGCGCTGGATACTGAGCAACGGCTGCGTGCCTGCGAGGCGGGATGGAGGTTACAGATACACCAAGGGGAGGTTGGAAATGTTGGAAATGAAAAGATATCAAGATGTTCCCTCCCCAAAAAATCATCAAATGAATGTTTGACTACCCTCTGGTAAACTAACATAGCTATGGAAAATCACCATTTTTAGTAGGGGAAATCAACTATAAATGGCCATTTCCAATAGCTATGTTAAATTACCGGAGGGTATTAATGTTAAACCATATATATGGTGGTTAATGGTGGTTAATGGTGGTTATCTATTGATTATTTGGGTCCTAAACATTGCAGATTGGGCCCCATCCCCAGGTGGCGCTGGACAGCAGCGCGCAGATCACGCCGCGCAAGACGCCGCAGCGGCGCGCGCTGGCGGAGGATGACAGAAGTTCCCAGCCCTTGGAGGAACGGCTGGTCCTCATTGAGCAGCGGATCAAGAACGAGGTGCTGAAGAAATCTGAAGAATGGGGTCATGCCAGATGTATTTCTAGGAATATGTGTATTTTTGTTTAGATAGATAGATAGATTAGATTAGATTAGATTAGATTAGATTAGATTAGATAGATAGTATAGATAGATAGTATAGTATAGATAGTATAGTATAGATAGTATAGTATCGTATCGTATAGTATAGCATAGTATAGCATAGTATAGGATAGTATAGTATAGATAGATACCAAGACAAGAACGTGGCTGGTGGTGGTTTGAAGGTCCCAACTGCTCTCCACATGGCTCAGATGCTATGTGCTCAAAGGGGATCTTGGGTTTGTGTGTTGCAGTGTCGATGTGGTCAAAGTTAAGTTTGTAGCGATTTTGGTTCGTAAGTGCTGCTTGAATTAGCACCAGGAGGGTTGCAATTTATATCAAACTATTTGTGGATTCATCGCCCCTTCCAGGTGGAAGTTTTAGCGAAGCAATTGAGGGAAGCGATCAGCTTTGGTCAAGCGCAGGAGGGGAGATCCACTGCCTTACTATATAGGTCTGATGGGAGTTTTCTTTTGATTCTGCTTGAAAATCCATTTGGCATCGTATTGCTCATATGAATCAAAATGATCTACATCAATCATATCCGAATTCTGTACCAATCATATTGATCTACATCAATCATATCATCGTTATATCAATCGTATTGATATACAGATATACGTCAACCACATCTTCGAGCTTTAGTGTATCAAACATATGGATGTATCTACTGAACTGTTTCTGTTCCCATTTTCACCCTTTCTTATTCTGGGGGCAGTGTCTTCTAGGAGTCCAGGGCCAACGCCCTGCAGCGGCATCTGCAAAGCTGTGGAATTCCCATGCCTGGGAGTGGAACCATTCCGGCCGCACCTTCATCCATGGGTTCAGGCGAGTGGAACCAGCTGGGATTGGCTTTAAATGAGGGATATCTATGGGTTGATTTTTGTGTGATGTGGTATATCCAGTAACAAACCACCCCCAATGTTACCATAGATGGGTGTATTATAGACCATCCCCGAATGGTAGGTTTATCGCATTGGGTTTACCCCATTACACACATCTTGCGATCATAGCATTTGATTTTGTCATCCTTCTGGATGGATCAGAAAGGATGCGACCTGCACTGGCAGCCGGTTTTCTGAGGGGCTGCCCTGTAGCTTCTCATTTCCTTTGTCGTCTAGGATCTAGCTTTGGAAAATATTGGGGAATTTGCCAGCCGCACCAGGCCCTGTGTACCTCTCTGCCGCCCTGCCCCCGCGCCTCTGTGCCACCCCGAACCGCGACCGTGGCGACCGCGGCGACCGCGGCGACCGTGGCGACCACGCTGTGACGGGCGGCACTGCGGTGAGTCCGACGGCCGCGACGGGGCCGTGCATCGAGGAGCTCTGTGGGAGCTGTGGAACGGCAAACGCTCCAGGGTCCAAGTTCTGCATCAAATGTGCCTTGGAAAAGCCAAAAGTGGGGTTGGATGAAGATTGTGCGACTAATTTCTGGAGAAGCTGTCGCATTCA
Source organism: Cladocopium goreaui (assembly GCA_947184155.2). Lineage (NCBI taxonomy): Eukaryota > Dinophyceae > Suessiales > Symbiodiniaceae > Cladocopium > Cladocopium goreaui. Next base: position 61,475 of record CAMXCT020001015.1, read on the forward strand.
GGCTCAAAAAGTGTGACCGTTGCTGTTGCCAGCCCAGGAAAGGGTGCGAGAGAAGGATATTTCCCTACGTTTTCCTTCAAAATTTCCCCGAAACCATCCCCTACCCATGGCTCTCCAAGGTGGCCACAACCAGGATGTCAACGAGCGGCCGGACTGGCGACGTCCACTGTCGGCCTCTGCCTCCACCACAGCCAGTCAGAGCTCCTACATCAGAGGCCTGGACTCCGGCGGAGGGTGGCCGAGGTTGGGGATGGATGCAATGCAAGGCATGACTATAATATCTGTACAGGTATGTAGATGACATGAATGATTCACATTACCACCAACAAGATGGGACAGAATGACGCAACTAAGAGGAATAGCAGCAACAGACCACTGGACATGCTTTTATCTTTTGGATAGAACCAACAACTAGAGACCAATACCGATACCTCTCAAGGGTGAACGGCGTTAACACAGCAGCTTTGGGTATGTCAGCCCAAAATGGAGACATCAGCCAGTTTGCTGTGGCCAAAACAGTGTGGGGTATTTTCCAACTGGGGGAAGTTGGAAGTGCGAAGCCGGTGAAAATCTAGACGAGGACAGGTCCGACAGTCTTGGTTTAGGAATTCAGGTGAGGTACATCCAGTCTTCACCACACCATTGCTTCCAGGTTGATCCTCATCAATTAAACATGAAAACGTGACATGTCAGAGCATGGTAGAGCCAACATCCAGTTGCACCAGCCCTTGACCCACAAGCTGCTGCACCTTGAGGTTCCTCCTACTTGGCGTCCGGCCCTGCAGGTCCCGGGCAATCCGGCTCCGCCCAGTTGCTCCAACCCACCGCTCCGCCAGCCGCACCCCACATGCTGATGCTGCCGCACGGGCACACAGTGCACCCCGGGCACATGCACCCAGCGATGTGCCAGACACCTCTGCCGCCCGGCACTCCGAGCCAATCTATGGAGGAGCCTTGTGGGGTGCCGGCTGCATGCCTCACACCGCCACAGGTGTTGACTCCCAGGCTGGTGCTTCCGCATCGACC
>CAMXCT020001015.1:67500-127500 GCA_947184155.2 Cladocopium goreaui
AAATTGTTATCGTTGATATTAATCATTTTGTGTGTGTTTTTTGTTTTGGGTGATATTGTAATTTGACTCCTGCCATCTCCTGCCCAAATCGCTACAGATGGTCCCGGGGCTTCTCGGGCCCAGCTGAGGTGAACATGAGGTCCATGATTTTCGAATGATCGAGCGACACTACTTCCGAGACCAGCTCATCACCAGTGTCTCGTCGGATGCGGTGTGGCAAGCTCTAAGGCCGTTCAAGGGAACGCAGTCCTTACTTTCATTTCCCCTTCACATTTTTGCGGATGTTCATGGTGTTTTGTCAAAAGTAAGGACCCAGAAGTTGATGTAAAGCTAGCTGCTAGCTGTGCCTAGTTTGGATGTTCCCTCCTCTTTCAACTCCGGTATGGCTGTGCATTGAGGCTATGACTTCACCATGCCCTTCGTGATTCCAAACACCAGGTGCGGCCGGCGCTGGAATCGATGAGAATCCCACATCCGCCTTGGAGCATCCCCGGTGTCAGGAATACGTGGGAGATGATCTACACGAAGCCGGAGTTCAGCGATGAGTGGAAGGCCTGGGGTTGGGACCAAGGAACTTGGAGGGAAAAGGTTTTCGAGGGTCTAGTTGATGTATGCGAACCCCTGAAAGGTAGCAAGCAACACGAGCAGAATGCCTAGTATGCAGCAATAGGTCTTTACAGCAGTTCGATCCATTCAGAAGATTTGTGAAAAACACAGACCCCAAATGCACCGATTTGTCTTGCAAAGGCCATGCTTTCCGTATGCTTTCCGTTCTGGCATCTTCTATTGATCTGGGCGCAACAGCATGCCATAGCCTGTGACAATGCCAGCTTCCACACAGGTTTGCAGAGCTTTGGCTCGAAGATCCATCAATGATGGAGAAGTGTGCAAGCCCCTTGTTTTCTGCAAGAAAATCAGCAACATGTTTGATTTTTCACTACCCTGCCACTTACCCAGAAGGTAGAGGTGACAAGACACAATCAATCACCAGTTTGCAGCACCCTTGGCGGGCATTTCTTCACTCCCAGTATCTCGGCAGGAGGCGTTGATGACCAGCCCCTGGGAAGTCCGCTCGGATAGCACCTTGTCGCACTGATGCTGGCTTTCGGCCTGTGACACGGGGATGGTTGCCTAATCCTACTACTTCTTGGCTTCATACACCTTCCCAGGATTGGAGCTGATCGTAAAACTACATGACCCTGTCTGCACGACAACGGCAGGAGGAACATTATTTGTCAAGGGGCCAGCGCAGCATGCTGGAAGGAAAGCTGCAGAGTATATGTGCTGAGGGGTGTCCTGAAAAGCATGGAAGCAGTCAAGAATCACAGTTTGATCTCCTCTCCAGAGTCTGCACTTCGTCCGCCTGCGGCGGCCTGTTAGACTCCGAGGCTTCTACTTTGTGAATGGGCGTTTGATCATGCACAACCGCGCAGCACCTTGGATGAGATGGTGGCAGGTACTACAGGGCACACTCAACCACAGGTACAGTAAGGGTTTCTGTGGGCGTCACCATCCCAATGGGTCTCTTCCATATTTGCTTCTAAACTAAACCCTGAGAGGCCTCCTTGTTGGCCAAACAAACACAGCCACGTCCCAAGCCATTGTGTATACCCCTGCACCATCTTCGGGGCGGCGCTCCCCGATGAAAACTGGGAAGTGGTGCGCCCGGCATGTTTGGCACAAGTGTAGTTTATTGCTAGAGTCAGATTTCGAATTGACCTCCGGACACAGCTGAACATAAAGAACGCGCAGACGACATTTCTATACATTTCTGTTGAAGTACCCGGAATTGAATATGGCATAAAATAAGACTGGAAATCAAATTCAATTGGAATTAAATCTGAATCTAATTCCCCCTCTCTGGCTACCGGACTGTTGAGCACGTACTGAAGGAATTTAATTTGAATTTAACTCTTTGGCTTTGCTGTCTTCTGGTGCCTGATCCTTAATTCTTTTTCTATATTTGTTTCTGAGAGATGTCGGACCAAGAAGTTCGCCGTGGTCGGAAACGGAAGCCATGGGTGCATGTGGCGACGGAATCCTTTTTGGAGAAGGAGACGTTGCGCGAGGGTACGCAAAGATGGCTTCGTGAAAAGAATGTTAGGCATAGCACTCTGACCGCGACTACTTTTGAAGGCGTTGGTGGGGGCAGGTTGGTGCACCTATCTGCGGCAGTCCGCTTTTTGAGATTTTGGCGGTAGGTGGGGTCGAATTTGCGGACCCCCGCGGGTCGAGATCCGGCAGTTTGCATTTTTGGAGGAAGTTTGTGTTAACGTTCTTGACAAGTGGATCATGCAGTGGATGCTAGGTTGGGGCGGGGCAGTGTTAACTTTCTTGACAAGTGGATCAAGGTGCGGATGCTAGGTTGGGGTGGGGCAGTGTTAACCTTTCGGGCACATTGATCACGCAGTGGATGCTACGTTGGGGTTGGGGTGGGGTGGGGTGGGGCTTCCGGACACGTTGATCACGCAGTGGAGGCTACGTTGGGGTTGGGGTGGGTCGGAGGGTCGCATGTACACGCGAAATAAAGATCGCATGTGCACGCGAACGACTTTGGGAAGTGGATCGTATGCACACGCGGCCAAGATCGCAACTACACGCGAATAGGAAACGTCTATGTTTAGGTGTAAAATCCAATGAAAACAGAGACTTGTGGTATATGTGACGTTTCTATCTGCAACCATGTGTGGAAGTTGGTGGAAGCAGGCTATCTGTGCGGCCAAGATCGCAACTCCACGCGAAGAGGAAACATCTTTAATGTAAGTTCTCTCTCTATCTATCTATGTATATATGTATCTATGTATCTATGTATCTATCTATCTATCTATCTTTCTATCTATCTATCTATCTGTCTAAGACTCTTTACAGGGAGTTGGGAATGGTGAGACCCCAGCAGGAGTTCTTTAATGAAAGTTATCTATCTATCTATCTACCTATCTATCTATCTATCTATGTATCTATCTATCTATCTACCTATCTATCTATCTATCTTTCTTTCTATCTTTCTATCTTTCTATCTTTCTATCTTTCTATCTGTCGATCGATCGATCGATCGATCTATCGATCTATCGATCGATCGATCGATCTATCTATCTATCTACCTATTTGTCTAAGACTCGTTACAGGGAGCCAGGAGGATCTAAGTGCACAGTTTCTCTTGCCACGGGTAGTTCGTTGCACTGGGGTGCTTTCAACTTCCGTGGTGCTTTCTACTTTCTTGTTCTAAACTCAACCTCCAAAAACATGCAACGCGTGTTTCCCTGTGATGTCGTGTGACCTTTCTTGTGGTGTTTTTGTTATCTGTCTGTGTGGGCACTTGCCTGTGAAAAAAAACCAAGGCATGTACCTTGCGGCAGTTGCCTACGAAACTTGAGCTCCAAGTTGGGTCAAGATGGCATTTGACTCATCAAGGAGTCAGTTTTACCACACCAGATTTCGATGGCCCAAGGCCAACCTAGCTGGATGTGGTGATTCGGCCAACTTGTTACAAAACAGCCCGGCCCTGATGTTTTGTCATTACCCTGTGCTCTCACGATTCAGAATGGTTGTTTGTCTGTTTGCTTGGCTGGCTGCTTGGCTCTTTGTCTTTGTGTTTGTCTTCTATCTACCGGTTTGCTTCGCTGCCTGTCTGTCCGTCTGCTTAGCTAGCCAGCTGTCAGCTGTCTGTCTCTCTGTGTTCCTGCCTCGCTGTCTGTGCTGTCAATGTGCATTATCGGGGGTCTGAAATTCCCGTTCGAGAGCCCGAGTTCCGCAAGAAAAGCAGACCCCCGCACAAGTTCGTATGTTGATTTTTGTAGGCTACACCGGATGGATCCAGTAAGAGAGACTTGCATTGGTTAGAACAATCATTTGGCTTGCTTTGCAGGCACGGGAAAATCTTCGATCTGCTTTTGGCGCTTTGGAACCCTTTGGCTGGCCAAAAAGAAGTCCGCGGCACGTTCCAGACAATGCAGTCCATGACAAGAATTAAATTTGAATTTAATTCCTGCTTGAAGGCCAAATGAAGAACAGACACGTTGGAATTGAATTCAAATTGAATTCTTCTTTACATTCGGTTCCAAGCTTTTTTGAATCCGATTTTCATGCTCATCCTCAACATGGAACCATCACAGTCACATGTCACACCTTCCAGACATCCAGTGTGAACCAGCACCACGCTACTGTTTTGGGTGACTTCTTGGATCGCCCTCCACTTCTGTCACAGCGATACGTCCGTCCGGCCGCTCCCAAGGAGTACAACTATGGCAGCTGAACGTCCCTTAAGCTGGGACTTGGGTACGTCTCAATATCAAAAATATTCAAAGATCGCTGATATCGCTGATGAATCCAAATTACCAAAGATCCATCTGTCAATGTGGTAGACCCCTCACCGGAGGATGATGCGGGCATTCTGTAGCAGATTCCCTACATTTCTTGAGACATTCCCATGAGCGAATTGAATGCCTCGACTGGGCCACTTGGGCTCCGAAAGCGGCGAGCCCATGGGGCCCCAATGATTTTCAGGGTTGTCCTGAACAAAGTGCTGGCTTCAAATGGATCTGCAAAAACGAAGACCTGCGGTGATAGAATTGGTTTAATGAACAAATTTTGGAATATTTATGGGGTTTATGAGAGGATTTCAAGTACAGGTGCAGGTGCCCTTGTTTTTTGAGACGCCACCATCTGATAGCCAGCACGATGCTCGGTAGTTCACATGTCTCAAGTGAAACTCAGACCAGCTTGAGGCAGAAGCGCAGTGGAAAAACTGCATCCGGGTTGAGCTGCAACTCTTTTGATCATGGCGTTGGTTTTTCCATTGGTCATTGGTTTGGGCCGCCCTTCAGATTGTTTCGGTGATGGGCGTAGATGCCCCAGCCTTCAAAGATTGGTGCTGTTCCACTCCAAAACAACTGCTATGGCAGACGTGGCGGCCAAGACCTTGAAGAAGTAGCAACTGAAAGTGCAGCCATTCAACAGGAACCAACCAGCATCAAACCAGCAATTTTGATAACCTTGGTCAAGATTCATCATTTTCCGGTTGGTGGCTTTAAATTTTTTTCAACCCCACGGCCTCCCAATAGCCCAATGGGCCAATGAGTTTCCTGTTTTGCACGGGGATTGACTGGATGCCTTTTGGCTCAGTTTTGAGACGGTCCGACCTCATATGCCAATCGGGCGGCTTGGCCGCAGAGGGTTCGGACCTCAGCCATTTGCTGCTGCTGCTGCTGCTGTTGTAGAACTGTTTGATTTGTTTGATCAGTTTGGCGCATTCCAACAGCTCTTGGCTGCTGTAGAATTTGACCTCATGATCCCCCGCAGGGCTTGTTTTGACGTGAGTTGCATGACGGCACAGTGGTGGGGTGACCCTGCGGCTGGAGGTTGTTTATCTCTCGTGCGGTGTGTACAGCAAGGCGTGGTGGTAGGGCCCTGGTCCTGGGTCAAGTCATCCCAGCACTGTGGCTGCAGGGCTCGCAAACCTGCCATGGCTGAGGGCAAGCAGAGCACTGCTAGGTGCGCCATGGGTGCCTTGACGCAGTTTTTTTTGACTCATCTTAGTCTGTGGGCCACAAGACACTATTTCCTTGTTGACTTCCCCAGGACACACAGCTGACTGTCCGTGTGATCCATAGAACTGAGTGACGTGCTGCTGACTTTGCACAGGCGAGATCTGTTACAGCAGATCGAAGTTGATGTGCAGAAGAAATGGGAGGAGAATAAGGCCGACATCACTGCAGCAAAGATAGCCGTGCATCATGTGCATGGAGGAAGAAAATAAGAAAAACATCGGATAATGCAAATGATGAGGTTGGAAACTAAAATGTGGAAGACCAACATACTTTATTCAGAGTCAGTTGATGAAACCTATGGATCTATATAGCACTTTTTAGACTTAAGATGCACTTTTTATCTATGGCCGCTGTGTTTGCTGGGCGCTTTGCACTGGCGCTTCGGCCAGGTTTTTGAATGTGATGCTCCAGACAGCAGTTCAGAGAAGTTTATGTGCACCTTCCCGTACCCCTACATGTGCCCTGGCAGCAATTGCATGTGAAGGGGGTGAAAATCACTGTTTCCTGCAATCTACCAGAGATAATGAAAATTGATTCAGTAACGGTCTTTGTGCCAAGATGTGTGCCTGTTGATGCTTTGAATATCTATACTATACACCGGCAAGATAGTATCATGGGATATCTTCGCACACACACACACATACACATAATCACATATATATATATAGATATTATATTTATGATGATATGTCATGCGTGATGTATATAGGCATTCCTTTCAAACAATATTGTATCTACCTAATGAGATGGGTATCATTTTGCCCCTCTCCCGCTTCCGTCATTTTTTGACGTGGCCAGGAATGGTCTGCTGCACATTGGTCATGCTTTCTCCTTGACGTGCCTTGGCACGTCTGGGGCAAGGAGTTACCCTCTGGTAAACTAACATAACTATGGAAAATCACAATTTTTAATGGGAAAACTCACTATAAATGGCCATTTTCAATAGCTATGTTAAATTACCAGAGGGTAGTTGTAAGCCCAGGCTAAACTCTTTGGCATGGTGAAACTCATTGACATTTTTCAATGGCAGATGTTCGCGACTCCAAATTTCTCATGCTCTGGACCACTCGCAGCCGTTGGAGATGAGGAAAGCGATCTTCGCCGCACACTTCAATCGCTTGCTCGGGAAGAAGGTTGGCATCGGTGACGATCTGATGGGACCAGGATCGCCCTCAGCCTGGTACTGAATGCTCAGCAACCCTAGTTTTTTGTTGGTGTTAGTTCCACATAGATGGCACAAGTGCAGCTAATTAGACTTAGAATTTCGATGAACAGAATGCCTTTTGTAAGATGATCACCATGATACTTTGAGACCTATCCTGGCAACACAATGAATGCTCCATTTATACGTGATTTTCATTGATCTTACTATTCCGGGGAAATCTTGGATTGGCAGTTTCACAACTACTTCACTCTGTGGTCACAAACTGGGGAATATCATAGATAGCTAAAAAGCAAGCTTTTCTAGTGGCCTGTAGGGGCCATTCAAGATCAGCCGTGTATTGCGAGCCAGGTCCTGTTCCCCTTCGGCTTTCATTGTACAGGCATGCCAATTCAGGTGGGCGAGCTGCTTGGTGATGGTTGGGTCGGGCTTGGGCGCTTGGGCCATACAAAAGCTGCCAGAAATTCTTGCAGAAAGTCTTCTTTTTCCGTGGGCATGTGGAACTTGGATGAACTTGGGATGCTGACAATCTGGAAGAAACTGCAATCACCAACCATCACCATCACCAACCGTCGCCATCCATCATCAACCCCGACTCAGCCTGTGGCAGGCTGCAGCCAACAAGCTGTCGCGGGAGTCCAGTGCCGAAACGGTTTGCTGATGTTGGTGTCCAGAGGAGTCCAGGATGTGCCAATCCACAGATTCAAGAAAGGCCCGCTATGATATTGGTTGGCCCCTGTTTTGGATAAAGGAACCACACACGAACTTTGGTGCACCCAACGTTCGGCAGTACCGTGCCCAGACTCAAATTCACAAGAAAAAACGGTGATTTTTTGAGGGCTTCCTACCTTTTGCATGTGCCGAAATTGGGATATATGAGAGATAGACTTCATACCAACCATCTATGTATATTCATATTAATATTGATTCATGATCTCTCCGCATCCATGCCCCTATTTCTTGGTCTACACACGGGCCCCCGTGCAATGAGCGGCCCTGGCTCAGGTTTGAAGTCTACGGTTCGCCGTATCCGATCTTTCCTCCAGGGCGTCCGACACCCAAGGAGCCCTGGGCTTCGGGTCGCAGGTTTGGGACGTGTCGGGCCAGATGTTGGCAGATTCCATTGTGAGGGTGTTGCATTGTAAGGGTCGCAGGGTCGCAGATTTGCTCATCATACTTAACTCAATGCCCCCCAACATCAAACTCCTTGGTTCAGTATTGGCTTTATTCGCTTTTGGGCCCCAAAAAGATCAGAAAGTAGCCCCAAAAAGATTCAAAAGTAGTAGGGGGAGAAATCACATTATTTGTTTTATATGGAACCAATCAATGGGCCAATAATGGGGATGGAATTGCTGTCGTTTTTGCTGGAAGCTGAGCAAAACCTTGACCCCCAGGAGTCGGCGGAGGGCGTCATCGAGCTGGACGACGAAGGTGTTACCATGCTGTGGAAAGCACCTCCCAGCAGCAGCAAGAAGGCCAGATAGGTACCATGGGCAGTTTTTCCCCCCAAAAAACTCCATCCAAATCCATCCAAATCCAATGATTTACACTGGAAAAGTGCTGAGCTTCCCTTTAGTTTGATGACTAGAAAGTGAGGTATGTGTATATATATATATATGTATATATATAAATGGGCCTGTATGGCCCTTTTCTGGACAAACCCTGATCGAGTTGTAAGGCCGCAAGCTTTTGGTGTGAAAACCTAGGGTAAACCCATGCCTATATGTAGGGCGTATCGAAAAAGTCGCAAACTATACCAACAGCTGGAATAGTTTTGTTTGTTTTCATATAACTGTGTTTAGACAAACCCAGGTGACAATCTCTCACGTGTTTCCTTTGAATCGAAGTCCATTTATTGAGTCTCCAGTATTTTTCTTTTTTGGGATCTTTGGGCAGCCTATTCTAAAATCATTGTGACGTATTCCAAGTTGGCTTGAGACAACATCAATCCGCCACCGAGGCCATCAAAGAGTACATTGCTTACGTGAAGGCACTGGCGGAGCTTCGCGCGGCTAAGAAGGGGAGAAGAGTGTCAGTCAAATTATGTGGGGTGAGTCTGAAGTTGATCCAGTTTTGACTCCCAGAACTGAGATAACTGAGCTGAATATCGATTTCAAGAGAGGCTCATGAAATTATCCTTCCCCTTTCTTTACCCATCAGTTGGCCTGTACGATTTTTCCACAACACAAATTCTTGCTTTCCGGCAGGTCCGGTAGGTTTTCCCCAAGAAAAAACGTTACCAACCACCCCCACCCTCAATTCATCCCCACCGTCTTTGGTGAAAAACTCCATGTCGCTGTCACCTTTGGCTCAAAATCTATGGCTTTCCCATGTTTTCCAATTTTTTCCCATCATTTTCCCATTTTTCCCATGGATTTTCGAGGGGAACCCCTCCATGGTCAGGTGAAGGATGGCGAGTTCAAGGAGGTGAGGCGAATTCCGCACCCCAGCGCGGATGTGCTGAAGGCGGGGGGCAACAAGGTGAAGGCCGTTCTGCCCGTGGAGAGCGGTGGCTGCGTCTACAAGGTGCGGATGGATGGGGGATGGGGATGGGGATGGGATGAGGGTTGAAGGGATGGGGGTTGGGGATGTTTTTTTTTGGTGCGGTGGGATGCGGATGGAAGGATGTTTTTCCAGCATGTTAGGAAATTTGCGCTGCATCTGGGCACGTATGCAACAGCTGACTGGCTCAGGTGGAAGCCTTGCTGGAGGACTGTGGCAGCTTGCAGACGCATGGGAAACATAGCTTCCAAAGGCATCTAGTTTCAGTGCTTAAACGTGGAAGAGATTCCAATAGCAGTTTCATTGATTCAACCCAATTGGCGGTGACTCGTTTTTTCAAAATTCACTTCATCAGCAAGCCTTTTTGGCGCTTTTTTTTCCCAAGATTCAGTTCATCAGCCTACCCTCTGGTTATTTAACATAGCTATGGAAAATCCCTTATAAATGGAGGCTTTAATGGGAAAATCATCAATAAATGGGCCATGTTCCATGGCTATGTTGAAGTGCTCATGGTGTTTTTCCGGGACGACTAAAAGCGGCAGCTTTTTTAGGACGGCAGCAAGTGCCCTCCAAGTCCAATTTCGGATGAAGTCTCCGTGGATGCGGCGCCCAAGGACAAGAAGAGCGGCCCGGGAGCCTAGGGAAAGGTGTTTCCAAGGACATGATAATTATACTTATACTGTAATATATATATATATATATGCATGCACATATGCATGATTCTGAATCTGTATGATACGATATTTCTTTACATGCATATAGATAACAGACACTTGAACACACACACATATACATATATATATATACATTATGATATGATATGATATGATATGATATGATAGAATATAATATGTTATAATGTGATATTATATAAAATAAAACAATATAATATATTATCATATAACTTAATTTAATATAATATAATATACTATATATATATGAATCACATAATCCATTGACAGGCCATTTCCAGGGATCATTCCAACCTGACACTTGCTGCATTGCTCCCATCCCCAAGGTGCGGCCGGCGGAAAGCGCGTGGCCAAGAAGATCTTGGCGAAGAGCGGAGATGCGGCCTTTCAATACGAGATTTTGAAGGCCGATCTAAGTAGCTGGTGGCTATTTTCATGGCATTTTTATGGCATTCTAATGACATTTAGCAAGAATTTGAACTGGGGCGCCTCATGTGGATTTTAATGGGAGATATAATATAGCCAACAATACGGGTATTTAGTGCATTTACCACCAATTTTATATCGGGTTGAATGATGTTTAATGAGGGTTTCATGGAATATAACCAACAACGGCCGGTCGCCCTGTAAACGCGCGCCTCCACAGCCACTCGGTGTCTGTTTGTTTCACGGCTGCCACGACTTGTCTGTGTTGAAATCATAATAAATCCCCGGCTTGACATTCAACAAGTTAATTCGTTTTTGTCTGTACAAAGCGAACGCTGACAAACCTGAATGCAAGCCAGGGTGTTCAAGAAGTCGCTTTGCAGCTAGTTGGTGGATGTGCTGAGCAACACGTATGTCACTTCATGTACATGAACCACAAGGAACGTAGCAGCAAAAGGATCAACTCATGTACCACGAAGAGTGCGCACCGTAGCAACACATATGTCACTTCATGTGCATGAACCATAAGGAACGTAGCAGCCAAAGGACCAACTCATGTACCACGAAGAGTGCACAGCGTAGCAACATGAATGTCACTTCATTAAGGTGAGACATCAAGAACGTACTATCAAGAACGTTATCATCACCCCTTACCCCCCCCGAACCCCCCCCAAGCAATGACCAGCGTAGCAACATGAATGTCACTTCATGAAGAGCAAGCGCCAAGGAACGTTATCAGCCCCACCCTACCCCCACCCCACCACCCGAAACACTGACATACGTGGTATAAAATGCACACAAACGCGCCGTGCCTATGGAAAGTGCGTTCAAAAAAGCGCGCGTTTACGCGACGAGCGAGCCGCCAACAACAGGGAAATACGGCTATCTAAGTAGTTGGTGGTTAGGAAGGAGCAGTGAGCGGAGCTATGGTTGTATCCATCTTCCCCCCAAAAATGTAGAGCCAAGGAGGTGCGACGTGAGTTTCTCAACCACATGATAGGTAGAATTTCTGAATGGCAGCAAAACCACCAAGAATTGGCAAATCAACAGCAAATCAACGGTTAGTAGTATTAACTCCTGAAACCAGGGGGAAATGGTACCACTGTTGTCAAATACATTGGAGATGTACCCACCTGGGATGATGATTATCCAGGTCATTCCTATTACTAAGACTATCACTATGACTATTAATATCACTATTGCTATCATGATTGAATCATGATTATCACTGTCATTGTTATGATTCTTGTTGTTATTATCACTCGCATCAATATATTATCACTATTATCCACTTTTTGGATAAGTAACTATTGTTCAGTTTATCATACTTACCAAGAATTATCATTATCATTATTATACTAACTATTATTATCGTTGTTAATAGTTGATATATTAATGATAATGGTAATGCTGATAATCACTGTTATGATCAAAACAGTCAGAATCATAATATCTTAACCGTTATTATCACTATTATCCACTATTTTGATAAGTAACTATTGAATCAGTTTATCATATAATTACCAACAAATCTTACCAGTAATGATAATCACTGTAATGATAATCACTGTTAATCAGCATATCTTAACTGTTGTTATCACTGATCACCATTTATTGACTGTTTTGATCATGCTGATCACTATGGCTGGCACCATCCACAGTGGCGCGCAAGCGCCTTGTCAAAGGGAGATTTCACTCCAGGCCATGGGGCTGACCGCTGAGGAGATCCCCAAGTCCCTTGGCCAAGCCACGGATAACTTGGGATATGACCTACTTGGTGGGATGAGCCACCAAGTATGGATATTAATCATATATAAATCACATATATATATATATATATGTATACCTATACAGTATATAAATGTACATGATGAAAGTAGACCCACACACACACAGATACATATATAATATGTTGGTATGTCTCGGTTTAGTTATCCTTTTGATGTCTTGTAATTGCTGGGAACAACCATGGTTTCCTCAATTCTTCCCTGGAACCGACGCAGGTGAATCCAGGTATCCCCGGGAAGGCCACCCTCAGTGTGTCCGCGCAGATCTTCCGTGTGCCCCGAGGTTTGTTGACCCTTTGTTTTGGTGCAGACCTCAGCTAAAACTATGGCTGGGCTTGTCTCATTTCTGTATGGCATCCGGCAAAATCAGCAGCTCCAGAGTTGCCCCAACAAAGGGACATGATTGACAGACAATAAGTGGAATTGGTGATGTTATAATTTCAATCCATGAAGTTGGGATCAACCTGGTTTTAGGCGCTGAAACGACTGGTTGGAACTAGCAATGGTATCATACATTTTCGGACATGCAACCATTTGATCTGTGTGCAGTATGTGTAGCCTTGCAATTTTTGTTTTGTGTTTTCCCACGTTATGTATGTTGCCAGTGCTTTACATAGTTCTACCAATAGCACGTTCTAGCCTTGGCTCATGAGGAAGAGATGTTCAAGGGATTTCTGTGGCAACATCCAGCTGGTTGGGTTTGAAATGTTTTGAATGCTCATCCTTTGGCAATCGAACAGCTCGCAAAGGGAAATCCTTACTATATAGTGAGACACTCCTCCTTTTTCGGGGACCTAACTGGCCTGATACAACATAGATTCACATGATATATTTTGGTTTCTTTTCCCCACCACAGAAGTCGCATAGACATGATATATGCCGAGGTTCCCCAAAGATCCACGGCCCAGGCTGCAGTACTTTCCACCCCTGGGAGTCCGTGACCTGAAGCGCTTCGGGTGCCCCGTGGACTTCCGACGCTCGCAGTGGGGCCCAGTGAGCTCCGCAGGGAGATGATGGGTTTGAGGGTGAATCACCCTCTGGTAAACATACAAAAAACAATGGAACGGTCCACCATTTTCAATGGGTAAATCTACTATTTCGACTGGGTCATTTTCAATAAATCCATGTAAATCCACTATTTCGATTGGGCCATTTTCACTAGCGAACTGTAAACGTTTACCAGTGAATTTGGAATCATGCTTGATCTTGTTGAATGAATTGCTGACCTAATGATGTTTTTTTGAATGTGTGCTGGGATGCTTCGGATGGTCGATGAGTTTAGTCGACAAAAATGGGATGGTGTTGGTGCTTGGAGAATTAGGAGATAAACATATGATGGGTAGATTACGCGTTTATGATGGTCTATGAGTCTATGCCTCAAAAGTACTTGCCAAAGGGACTTCATAGGGATAACTGGATAACTGCAAAATCCCCAGGCGGCTACTCTCTTGAAACACGTCTTGACCGTCCAAGTGCCCGTAGGCCTTGGCATTTTGCCTCAACTTCTGTTGCCTTTAGCTGTTTTTATGGAAAACCAATTGAAGATCAACCATGGCCATGGAAAATCACCAATAAATTGAAGGTTTTCATAGGAATTGAAATAAACGGGGGACTTTCCGAGAAAGCCATGTTGGATTAGGTTCATCACCACCTCTGCGAACAGCTTCTATGCCAGGAACTGAGTGTGAGATGTGGGTCAGCAAGTTTGCTGTTATGGCTGTGGGGATATCAGCAAACATCTCCAACTTAAACATGGAAATATCAGCAACCAACATGGAGGAACTGGGAATCTCGTAAGGGTGGAACTGGGTCCATGGTATCCCATCAAGCCGCGAATTTCCCCAGTGTGCTGAGCTTAGGATAGCTTCATTCGGTGGCAGTTCAGGCGGGGCCCAAGGTGGCGGCCAATCATGCGACCTCCTAGTTGTTCTCTTTACAGCTTGCAGTGCAATGTTCTTCTTGAATCTATCCTTGATTCATTCTGATTGTCTAATGTCCAAAAATTGTCATACCTCCATTTTCACAGTTGGCTTGATTGAAGTGGTGTTAGGTTGGTAGTTGCCTGTGATACAGCCATGGCCTTACCCTTGCGGACGGTCAGGAAACTCCAGAAGTCGGAAAAAATTGGCTTTGGAAAGCGCCCCACCATCTTCAGCAGCCCGGTGAAAGCTGAGAAGTGCTTGCAGCTGCCGCTGTTCAGCCTTTCATGGTTTGCGACATCTTGCGACCATGTGGGTATGGCTCAAGATTGGGGTACCAATGGGCCCACAAGAACAGTCATTTGTGGTCTTAAAGCATCAATTTTGACCCATTTTGGGGGTTGATCTGCTGGACACTGGACAGTAGCCAAGGTGAAATGGATAAGCAGGTGCGGCACATGGCTGTTCGCGTAGAACACCACTGGAACGATCTTTGAAAATGAGAGTGTCTTGTATCAAGAAGGCCATAAGTTTTCTGTTTCTATCACCAGTTGAAGTGGTTCAATTCAGATGCCATTTCTATGCTCATTTCCAATGTTTTCATCAGCTCCCTGTGTTTACGTGTCAAGTTGATCCATCGGATCCTGGAGGCGTGCATGGACCACGACCGTGCGGAGGGAGAAGGTGTTGCCCCCCAGGAGTACACAGCCATCAAAATCGAGCTGCTGGCATCGGAGTGGACCAGTGCCATGCAGAAGAGCCTGAAGAAGGGCAGCAAGGTGCCCCGGGGAACGGCATGACTGAGGCAGGTGAGGAAAATTGAGGAAATATCAATCCATGCTTCAAATTCTGGAGGATTTTGATGTAAATATTCACCAAATTGCTGATGAATTTGTCTCCAGGAAGGCTGAACAATGGTTCATGAAATCAGGGTTTCCGCAGGTCTACTTGCTGGCCGCCACGCTGCGAGCCGAGACCATGCCTGGGCAGTGTGGGCACCCGTGTTGATTGAGAGGTGTCAAGATTGGTCAAGATTGGTACCCTCTGGTAAACTAACATAGCTATGGAAAGTCACCATTTCTAATGGGAAAATCCACTATTAATGGCCATTTTCAATAGCTACGTTAAATTACCAGAGGGTAAAACTTGTGGCTTTGCCCAAAAATGGCTGTAGATGGGCTAGTGGATGATGATTTGTGTTGACCTCGGGGTCTACGGATGGACCCGGTCATTTTCACAGATCAAAGGTGGATTTGCCGTTGGGGTGCTGACATTTTGACCTGCTAGATGAGTGACATGCTCCGAGTTGTCATTTTGCCATCTTTTGCCAACATCTTCCAATTCACCAATTCACCAACTGGGCGAAGCAGGGGGCGTCAGCATTTCGCCGAGGACCAACTGCTGGATTCTCCCTACCGGGCAGTACGGATGTTTCGAAGCACCTGAGAATCAGGTCTACGCCGCTTGGACCCGCGATGTGGTGGATGTCATGGTGGGTTCGCCCTGGTAGGCCATCACCAAGATGAAGAGATGATTTGTTTCCACAGCTTCTAAGTTCACTTTATAGATCATCTGGGGATAAGGAAAATCCCAATCAATGGAGAGTGATCTGAGTAATCTGACGATCATCCCAAAGATGGATCTTTGGTTTGGTACTTTTATGATGACACAGAACCTGTCCATGCCCCGCATTGGACAAGTGGCGAGTTTCCCAACCGGGTGCCCAGTCTGAGCACCACCTTGAGGTCACATCGCACAGAGCTGCCCGAAACATGAGCTTCCAGGCGCCGCGCTCAGCAATTGGGTTGTTCAATGGCCATTCCAGGAACCTAAATTGGAGGTACCTACCATATATAAGGCCTATGTAAGGCCTATGTAAGGGAATATTCCCCCAAAATATGGCCTTATATGGTACAGTACCTCCATTTTAGGATCCTGAAATTCCCATTGAGTTGTTGAATGTTGCCGTGGTTTCCGAGTGAAACCTCGGGTTTCACGAGTCACTAGCCGCTAGCCGCAAGGGCGGCCCCTCAGGACATCCTGATGCCATGGGGAAAGCCCAAGTGCCTCATGGAGGTTTCAGGCCTCGTCACCGTGGGAGCGGAGAGAAAGATGGCAACCACAGCTGTTCCATTCGTTGAGACGCGTTTGAGATGTTTACTAGATTGAAGATATTTAAAGATATTTAAAGGGTGAAGTGAGCCATCGCCAACATGAGCCGGTTCTGTTTTCGTCCATCGTCAGTTTGGAGCTATGGGCATCCATTTTCCCAAGAAAAATATGGAGCATTGGGGGCAATTGAGTGTCCTAACCATAAAAATATATGGAAAATCCCAACTTTCAATGGGGTAAGATGGGATAATGATCACCTGTAAATGGAACTAAGCGATACTAAATTCAGTTTGAATGATAGTATATAAACAATAATCCGTAATCAGTTCCCATTATTTCTCTACTCTTGTTGTCTGCATCCCCAAGAACATCGCATTTGTTCTTGGTTAACAACTGCACCGTTCACAATTTCAGATCGCAGCTCCCGCTACTCCAGGACAGGAGCTGCTAGGAAAGAAGGCGCCAGGGAAAAGGGGGGACACCACGAAAATGGTTTCAGCATCCAGCCACTTCGGCCTTGGGCCTTCGGCGGCCTTTGGGTATTGATCAACCGGGTCAACTGTCATCAGGTGGTGGCCCCGACCACCAAGTACAAGTACGTGCATATCTTGCCGCTGCCCACCATCAAGATGGACAAGGTGCGCTGATCGCTGGTGGAGCTCAGGCTGTGTAGTAACTGGATATCATTGGAGCGTTGAACTTTGGTTGAACCAAGTTGAACCATTCCAATTCAATTTGTCAATACCAGTGATCAAAGTCATTTGGGATAGTTGATCATGAAAAGTTGTTGGTGACTTAGGTTGCCATTCGGTTCAGCGTGCGCTTGAAAAGACTTGAATCATCTTGAATCTTGACATTATCACAAGAGGAACGGGCTTGTCTCGAGGGTGGAAGATGGTGCCGATTGCTCAGCACTTCAATTATGACCAGTCAGGTAGCATTAGCGGCTCAAAGACCTGTTGTATATAGGTGCGCTGAGCTACTTTGCTTCTTCTTTTTGTGAAGGTTTGATATTATATGATGCCCAGCAGCCATGGAAATGGAGGGAATCAAGATTGCGACTCTGAGTGTGATAGCGACGACCAGGACCCAGTTTCAGCAAAGGCATCATTGGCATCATCACAAAGAAGTTTGTCTCAAGATGTTCCAGAGGATTTCATCCGAGGCATCCCATTGCGTTGCCTTTTAGCTAGAGCAGGACGATCTCTGACAGTCCCTTCATCAACAGGTGCAGATGCCACAGATGACAGAGTGCGCAGTCATTTGAGACGGTGTTTGCTCTTTGACACCTTCATTAGTCACGACTGGAAGACAGCCCGCCGGCTGAAGTATGCATCTTTGCTTCTATTCTTCAATGCCAAGCCTGCAGCGGTTGCAACACTGTTGGTGAGCGTGACCGGGGGGGTCCTGAGTTATCACTATGAAGTGCTGCCCCCTCCTCGTTGGGCCATTTCCATCGGCTACCTGACCTTCGCAATCTTCCTCTTCTTTTGGCAAAACCTTCGGGACATATTTCGAAGACCAAGGCTTGCATTTCTGGACAAGTTCACCATACCACAAGAAGATGAGGAAGTCAAAGAGAGGTGCATTCTTGGATTGGCAGGGTTCCTGACCTGCTCCCGGCAATTCTTGATTTTATGGTCTGAGCCATACATTGACCGAATTTGGTGTATCTATGAGTTGACGACATTCATGCGGCTTCATGGTGGAAAGCGGCCAGTGCATGCCATCCCCGTGAACCTTCCATTGTTGCTTTTGGTGCACTCTGGTTGGTGGTTTGCAGTCAGGCTTTTGTCCACACTGGTGTACGTGCATACGGAGACAACGATGCCAAGCGAAAATCCAAGACTCGTCTTGGTATCCATATGTCTCCTTTCACTTTTCTGCATCACTTATCCTTTTCAACACTATGCTGGCACGCGGATGACAAGAAATTTACAGGCTCTCACCACAAAACTGGGTTGCTTTGAAGTCCAAGAAGCCAAGTGCTCGTGCTGCTCACAAGGCCATATGACGCAGAGTGGAGAGACCATACCATGTGACCGCGCGCTGATCTACCAGAGTTTCCGTTTATGGTATGGCAAAAAGGGTGAGGATATGCAGTCTGGACTTGAAAGCTTCAATGAAGCTGTTAGACGTCAATTCCGGGATCAGATCCTACAGGCTTGCGGGGGCTCACGGATGATCCCTCTTGACCTATTCATTTGTGTTGTCTTCAGTATGAACACACCTATGTTGATTTTGAGAATCCCAAAGGCCCTGAGACTCGCGGAGCAGGAAACTTCGGCACTGCAGTCATGCTTAGTTGCGACCAATGATCTGCTACAGTGGGCAGCGGTGTTCCCAAGCATGCTGGTGTACTTATGGGCAAGCAGGATAATTTGGTCCCATAGCCAAAACTGGCATATCTCAGTCCAAATCATCGCGGCCGCTGTAGTATTTTTCACAACGCTTTGCTCCGGTCTTCTCACATTTGTTTCAGTGTCCCGGACTCCTTCAGACAGCGGGCTTCCGCTGATGGTGTTTGCTGTCCTGTTGCTACTTGGATTTTGCCTCCTGGATCGCAGATGTGCGCGGTTCAGAGGTGAATTGCCAAAAAGTTCACCAACGATTGCCGTAGAAGCCGTGGAAGAAGTCAACGATGACAAAATCAAAGAGTACGACTCTGACTCCTTTTCGATTTGAGGTCAGAGCGCCCTGTCAATCGATGCATGATTCTTTGCATATAGTTTGGCGCATTTTCATGCATTTTCATGCATTTTCATGCATTTTCCTAATTGAAAGTTTGGCGCCTGGTGTTGGCAAGGCATGTTTTCATGCTACTGGACAGTGTTTGAATATTTTCAAGATCCTGAAGCTGTACAGATAATCTTGGATAACTTGGTTCAACAAAATTTGAATCACGTGGAACTATCCATCGTAGACCTGCGGAAGGAAAAGGGGAGTTGGTTCACATGATGGCCTGATTGCAAGACACGGTTGATTTGTTGGATGAAACATTCATGTTGAAGTGACAAAGGAACATGTTCCTTTGGGTGTTAGGGTTGGGAAATGATTACACATCTGCCGTTTTGGCTTAAGATGGGTATCCCCCCAATTAGCTACCCAACCTGTGGTCATTGTTGGGCTGTACTTGGGGGGTGCGCTCCAATAGTTTACCCTCCAGTAATCAACCGTGGTCATGGAAAATCGCCGATCAAGGGAGGTTTTCGTGGGAAAATTCATCGAAGGTGGACTGTCCATGGCCAGACACCGGAGGGTTGGTACCCTCTGGTAATTGAACGTAGCTATTGAAAATGGTGATTTATAGTGGATTTTCCCATTAAAAATGGTGATTTTCCATAGCTATGTTAGTTTACCAGAGGGTAGTTTCCCAGCCATCGGGAGTCAAACCGGGGCGCCCTGCAGAGATCCCATGGATCCCATGTCGCATAAAAGGGCACCGGCATCGTGACCAGCGTCCCCAGCGACTCCCCGGACGACTATGCTGCCTACATGGATCTGATGAAGTCAGGCGCCGTTCTTTTCAGAAATGGGTTCAGTGGTTGGGAGGAAATTAAGGAGCTAGATCTACAGTATATTCCCTCTTAGATGGGGAGCCAAGGAGCTAGCGGGAGTTAGCCAAGACCATGATAGACCTCAAGCATCTAGGAGTTAAGGATGATTTGGGGATGCTTTAAGTATCAAACATGGAGATGTTTGACAGAACAGCCAACAACAATCTCACCTGGCAAGTGGACAATCCCCCCATGTTATCATATCCATGTACTGAGATTGGGTGGATGAGGGAAGGTGCGCAAAAACGCATCAAAAAGCGGAGTGGGATGAGGTACTCGCAGACATCCTCAGTCCGACTAACAAGAGTCACAAGAGTTAGTTAAGTTGGTTTTGTGGTTTTGTAATAGCATGGCAGGGCAAAGTGTTTTCCCCCACAATGGATATCCAATGGGCGTGATTGGAGGTTTTTTCAAGCTCATCCCGAAGGGGTTTTCGTGCGGATTCCGCCCCCGCAACTTCGCGCCAGACAAAAAGCGCGAGTACTTCGGGGTGAAGAAGGAATGGGTGGATGGATTTGAGCTCATCCCCATCATCGATGTGGGGATACCATGGGGTACCCGGGTACCTGTCTGGCCAGTTGATAAACCTCCTTGACCCGGAAAAAGATGGAGAATGCTGTGTGTTTGCCATCTCAACGGGCCACACCCAGGGTGCAGCGTCTTTTGTAATCTCTATCATTGTGTTCTAGAATGTTGCCAGTCCTACGGACAAGCCACAAACACAAACACGTAACTACCATAGTGGATTCGGGTTATAAGCAAGGATGGACAATGCCGACTTTTCTGTCTTAAACCTGCATGCCTGACAGCAAACTCGAACAAGTGCGAAGCAACGTCAGGAAAAAAGACTAAAAAAGTCACGAAGCCATCAAGCCACTGAATAACACGAGGTTGAAATCGATGGTGAAGTTCGAGGTATGGCAGCACAGTACGTGCAGGGACCCCAGAGAGCTAGTCACAGTTGGCGCAGCTCCAGCTTGGTCATCAGCCAGGTTCCGAGATTGCAATCCATGTGACCGAGTAGTCATGGCTAGTAGATGGTAGCAGCAGTAGGAGTGTAAGTCTTGTTCTGCCTCTTCGGCACCCGTTTCCAGAAGTGGATTCCCTTTTTCACTCTTTGAGGTGCGAAAAGTTGGGCGTGCAGTCCATCAACGACCGGGTAAAGCTGGCCGAAGCACATGATACTTGCCCCGGCACCCAGTGGGGCGTGACGTTTCAAGGGCCCATTGAGGGACCCAAAAATCAGCGAAATCAAGGTCCTGTGCCATTTAAAGCTTTTCAAAATCCTGTTGATAGGTTTGATGCTTTGTATCTTCGGGCAGATAATCTACAATTGATAGACTTTGATAGAGGTTGGACAGACCTTACGCACGTTTGGGACCTCCAATACCCCTTCTCGTCACGGCCCCAGACATGGTCCAAGGTCTGTAAGTACAGCCCCCCCGGCCCACGGACCTTTGTCTTCAGGCTACAAGTTGGGCTTCGACAAAGGCTGCGAGCTTGGTGTGAGTCAGTGATGGCTAAAGCCTTTGGTCTTTGGTTGATTTGGACATGGCGATTACACCGGTTTTGGGACAGTAATCCTGGTAGATGCTGGCAAAACTGGGGGTTGAAGCACTGCAAACGCAAACCTTCTTCGAGTGTGCCAGGTATCATGTCCTTGGGGCCCTTCAAGGGTCAGCCTGTGAAGTGCTTTCCTCAGTGACCTTCTGCGGTGTCGCCTGTCGATGGTTTCGCATGTTTTAAGCGCGGCGGATGAGGAAAGCGAAGTTTGAATTCCGAAACGTCCAGTGCTCAGGATCTCCGGGGAAAGTGGAAGACCCACGACACAATTTGTGACTCTTCGTCTCAGCATGTCTCAGCTGATTTCTGTCTCTTTGAGTCCGAATCATCTTGTTTCCCCCTTCAACGAGCCCGAAGAGGAATTCTGAGCAGTAGCTCCCCACTGGCAGTGACACTACCAGGTGATGATTAAAGACAAGCAGGCCTTCACCTACTCAGAACCAGAAAAGAAGGCTCGTGCTTTTGGGCTGGAGATGGCTGGAGCGTAGGTTCTGAGTCAAGCCCCAGATTCTGTTCCCCACTCTCATTGATTGATATTCTCATTTCTGTAGATCCCTGTATCGTTGACAAATTTGCATAGCTGGTCGACCTCACCTTTCCTTTCGGGTCTTTCGGGTGTCCGGGGGAACGACAACAGAATGGAATGGTCACTGTGGAAGATGGTCAGTAATGCCGACTTTCCCTCATATCAACCTCATGATTTAAGGCTGGTGTATCACTGTAATGTGCAAAGCCCGAAACCGTAAACCATCCCCAATTTTGATAGACATGGGTGGTCTAAGTCGTATGTGATAAAAATCATCTATGTATCAATCCATCACCAAACGGAGGTTAATGATATGTTATCATATAGAATTCTTTGATTATCATATATTATCATTATTGTCGTTATTATCATCACCGACATTGTTGTTCTTCTTACCCTCTGGTAATTTAACATAGCTATTGAAAATGGTGATTTATAGTGGGTTTTCCCATTGAAAATGGTGATTTTCCATAGCTATGTTAGTTTACCAGAGGGTAGTTGCAATGACATGTTCTTTCCGTTACCATCGCTACTTGTCACTACTACTGGAGGTGGTCTCCCGCTCGGGCGACGAATGCGTGGTGGCGTCCATTGATCAGTGACTGGGCGGCAGCCCACGGCTTCGTTCAGCCGGTTGAAGAGACATTGACACCAGAAAAAATGGGGGAAGCGATCACCTGTTTACAAGGTGGTGCCCCCTAGATAGCTAAGTTTGTTGATAACTCCAATAACTATGGTTTATAGGTGATATATCTATAATTAATGGGATTTATAAACCAAATTATAACTAGGGGGGCACCACCTTGTATGATCAATTTTCGCAGGGCTATCGGAAACATTGGGGAACATACTTGTACGAGGATTAAAAATCTTGAAATCACGAAAATTTTGGGGTTAAGCTATTTTGAAACAAACCCTAATGCTAGGCCAGAATAGATAATTCGCTGTGTTGGAAGTATTGTTGCAAATGGTCGTCAACCCAGGATTAATGAACCCGGGGTCTATTTCTCTACTCGATAGTGTGTCATTACAAGTTCACGAAGGGTTCATTTTTGGGCTGGCCCCTGAGCGTACTTGGGTTCGTATTGTTATTTTTTGTTTCTTCAGAAATATCCCCAATTTTCTGTGGCTCTCGCCCCCCTTTGTCATTGCTTGAGCCACCATTTCGGTGGTAGAAACTAGGGAGATCGCCATGCCTCGCCGTATTTCTGGGATGGCGGCCAGATGGTATCTGAAGTATGGCGAGGAGTCTTGGAGAGGGCAGATTGAGGCAGGTCTGCTGACCGTGTCGAGGGTTGGCTGCCCAATATTGGGGCCCAATATTGGGGGCTGGATCATTGATTTTCCTCTTGATGTGATGTGTTTTTTGCTTGTAAATAGGAGGAAGTTACATGAAGTTACCTCTATCATGAACAACAGTTCAAATCTATACGATCTAACTATTTGGAGAAGCTCCATGTCTATGTGGTGAGATTTCCACATGCATCCCCGCCGTCACTCCGCAGGGCCATTTACAAAGCTCCAACTTTGTCAGTCCAGAGCTCAAGATGGGGAGGCCGCTAGGTGAGGTGCTGTTCATAACTTGATAGCTCCAAGGGATGACTTTGGGGTCCTCCATTTTTGCATATTCAGTTTCAGAAACTGCGAAACTCTTAGTAGTTTTGGGTCAGTTGCGTTCCGAGATTGGAGATTTGCAGGCATTTCTTCTCAAACAAGCTTGCTCAATAGCTAGCCACAAGCAGTGGCAAACAATATATTGACGGGAAGGAATCTCTCCGGGTGAAATGTATGGTGCAGTGGTGGGGGCTCTTCCAAGGCTACAACGACCGAATCAAGGCTGGCACGGTGGGCGATTGTCCAAGTCGCCATTCGTCCGTTGCCGTCCTTGTTCCCCACATCATCCAGAAACTTTGGGTTTTCAATGATAATTCCAGGGCTTCGACAGTGGTTTTTGCATCTTTTTGCTCAGACCAACATCTCCAAAACTTGGTTTTCAGAGCTACAGCTACTGCCTAAATTTTCCAAAGCCAGGAGTCCTTCGAAGATGCCATCGGATGGTTGAAGGAATGGGCTTGCAGCCGTGGCCGGCTCAATGGAGCAGAAACTGATGGTTTCGGCAATTAACAAACTCGAATTGGGGATGGTTTGCACCAATCCATTTGGTAAAATTGGTGATGTTTTCATTGTGGATTATTACATACATACATACATACAGACAGACATCCATGCATACATACATCCATGCATGCATACATACATACATACATACATACATACATACACACACATATATATATACATATTATATTTATATATTTATTTCATTTTTATCTTTATTTGGTTTGCCATACTGTTAAGGTAACAACTTCCAATCAGGGTAGAATTATTTTTACATAATCCATATGTCAATTTTTACATCAGCAGTCAGACTGTATACCAGTCACACGCACATGAATAATTATTAATATGCATTGTATACACACCACTACACACCTACAACCAATATCAACCAATATCAACCCTCCACCTACTGTCAATGTACATATTCAACATGTCATATCAACACTGGCCTGTGGTTCAAGGCCTTGAGCCAACTCCTGTTGACAACATACAGATTGAGTGCGTGCAACAGCAAAAGGTGCCGACAGTTGCAGCTTGACAACAGTGCTTGAAACATCTCGCACTTTTACATGGTAGCGGAGCTCTGCCTTACCAGGGGCATCTCCAAGCAACAGCAGTAAACAACAGGCAGAGGGCTTGATCCCAGAACACTGGGGGACTCTCAACAATTACTGTGCACAACACCCAACAAACAACACACCAGACAACAGAGGAAGCAGCAGCTGAACAACAACACTCTGACAACAGGGAGAAGCCTTGATCCCAAGACATTGGAGGAGCTTCAACAAAACTTTACAAAGCAACAATGGCGGCATCACCAACAGCACCACTAGAGGATCAGACAGAAGCGTTGGCAGCAACACACCGACTCAAACTCAAGCCCCCAACATATGATGGCAACTATTCTACATTTGAGGAGTGGAAATACAAATTCACAGCATACATGGGCCTCATGGACCCATTCTACCCCAACATCCTACGACGTGCAGCAACATCCACACAACGACTTACAGAAGCAGACTTGAGAGGAGCAGCACAGAACATGGAGGAAGCCGACAGATGGGTACAACTAGACAACAACTTGAAGTACATACTTGTGAACGTAACAACAGGAGCTGCAGCAACAGTGTGCAGACAGTATCAACATGAGATGGGACTTGAGACCTACAGGCAGCTCAGCAACAGGTTTGCCATACCATTAGGAACAAGAAGCATAGGGTACCTAACAAAGCTGCTCAAGCCAACATTTGACAGCAACAACTTCGAGGAGTCATTCTCCAACTGGGAATTCGAGCTCTCAAGGTATGAGAGAGACAACAACACAACACTACCAGACCAAATCAAAATTGCAGTCCTGATGAACGAGACATCAGGCCCACTGCAACAACACCTGCACTTGAATGCAGGAGCAACACCAACATACGTAGAGGTACGTGAAACAATCATGGAATATTACAGAGCCACCACAGCCCTTAGCAGGCTACACCAGCAACCTGGGACATCCAGCGTCTCAACACACGCCCAAGGAGGACCGGCACCTATGGACATTGGAGCTGTCAACAAAGGATACAAAGGAAAGTACAACAAAGGAAAAGGAAAGAAGCCCAACAAAGGAAAAGGAAGGAACAAGAGCAACAAAGGCAAAGGATATGGCTACGGATACAACAAAGGCAAAGGAAAGATTGGGCAAGGAATGCAGCCCAAAGGATCCAACAACAAAGGAGGGTACATAGGCAAAGGCAAAGGCAAGCCAACAGGAAAAGGAAAAGGGGTCCCAACGCAAGGATGCTACAGATGTGGCCAACCAGGTCACATAGCAAGAGACTGCCGTGTGGCAGTACACAACCTCAACGAGGTTACAACCAACACATACACTGGCCATTGGCAAGGTGATGCAACAACCCAATGGTATCAACAACAACAGTACTATGACGGCCAATGGTGGAATGATGACCAAACACAGGTCAGCGCACTGCCACAGCAACAACTGGCACTCCCACCAACAAGCGCGCAGGAACAGCAAGTTCCACAACTCCACATAGCAGCCATTTCAATACAGCAGTCCAACAAGCAGCAGCCAGCAACTGAGCAACCGGCAAACACCACAGAAGATTTGATGATTGACAGTGGAGCAGCAACACATGTTTGCCCACCATGGTTTGCCCCAACATACAAAACATATGAACTTCACCCAGAACAAGGCCCAAGACTTACAACAGCAACAGAGGAAGACATCACAGTCTATGGCTACAAATGGGTGTACATGAAGAACAGCAAGCAACAACCGATCGTCATACCCTTTTATGTGTGTGACGTGTCACAACCCATTTTGTCAGTAACAAGACTGGCATCACAGGGTTTCAACATCCAGCTTAGCGATCGCCCATCAATCACCAACACCAACGGCTTTGAAGCAACACTGAAGCAACAACAAGGACTGTATTTTCTTACAGTCAACATCAGCCCAATGCCAAGCAACATGAAGCTCGACATATGTGAGACGTCACATGGCATTCGAGCAACAGTGTCCCCAGTGACAATTACACCAACAGGACCTGAATGGGTCACACACAACAACGACATTTGGATATACAACAGCACAGGATATCTGGTGAGGGTACACAAGAGAACAAGGAAGGCCCTCTTCACACCAGATGCACAATGTCCAGTTCCAGAAGAACAGCTGGACAACTACAGAAGAACAATAGCATACAAGCCAGATGGAACACTTGAGGACTTTGAGGACAAATACAAAGACCTTCCACAACAACGACAGAACAGAAGACTTCCAGGACCAGCATGGTCAGGAGAAACATGGTTCAGAGTCAAAGAGACAACAAAGCCTCCAGCACCACCGTTGCCCAAGGCATCAACAGCAGCTTCAGCGCCAGCATCAGCAACACCAAAGGCATCGGCAGCCAAGGCAACGACACAGCAACAGCAGCAACAAGCTCAGCAGCCTACAGGATCAGCAGTTCGACACAGAGAGAAGAAGCCAGTGGAACAACCTTTGGTACCACAGCAACAGCAGCCCATGAAGCAACAAGCATATCCAGGAACAGCAGTTCCAGGACCAAAGGACACACCAGCAACAGCAGACTACTGGATCAAAGAAGGACAGTACTGGAAGAGAGTCCATGTACAACAACGGACTCAGCTTTACATCCCACAACAAACAATGGATGGTCCAGATGTCACAAAGCTATTGCCACAAAGACAAACAATAGTTAAGCCAACATCAGGAGCCAGAGGATACAGGATTGATGATGACTGGACAACAAAGACCTCAGCAACAATGAACTTCACATGGACAGGTTCAACAACTTTGAGGAGAGCACGGCGTTCAAAGAGGAGTACTACAACATCGATGAGGAAGAACATTTAGATGCCAGAACAGCAAAAGGCATCAAAGCACCAGAGCAGCCAACAGCACAAGAGCGTGCTGAACATGAACTCACACACCTTCCCTACAGGAGTTGGTGTCCAACATGTGTTCAAAACAAAGGACGGGCAGACAACCACCCACGACAACACAGCAAACAACCAGTCGTACAATTCGACTTTTGTTTCTTCAAAACACTTGGAGAAAAGGAAACAACACCAATCCTCACAGGCATTGACGTGGAAACAGGCATGAGCATGGCAGTTCTTGTCAACAGCAAGACAGCAGACTTTCAATATCACGTCCAATGCATACAAACATTCCTCATGGAGTGTGGCAGAGTACAAGCTGTACTCAACAGCACAATCCTACAGTCAGATCAGGAGGATCACCTCATAGCACTTCTCAGAGCAACAGCAGCTAAGATGGGAGGAAACATCACAGTTCGACAAGCACCAACATACACATCACAAGCACAAGGCAGCGTCGAACGCTTTCACAGAGCACTCATGGGACAAGTCAGAACACTGAAGTCCCAACTGCAGAACAACTACGACATCAGACTTACAAGCAAACATCCCATCGTAGCATGGATGGTGAGACACACAGCTTACCTGCTCAACAGGTATGCCATACATTCAGATGGCAACACAAGCTTCTTCAGGAGATGGCATAAAGAACACAAAACACCACTCTGTGAGTTTGGTGAAACAGTTCTTTATATGTTGCCAAACTCAGCAGTCATTCCAAAGATGGAACAGCGCTTCATGCCAGGCATATGGCTTGGTAAAGACACAACATCCAATGAGAACCTCATTGGGATTTCCAACAAGGTTGTTCGAGCACGAACAATCAGAAGGCTTCCGGCACCAGAAAAGTACAACAAGCAACTGATGGACGTGATCAACAGATCACCAACACTCCCATACACCACTGGTGGACCATACGTTTCAAAACCACCACTGGTCTACAAGCCAATGAGGAGACCAGCAACTGCAGAAACAGGCACACAAGCTTTTGGAGCAGACACAACACAACAGCCACAACTTCAAGCACAGCAACTAGCAGCACCGGCAGGTACATCAACACGATGTGCCATTGCAGACTCACCAATGGCAACAGCACCAACAAGCTGTCACACCAGACCATCACTTCCATCACCAAAACGAACAGTTTCAGACGAAGTGGCAGAAGGCAGTCTGCCAAAGCAACATCGAACAGCAGAAGCAGCAACAGGTCCAGCAAGGCCTGACACAGCACAAGAGCCACCAACAAGCAAACTAAGAATCACAAAGGTGACAATTCAAACAAAGAAAGGGGTCGAAATCACAGCATACACTTGTGATGACATCACAGAAGAACAAACAGAGAAGATCCTTTTGGAACCAATGGTCAACAACACAGAAGGATTCGACAAACAGAAGACCATTGAAGGAATGAAGAATGAGATCGATTCCATGAAGAAACAACAGGTATACATGGAAGTCGACATCAACACTCTGACCCCAGAACAAAAGAAGAACATCATACAGTCAAGATGGGTTCTCAGAGACAAAGGCAACAACGTTCGTGCAAGAATTGTAGCAAAGGGCTACACAGAGGCAGTCAACGATCTTGATGACATCTATGCCTCAACACCTATCTTTTGCGTCCTGAGAACACTTCTCACTATCTGCCTCAACAGAGGTTGGATCGCCAGAACAGGAGACATCTCAACAGCTTTCCTACATGCCGCAGCAGCTACAGCAGACTTGTACATGTATCCACCAAAGGAGTTTTACAGACCAGAGGACAACATCATCTGGAAACTCCTCAAAGCAATCTATGGACTGAGAAGCAGTCCAAAAGCTTGGCAAAACCACCTTGCAGAAGTCCTACAACAACTTGGACTTCAACGCAGCACAGCAGAGCCCAACATCTTTATGACACCAACAAGAGATTGCTATATCCTCGTCTACGTCGATGACCTTCTCTTCCTAGGAGAACAACAAGTGGTGGACAAGCTCTTCACAGCAGTTCAGCAACACCTTCTTCTTCGACCAACAGGTACACTTGAACCAGGGAAGACAGTCTCCTTCCTTGGACGCAGCATCACCAACAATGGTGATAGCTACGATATTTCACTATCGCAGGACTACGTGGCCAACATCTTGGAGGAGAACAACATGCTGAACTGCAACCCAGCACCGGCACCAGGAACATCAGCCTTGAAGGCACCAACAGCTGATCATGAACAGCCTCTTTCAACAGACGAACATGCAGCCTACAGGAGAACAGTAGGTAAACTACAATGGATGACATACACTCGTCCCGATATCAGCTACGCAACAAAGGAGCTGGCCAGAGCATTACAAGCACCAACGACGGCAGACCAACAAAAGCTGAAGCACCTTCTTAGGTATCTCAAAGGAACACAACACTACAGGCAGGTCATTAGACCAACAGCAAAGATACCTCCAACACAGATTCCAGACCTCAACATCTATGTGGACAGCGGCTGGGCAGGTTGTCCAGAAACGAGGAGATCAACAACAGGTTTTCTCATCACACTACTTGGAGCTACAATCAACTACGGCAGCCGAACACAGGCAACAATAGCACTGTCAAGTGCTGAAGCAGAGCTATACGCCATCAACACAGGAGCAACAGAAGCACTTCATTTGCGCAACCTCCTCATGGAGCTCTTCAACGTCCAGAAGGTCAACATCAAGATTCACACAGACTCGTCAAGCGGCAAGAGCATGGCAACAAGGATAGGATCGTCAAGAAAAGCAAAACACATTGACCTGAAACATCTCTTCATACAACAACTGATCTCACATGACATCGTGAGACTCAATAAGGTTCACACAAACGAAAACCCAGCAGACATTTTCACCAAATACATCTCAACAGAAACACTCCACAGACACCTGCAGGCAGCTGGGCTCAACACCCAGCACCACATCCACTAAAGAGTGGATACAGCAACAGCAGTTTCACAACACCCGGGCAGCTAATGCACTATGCGCACGCGTGCACAACTGCGTGAGCAAACAATGCACACACAGACACACAGACACACAGACACACAGACACACAGACACACAGACACACAGACACACAGACACACAGACACACAGACACACAGACACACAGACACACAGACACACAGACACACACACACACACGGACGCGTTTGAGCCATGACCGATGTCATCAACAAACGTTGATGAACATCTCCCTTGTTTCGTTTCATCCAGTATTTCAACAAGATCTTTTTTTTTGGAATCCCAACATGGTGATCTATTTCGACTATCAGCATCAACATCATTGACTTAGTCAACATGATTTCCTTTTTTGCAGGATGACTTATTTCAACAAGATCCTTCCCAACGTGAAGGTCAACATGTCTTGTGACGCATGATGATGTCAACACCGTTTGTTGACAACAGTCGTGTATTCAACCTTTTTTCAACAGAACTGGTCACTCAACAGTTGTGGGCACTCAACAGGGAACAAGGGTTCCTCGACATTTTCAACATGCTCAGCTGGTCAAACAACTTCATTTGGAGTTACAACACTCCTGTGAATCTGGCAACAGTTGGAGATGAGATCCCACAACATCTCATCTATATGCTTCAACAAGCCATTCAGTACGGTGGCACTCAACAACTGGAATTCTTGCCAGAGGCAGCAAGGACCAAAATCAGGATGATCCTCAACAAGTGGCATCCTCTCCTTGAAGGAGGACAACAATTCCAATACTTTGGTGTGAAGACACCAGAGAGGTTGAGGGGATCTTCAACACTGGCATTATGGCTGATGGAGCAATCAACAGATGAGCACCTCCAACAGCACTTCGATGAAGTGAACAAGTATCGTGAGCCAACCGGCATGGAAGACAACATGGAAGAGAACAACGCAGAGTGATCAACAATGATCACAACAGGGGTGGAGCTCAGACAACATCCCGGTGCAGAAGCACCAAAACAACAGAGCCCTGCGCAACATGACGCTCAACACATGAGAGCTTGAAGTGCGCATAATTAAGCAAGTGTTTTTTCGTCCAACACCTGCGGCTGCAACAGGTGTATAAAGATAACCAAGCCATCGGCATTTGTACAGAGGATGAACCAACACTCATGCATGAGTAGTCAACATAATGCTGTTTCAGTTTCAACATGTTTATAGTTTCAACATTAGTTGCAACATTTATTGAACACAGACCCATGTAGAATATATAGTCAACATCTGCTGGCTAACATAGCCAACATCTGAGGGGTCGTGTCAATGTACATATTCAACATGTCATATCAACACTGGCCTGTGGTTCAAGGCCTTGAGTCAACTCCTGTTGACAACATACAGATTGAGTGCGTGCAACAGCAAAAGGTGCCGACAGTTGCAGCTTGACAACAGTGCTTGAAACATCTCGCACTTTTACACCTACAACCAATATCAACCAATATCAACCCTCCAAACCCTCCAAACCCTCCAGGGCCCTGGTAGATGGTCCCCGATGGTTCCCGATGGTCTCCACATCGGCTGAGGCTCCTTTGGACTCGGCACGCAGGTGCCCTGGGACGAACAGTTCGTCATCGAGTCTCTGTCGGCAGCCACGGTCAGGTGGAAGCTTTCCCGGTAACGCCAACAGGCTGAAGAACAAAACTGAATCAGAAAGGAACACCATAAACTTTCAGAAATTGTGTGTGTGTATATATATATACATATACGTATATTTCTGAATTTTCAAAAATTGTGGAGGTCCACTTTCCATTCACAACAATTTTGAAAGTGGTCCAGTTTCCATTTTTGTAATTGGAGATGGACAACAGTTCAGAAGTATTCCTATTGATCCTTTCTTACAGTAAAGGGTTGCTTCCGATGGATGGGTGAGGACTGACCCAGTGGACACGGGCTCTTTTCCAGTGCTTTGATGCTCGGGCAGCTGTTGCGAGCAAGTGGCAAAGTAGATAAACGTGGGTCCGGTACATACAGTACCCTCTCAGATATCGACAAATGAATGCACCATATGAATATATATATATATACAACACATATACAACACATTAATTAAGGAGGGGAATCCATGTCCCATTGCAAGGTCCGACAGCACCATCTATATGGCCTACTACACGGTGGGTCATTTGCTGCATGGTGAGGAGGGGCCCAAGGGGCCCAAGACTTGGAGACCCTCAGTCGGGGGGTTTTTCAAAGCTGCTATGCGATCTGCTGTAGGAGAACTTGGATGGCAAAAAGGGCAGCCCGGAAGGGATCAAGGCGATCTGGCTGCCTTAGAGAATATTGGAGACGTCAGGACATAGGATTTGAAACGCACATCAACAGCGGCAATCCTAGCTTCATGATTGGCGGTTGGTATGAAACCTCAACACAGCCACTTCAAGTACGTAAGGAAGTCGTTTTCTAGGCCGCTAGGCCGCTCTTCAAGGTTCCGTGGTGGCTCTTTTCTTGGGGCTGCGTTCCCTATCAGTGGATCATGGTTCCCATTCCATGATATGGGTTTGTTTGGATCGCACTTACTGATGAAAGACGACTTTCCTAAAACATGTTTCCAGCATGATATATATATAAAATGCTTCCCCTATAGTTTTCAGGTTTCCAACTTTTCTATTTTTTTGGGGGTTTGCTATAGACATTTTCTATCAATTTGTCGTGAATCTCCCCAGCCGGGTTGATAATCGCATGTAGGCAGAAGATCTCACGGACGAAGTGTGGGACTTCGTGTTCCTCAATGGGCCGCGGGACCCGGGCCCTTTTGTTTTGGAGCAGCCTATCAGCTGATGCTCAGAAGCATGGATGTTCTGAGCAATTGACGATGATTTGGCGGTTTTTGATGCGCATTTCATGATCTGGATGATTGGGAGGAAGGATGTCAAGAGAACATGTGGAGGAAAGGCGGTGATGATGATGATGATGATGGTGGTGATGATGAGAAGGATCCTTCTGGTTGTTCGAGGCGGCTGTGGCGGGATCGCCCTAAGGCCAATGCCAAAGAAGTCCAAGATCCCCCAGAAGCTGATGGACACTTGGCAGCTGGGAGTTTGCAAGGGATGGTTACACAAAATGACCCCTTAAGCTTGTTCCGAGCCCAACGGTTTCTGAATTCTTAGGGTACCGTAAGGAAATTTGGACATATCTATACACATCAAACTGTACATATACATAGTTACATAATTACCATTATATATATATTATATAAGTTTGCATCATTACAATAATAATAATGATAATAATGTGTATATATATATGTATGACATTGACGCTCTCTCTCTCTCTCTCTCGCATATATATATAATGTATATACATCAATATATATATATATCACATATCATATATCTGTTCGATAATCATATCTGTATCTATGTCATTCTATATATCTCAATTCTCTTCAACCAAATATCAATATCTAGTATTTATACCTATGCATGTGCATACATCCTGGTCAAACGTTGGCATGCGCTGCCCAGGAAAAAATGCGAAAAGAATTCAGGTGCAGATTGGACCATTGGAGGGTCGGAGCATCTTGGAATATCTTGGAGCCGTGAGAGATCTACGAAGTGAAACAACCCCATGCACTAAATGCCAATGATTACCCTATGGTAAATAAACATAGACCCTGAAAATCACCCATTTTTAACGGAAACTAGTCTTCCAACCCCTATCTGCCAGGGTCTATGTTAATTTACCAGAGGGTATATACTATACTTTGTAAACACATCCCAAGCCCCGGCAGGTTCTGGTACCCCATGGACCTCCGTGTCTCGGGCAAAGATCTGATCCAGAACCACTTGACCATGGCCTAGAGCTCGGCCGGGAGAACTTCCATAGACCATCATAGACCTACCATGACTGGGGATGGTTTGAATCCCACCCATGAAAATGGTGATGTCGGGGATGGCTTCTGATTTTATATGACTTTTAAGGCATTGGAAATGCCGCGCGAACATGTTTGACGGAATTTTGGTGGACTTAGGGAACACATGAGGTGCCAAACGTCTAATGTCCGAGGGTGCGTCAAATTGCCCCAACAGCGTGTGTTGCCAAAACCTGAGGCTCTGTACAACCATGCATGCGTTTGGGCCAGGGGCTTACTGGCAGTTTGGGCAATTTGCTGCTGTCCATCATCCGGATGCTACCCTACCACAGCCATCGAAGAAGATTTGAGAGGGGTTCTATCCTGCTCGAAAAAATGGGTGTTTGCTACCCAGTTTGTAAGTCAAACTTGCAATCTTGCTTAAGCAGTGTTTCCTCTTCTTGCTGAAATTGAATGAGGGAATTGCATGGGCCACGCCGATTTTTATGGGTGGGGAAGCCGCTGGAGTAGACCAACATGATGAACATCTTGACAGCTGGGAGATAACAAGCCCGGAGGGTCAAATCTCATGAATTTCAGAAATATTCATCTGACTTCAATCATCTTCAATTATAGGTTTCGGGCAGTTGTCCTTTTCGTCGCCGATGTCCCTTGCTGTCGTTGCCACTGAGGAGAAGGAGCCGGAACTGTGGCCAAAAAGCTTCTTCTGCAATGGTTGGCTGTTGGTGAACAATGCTGGGCGGCCCAGTGGCAGCTGGTGAGGGGAATGTCTCAACTCTGTTGGTGAAATGGGCAATGGCTGCATCCTGCACTGGCCCGCAAAGACGCAAGTCACTGCTTTTTGGTTTGCTCATGCCATGTGGTTCGGTAGCTGAAGCGAGCGTGGATCGATGCCCTGTTCCACCATAATTCGCAGCAAGATTGGAGAGCCTTGACATTTTCAGTATGGCTGAACGTGTCTGAACATTATCATCTTCCGACATCGATGGATTTGAGGGTTTAGGGACGCTTTAGTATGGTTTAGTACCAAGGATGACCATATTTCGATGCCCTTTGGTACTGCATTTTGGGTCACCATAGCTCTCCGAAAAGTCATCAGAATGGCGCAGGAGAAGATGTCCAAATCCAAGGGCAACTTCTTCACTGTGGATGAGATCATCAAACTGCGCCCAGGGCTGGGGTTGATGGGTTGCCTTCAGTTGCCGTCTCACCTGAGATGTATGAAACACTTCCAATCAATTCCAACCGAACATTTTAATTATCATCCAGAAATGATGAATGATGATATATGATGATGAATGCCCCAAAATGGCGACTTTTTAGCACCCTTTTCCAACAAACATGCTGGCAAAACCACCCGGAACTGGCAATGGCAATCTGCGGGACCTTCGGGCGCTGTAGATTTTGATTCCAGTCATCACCCAAAAGTTAGGAAAGTTATATAATGATCACTGTTTCAACAGGGAATTACGTTTCTATCTTTTTGGTGATAACTATGTGCAATATATTTATCTATACATATATATACATATATAAAACACACACACATATATATATATATACACATACATGTACACACACACACACATATATATATATTCTTTATAGATATGCATATATCATATATCATATAAAGAGGAGTAACCATGGCCGCTAGGTAGTGGTACGACGGTTTATGCGTACACATGTGTGCGCAGCCGTTTGCATCTCAAGCCCAAATCGGGCGAGTCACCATCCCTTACGAGGGTGATCCCCCATACGTGGGAGGACCTCTCCCCTCTTTTGAGGGGATGCCGGGGCCATGGATTCAGAGTGCTTTGGACCCTGGCTGGCTGGCTGGTCAAAGCTACCCTGAAGGTTCCACGGTGGAGTTCGTTGCGTACTGGCGGGGCGCTAGGACTTTGAGCCGTGTGCTGGCGACTGTCCTTAGCACCCAAGAGCTTGGAACCCCCCGGCATGAAACCAAAGGAAAATGGCTGGCGATTCAGGTCAGATGTGTCGAAGATCATAAATTGTTCCAGTGGCTTGGAGCCGGCGGTGGTGCCAAACAGAAGGGGCGTTTTGACCTTCACCTGTGCTTAGGTCAGGTTGACAGGTGTACCCTCGTCAGAGACGAGGAGGAGGTGGAAGTGCACACGGATACGTTGAGGATGATAGGGCCTCGAGACCTAGAGGAAAGGATCTCTGAGTGGTGGACCACGAGCCCAACAAAAACAGACTTTGAGGCTCTGCGGGCTCGAGTGTTAAGAAACAGCAGCACAGGGGCCAAGGCCCAGGAAGTGCCTCCTCAGAACGTAGGCGGCACGGAGGCTAGTCAGCCGGGCTGTCCAGGGGTCTCGACAAAGGCCTCGCGGAGGAATGAAGGCCGCGATGCCGTGGGTGTGCACTTTTCCTCTCCGGCTCATGACGAGGACCGCTCAAGGGCGAAGGGTTCCGGCCGATGTCGGTCCCCAGAGGAGTCGAGGAGATCAAGGAGGTCGTTCAACCGGGGGAGCCCCGATGGTTCTCTAGGTGGCAATGTGGGCCGCTGGCTAGTGGATGCACCGTCTCGGCGGGGACTGAAAAGCCCTGACTCATCAGGAGCGGGTGGAAGCGGTGACGGTCGGCTTTCAAGAAGGAGAAGATCGTCACATAGGGAACCTAATCCCGAGAGGGCCAAGGCTCTGAGCTCAGACCATGGAGATCAGAGAGCCGGGCGAAGCCGGTCCCACGGGATGGAGGCAGCCCGAGGAAGGAAAGGTCGGGGCCCTTCGCGGAAGGGTGAAAGGGGCCCCGGTCGAGAGGACATTTACCGGCATGAAAGGGAGCCGATGAGACCTGGCCGGGAGCCGGATCATGTGCATATACCGGGTCAAGCTCTACGGACAGGGCCGGACGGGCTCGATCGCGGACTGATCCGCCTGAAGAGCGCCGTGGCACGATCCGGTTGCGGAGCATCAGCCCCAACGCAATGGCTCAAAGATCTCAAAGGACTGCTGATCAGTCAGAAGCTGAGGATTTGATGTGTCAAGGAATTGAGGTACTTGGAGGCATTGACTCGGGACCAGAGGATGAACGGCGCCATGCGCAGCTGTCGTGTCCTGGGAACCAGAAGGTACAGGGAATGTGGCAGGCACACGCCAGGTCGATTCTCACCAAGATGTGCTCCTTCGGGAGTGTGGGAGGTCACCTGTGTGACTTAATATTGGAGCTGGATGGCCCCCTGGGGGAGTTCGCGCGCCTGTATTGTTCAACGCAGCCGCCTCTGGCCGTGAGGCCTTTTACAGAGAGGCGCGGTGACGTACTCCCCATTCATCCGGAGGCTGTCACCACGGAGCTCGAGGACATTGACTCCCGGAATTTGCAATGGGTGAGAGCGACCATTATTGTCCTAAACTACCTGTACTGCTGGGGCGGCGCCAGGCCTGTCGCAGTTCCAATTCAACCCTCTCTAGGATTGAATCAGCTTAAAGCTGTGCAGAATCTAGGGGAGAACTTCAGGCTCAATTTTGGTGAGAATGACCAGGTCCCGTCACTAGCTAGGGTCCAAGCTATGATGAGCAGCGGTGGCAACGAGGACCGGGGAAAGCCCGTCAGGTGCATTGACACGTTGGACGCTGAGAAGGTGATCGCGGCCTGGCCCCCGGTCGGGGGCGCGAGAGCTGTGCCCATCACAGAGATGCTGGATGGGTATCTGATGGGAGCGGTTCGTGACCCTACGGGGTGGTGGCTTCCAGATGATGTGCGGCCGCTCAAGCGCACTAGATCTGAGGTCAGGGCCTCAGATGAGACCTGGTACAAATTGTGTCGGGCGGCCCATGAGCGGGGTCTGATGAAGGTGGTGTCCGACAGCCTCTTGCATAAAGACCGAGAAGGCCACTATGTCACGAACGGGGCCGGAGGAGTTGAGGTCCAGGTGGACGTCAGTGGCCGATTAGTGGCAGCTCAGTGGTTTGTCCCGATCATGTTGCCCAGCAACGAACACTCTGAGCGGCTGCCAGGGGGCCGTGATGTGCTCCCCTACGGGGGTTTGTTGGAAGCGATAGTTCTGCCTGAGGAGGGCGATTACTACATGGAATCGTGGCCACTATCGCGCGCTTTGTCCGTGTTCTCGGTCCCCGACCTTTGGCTCCCGCACTTTGCTTTCTCAAAGAAGGTATGCGCATCCGCCTTTGGGGGAACGAAAGGAGTGCAAGTGAGGCCAGCGTGGTGTGTGCTACCTTGTGGTTGGAAAAACACACTGGCTTTGGTGGAAGGAGCCCTGCGCCTCTTAGTTTTCGGAAGATGTCGGGTGCCGAGGCCGGCTCCCACAACAAATCGGTGGCCCCCGCTGAGCAGTGATCAGCTCGCTGTGGACTGCTCCGACTTCATTGCGGAGTTGCTTTGTATGAGAGATTTCTGTCAGGAGCTCGACGCTGGGGTGCACTCTGAGAAGCACCGCCGTTTCGAGACGGAGTGCAGGGCCGCGGGCCTGCCAATGGAAGCGACTCGGCTGGTGATGGAAACCCTTACGAGGGGGGTCAGTGCAGGGGCCATGGACGGGCCCACGGAGAGCCTGCGGGCGACGAGGCAAGAAGTTATGGACTTTGTGGCTTTGTCGTTGGGCCTACTGCAGGCACAAGTATGGCGGGCACCGCACCTGCACTATAGGAAAAGCCATTTACATGGCGTCCTTCAACCGCCCATTGTTGTCTGTCTTGGAGGCAGTTTTTCCGAAGTTCACGTGGGAAGCAGAGGAGCGTGCACCTTCCTTGAAAGAAATCGAAGAGGTGACTTGCTTCATGGTCCTGTCTGTTCAGGCCAGCTCCCCACTCAAGTTCGTGATGTCAGAGGTGATTTCGTGCTCCAGCGCAACGCCCACGGGCGGGTTTTGTGTGTGGAGCTTGCGGTTGCGTATTAGAGCCGGACACA
Source organism: Cladocopium goreaui (assembly GCA_947184155.2). Lineage (NCBI taxonomy): Eukaryota > Dinophyceae > Suessiales > Symbiodiniaceae > Cladocopium > Cladocopium goreaui. Next base: position 106,503 of record CAMXCT020001015.1, read on the forward strand.
GCAGTCTTCCCTTGCCCACGGGCGTGTGGGATGCGGGGCTGCACCATCAGATGCGCCCAGTCGCACTTCGAGCAAGGCGAGTGCCCGCGAAAGGACTTTGCGATCCCACGGTTCGGGGAACGCTTTGCTGGAGTCAACTATCCATTGACGATGGCAGTGGCGCTGGCCGGCGGAGCTGTTCAGCGACCCCTGGGTCTGATGATTGCTGACAACTCCTGGGATTATTTCTCGGAGCCGGGAAAGGATGCGTTGGAGTTCCTGGAGGAGGACCCTGCGCTGCGCTGGCGTCATTGGTCGCCCGACAGCTTTTCCTTTACAGCCACCCTGAGACGCGCGGGGGAGAGAAAAGGAAAAGGAAAGAGGAAGGGCCATGCTCGACTCAGGACAGAAAACCAGCCCTGGGGCGTAGATCGCCTGTCGCGTGACGATCAGGTGATAGTCCGGCAGGAGAATAAAATGGCCAAGCGCTGCCTCAAGGGGCTGGAACCGCCAAGGGGGCTTCGCGGCCCTGCTACACCCCTACGACTCTCTCCTATGGCGCACAGAAGAGGTGGAAGAAATTCGGTCACGCCCGGGCTCCATGGTCTCCTCATGTTCGTTCTGTTGTTTTGGGGGCCGCAAGGCAAGTTGGATTTCGCTGTTGCACAACTCTCCCAGAGTGCATCAAGCGTTGCACCACCCGCGATGCCACTGCGCCCGCTCCGAGGAATCAGGGGTGCACCCGTCAGGGCGGTCAGGCCCGGGGGAGACAGGGACAGAGGAATATCCCTGGCGGTTCTGTGTGGCGTATGCGGGTGCTGTCGTCGCAGATTTGAGGGCGTTGATGATTCCGCCCTTTGGGACGGCACAGTTTGACCTTCCCCACCTCTTGTACAACCAAATCATGGGGTCAGCCAGAGGAATGCAAAGTGAGGACCTGGTGTATAAATTGGTTGTTGAGGTGGAGGAAATGGTGAGGCACATGGAGCTGGGAGATGAACAGAGGCACCTGGCCGGCCTGGCGAGGCATCTGAGACTCAAGGGCACAGATGCCAGGCTGCTGAGCCCAAAGGAGGAGACAAATGGTAGGGAGGTGCTTGTCCCGTACCCAGCTTTTTGGTGGAGCTGGCGCTCTTGCCTGGCCCATGAGTGGCCATCACAACATGGCCTTCGTGGTCTTGAAATGGTGGCCATGTTGGCCGAACTGCGCCGCCGCGCCCGATCGCCTCAGCAATTTAACCAAGTGTACATCCATGTGGTGGACAGTGTCCCGTGTCTTTGGGCCGTGGAAAAAGGCCGTTCCAAATCAAGGCGGGTCAACCGGACCCTGCAAAGATTCCTCGCCTTGGCTATGGCCGCAAACATTCATCCACTGGTGACGTGGACCCTGACCAAGTGGAGTCAATATGGAAAAGTGAAACCGCAGAATCGCGGGTAGGTCCAGGAAGGCACTCATCCTTCCACCCCGATGAGTGGTGTGACCGTTCAAATTTCAGTTGGGACGATTGCCGAATTGCCCTGGGCTCGGGTCTTTACCCCCCAAAGCCCTTGAAAGGCATTGAGCGCCGAGGAAATCCCGTGATTCGAGTTGAAAAGGCGCCTTTTTCACCTTTTGGTTATTTTGGATGCCACCAGTATTTTTCAGCAGTCGCGCCGCGCGTCAATAGATTGGCATGTGCCGCTTCCTTAGGCTGAATTTGTGATTTGATGCCCTACGGGGTCGTTGGATGCTGAAATATCAGACGCGCGCGCCTGCTGGTAGTTTCACTATGTACAGCAATAAAGCGGTTGAGTTCGCTCCGGTACATAAACTCCCGCAGCACCAAGTTCTTCTTTCAAAGGGAGAAAAAGACGATCGCTCTGCTTTTCTCTTGAGAATCGCGGGCATGTCTCCAGTCGTTTTACCTTCTTGAGGGTTCAGGAGACTAGTCTATCACACTAACTACCGTTTTAAACTGTGGTTCTTGAACCGGCTTTTCTGCCGCTGCCCCCCTTCCTTCTTTTCCCTTTTGGCTTTCGGGTTGGTTTTGGGTTCTTTAACCCTTGCTTCTTCCGTTTTGCGCCTGCGGTGGCTTTAGTTGGCTCTTGAGCCCTTGCTTTTGAGTACTTTTCCTTTCCTGTTTTTAACAACAGCCAGGTGGGCAGGTTGGGGATTCTTGCCACGGCAAGTCCATCTATGGGTGGGGCCCCTGGGGTGAAACCCCTAAATTGTATAGGCACTTTCAAGTGCTCCGTGTTCACCCCAACCTTGATTCCCAAATCGGCTGCGTTGAAAAATGTGGGCTAGCTTAAAAAGAGGAGTAACCATAGGTAGTGGTACGACGGTTTATGCGTACACATGTGTGCGCAGCCGTTTGCATCTCCCTTCCCTCCCTAACCCTGGGCAGGTTGGGGATTCTTGCCACGGCAAGTCCATCTATGGGTGGGGCCCCTGGGGTGAAACCCCTAAATTGTATAGGCACTTTCAAGTGCTCCGTGTTCACCCCAACCTTGATTCCCAAATCGGCTGCGTTGAAAAATGTGGGCTAGCTTAAATATATATATATATATTATATAGACGTATGTGCATATGCCAAGCCTGTAGAGGATCCCTGCCATAGCTCCATGGCATTTTTTCCGAGGTACTCCGCGGACACCGTGCGACTGGCCATGGCCAACAGCGGCGACACTTTGGAGCCGGCGAACTTTGATCAGTCCGTGTGTCACTGGGCCAGAGATCGGGCCATGGGTTTTACGTTTTACCCATGGAAAATGGTGCTTTTACCCATGGAAAATGGTGGTTTTAGCCATGGAAAATGGTGATTGAACCATCCATTTTTGGGAAAAACAGGGATTTATGGAGACTTTTTGGTCGTTTTTTGATTGCGAAAAGTATGACCTTATTGTTTTGTATCAGAAATGAAATGGTTTTTCTGGTCAGATTTCAAATTCCAGAAAGAATAGGATCTGGGTGAAGTGATTGGCCAGGGGTTGATGTGACCTTCCTATGAAATGCTAGGATCCCAGTGCCATAAACCGGGACGGTTTATGACTGGCTGAATCTTCACATTCTCTGATGTGAAGACATCATATGAAATGAGCTTAAACCATATTAAATTAGCTTACTGTAAATCATGTTACCCTAGGGTAAAGTAACGTAGATGTGGAACATCAACCATTTGTAGATTACTTTCCTGGGGTTTTCCCCCAGGTTTTCCACATCTACGTGAACGTTTACCCTATGATAAATCCAGTTACTCAGTTGCTTCATCCAGTTCTTAGTTGGATCATATTAAATCAGATCTAAAACCATATTCAATCAATCATCGCAAACATCACCGCAAAAATCCACTCAGTTGCTTCATCCAGTAATCTGCAGAGAGCCAGGCAACAAGGCGGTCTTGACCCTGGCCGTCTTTCTGGACTTGATGAAGTCCATGGTCAGTGGCAGCGAGCCACTGGACGCAGGCCGGCCTGACATAGGGGTTTTTAGGGCCTTGCGGCCAGTAAGGTCAAAATGGGGATGATATATAGGTGGTTAAGAATGGTTAATAATGGCATATAATGGTTAAAAATACTAGTTATCATGAAAACTTGAGACACAAACTGGCATATTTATTGGGATATATTATTATATTAATGACGATTCTAATGATGGTTAATACTGATTTATAATGGTTACGAATGGTTGGTACTGGGATGCTATTTAATGGGAACAATGGTGGCTATAACTATGGGATATAATATCCCATTACCAACCATTGTTCCACAGTATATCCCATATGTCTATCAAAAATTATTCCCATAGTATAATTATGCTATGAGGGTATAACCAAGAATAATAGACATGTTGGTCGTTCATTGGTCAAAAAACATCCCCATTTCATCACCATTTCATCCCTCTGGATCCGCTGGAATCTCAGCAAGGCGCAGAGGATGGGCGTTTCGTCGATGTGTGGTTTGCCAATGAGATGAACCGCCTGGTGTTCCCTTGGCCGCAGAGAGTGTCCAGCGGTCGCCGGGTCGCCGGGTAAGCGGGGTAGCCACTTTGCTACCGCGAAAGCCAGCGTAGTTGAAAGGCCTGGCAACTTGGGATGCCGTGAAAAACATCATTTTAGCTCTTCTTGATGTTCAAATCTTTGGTCCTAGAATTGGATGATGGGAAAATTTTAACCGGAAACCCCATCAAATTAGATGGTAAAAACCCATGGGTTTCCGGCTTCGATTTTCCCACCAATCCATTGATTTGGTCGTGACTGATTGAAACTCGACTTCCGAGGCAAGAGGGGAAGAAGTTCTACGAGAGCATGTGCGAACGGAACAGATGGGTCATGTGTCCCATTTTTTGGGCCCCAAAGCAGGATGAGGATCTCAAGTAACATCAAGTAACAGGGAAAAAAGTCTTGCCTGTAGTGGAATTCAACCCCATACTTGAAAGGTACATGATCTACCATGTCTCAGGTACATTGTTGTCCATGTAACTGTTCTGGCTCTAGAGCTCGACCTAGGTAAACACAAGACTTCGTCACAAGCGGACAGAGGAAAACAGACATTTGCGGAAACATAACTTCTTTGTCACTTTAGTTCCTCTATTTTTCGAGTTGGTAGCGGAGCCGGGAACCCCGGCAGTAACCCCCATTTAAGGTATCTGCTATACCCTAAGGGTCGACTCGACTGTTTTCATTTTCTTTTCATCCTTACTCCATTGATTGTCATCATGTTCACCGCCGTGCTGAAGTTGTGTGCCGTGTTAGTAGTGGCACTGGTGGGGTCTGTCTCAGCCAGTACTGGGCTGGTGATCAAGAGTCGCAATACCAGCGCTCTTGTGATCCAGTCCAGTGCGGTTGGGGCAGGCTCGATCAGTGTCACTACACACTGGTATGCAGCGAGCAATGGTCGCAAAGCCCCAGTACAGGCCAGGCCCGAAGGCGAGTACAAGCCCAGTCTGGTGAATGGGGATCAGTGGAGGCAGGAGCTGAATTCGGCCCTGGTGCGGCTGCACCACTCAAGGTGGAAGTTCAAAACGAACCCTCGGGATCAGCGTAGGGCAGAGCTTTTGCGTAGGCGGCTCAGACGGCAGCAGAGATTAGTGTTTGAAAGAATGCTAAACATGTACGACTCTAAGCTGAAACATCTGAAGTCTCGTCACAAGGAACTCTGTGAGCTGATCTATGGGAAAGATGCAGCCATTAGATCCAGGAACCATTGCATGACCGGATCCAAAGCAGGCAATCGGAAGGTGAAGTCTCCTGAAGCCCATGTCAATTCGGGTTCGATGACCGCTGGTCACCGTGATGGTAGATCGCTCTCGGATTCGACACTATTGCTAGCCGCTGGAGGCGGTCTTAGCACATGTGCATTAGTGGCTTGCATGGTGCCAGGAAGGAGTAACCATCCAAGATTGCCCCCCGCATGGAGCCCAGAAATGGAGCATCAGTATAGCTTCAGTACTTGGTCTAGGGACATCTTGATTTGGAGCATTGCTACCGATGGGGATGCATCTCGAAAGGCGGCTAGTGTGATTTCTCAACTGCAGGGATCAGCCAGGGAATTCAGCAGAACACTTCCGCCGCAGACCATTCTGACAGGGGGGACCGTAAATGGTACCCAAACCGACCCACTAACGTTTTTGATGTATCAACTTAGCACCCGATTTGCCAGGCTCGGTGAGGAAGTCCGGCTAGGGGCAGTAGGAGATCTGTTGTCATTTGGAAGGGAATCCAATGAAAGGATCGACATGCTGCTGACTAGGTTTGATACTACCCGCATGCGTGCGGCAGAGACAGGTGGGCTCGCCCTGAGCTATGCTGGTCTTTCTTGGTTGCTGATCCGTGCCGTAGGTGTCTCGGATTCTCAATTGATCCAACTTCTACAGCCACTCGGTGGTGCTCTCCCTGCTGATGAGCAGCAATTCACAGGGTTGAAAGACTCCATCAGACGTATGGGTAGGATCATTGAAAATGCACCAGGAAATATGTCCAACATGTTGCGGGGTAGACAACATCCAACACACAATTACCATATTCAGGACGAGCACTCATGGAATGAAAACGTATTCACATCTCAGAATGACCAACCCAGTAGTTCATGGCATGACCAGAGTTCTTGGCAATCCCAATGGCATTCATCCGAAGCATACCCCACTTATACACAGCCGCAAGATCCATACGTGTATTTGTCAGAGGGTCAGGGTGACAGTGGCACAGACACTGACACCAGCAGCGACTATGGCGAAGAAGCCTGGCCAGCTGCTGAGGGTGCCACGGCCAATGAGCAGGCTGCCGAGCTCTACTGGGCCTACTCTCGTGCTAAGGCACGTTGGAGGTCATTCATGGGCAAGCCGACCCGAAAAGCTCGGAGGTTTGCCCGCAGAGCCATCTACAAAGGTGGAAAGGGTGGTAAATCGAAACTTTGGGAAGAATCCGAATGGCAAGAAGTATTAAAATTGCCTACTACTGTCAGTATCGTGATTCACCAATGTATGACAGGCCAAAAGGGCCCTGATGGAGGACCAGCTAAGAAACCCACGAGATTCATCGCCAATCATAGGACTCTCTTAGAACCATTGACCAAGTATGTTTGTGATGGAAGTCATGAACATGAATTACTCGAAGGAGGGAAAGCTAGCCATTGTAAACTGTGGACATGGAAGCTAGCTACATCTATAGTAGACGGAATAACCAACCTTCGAGAACTGGTCAACTCCAGAGAGTATGCCTATCCAACTATCGGCACGAGCACTGATGCATCCGAGCCAAGCAGTGAACCCGCTGAAGATCCAGATAAGAGACCAGCAGTTTGTCCAGGATGCAAAGGACATCTAAATAGGAATGATCCACGGCACACTCGTGACCCTGACACATGTAAATATCCTTTAGATGCCCCCGTAATATGGACATGCCCTGGATGTAAGAAAATGAAACCTGCTGGTGACAGTTCACATACTTATGCCCAAGGTGAGTGCAAACACATGACCATAGCTCACCGTAAGGGCATTCATCGAAAAGGCCACCATCCCAGAGAACCAGCCAAGCGGGCCGATGAACTTCCGGTTCAAGACTCTCAGGCCCAACTGCCTGATGGAACCGATTTGGGAGCCGGTGAAGGAGCTGCCAGTAGTTCAGCCGTAGGGGCAGCACCTCCAGTAGAAGATAGGATTGTCCCTTACAATCCAGATGACGGCGAACCCGCCGAGAGCAGGCTCCGAGGCCCTTATCGAAAGTTCCGGGATGCGGCCGCAGGCAGTGAACATCCATCTGACTGGTCTAGATTTGATGTCACTCATAGTCTCAAAGACCTGAGAAGTAGTCATGAACCAACAATTATTCGAACACTCAGGAAGCTGCATTTAAGATGGTGGCATGCAGGACCCACCAACATGACTAGCGTTTTAAGAAATGCAGGCATACTTGAAGAAGTCATAAGCTACATTCCTGACATCATTTCAACCTGCCGTGAATGCCGCAAATGGGCACCAAAAGCCAAAGATACTCAACCCTCTGTTTCTTTGGCCATGAACTTTAACGAAGTAGTAGAAACCGATTTGATGTTCTATCGAGAATTTGTTGTACATCACTTTATTTGCAGAGCGACAAGATGGCATGTTGCGGTGGAAACTCCTAACAAAACAGAAGACCAATTAATCACGAACTTCCACACAGCATGGGTATCCATCTTTGGCCCACCTCGACAGCTTGTCACCGACAGTGAAGCTGGTTTGACTTCATCCAGCGCTGAAGCAAGATTGAAGCGTATGGGTGTAGTCTTAAAGGTAAGAGGCAAGGACCAACACGCTCGGTACATCGAGAGGAGAGGAGCGATCTTAAGACATGCAATGCATGTGATGGAATCCCAAGCCATAAGAGAAGGTATTGACATCAACTTCCCATCATTACTTGCCAATAGCGTCTTTATGGGCAACGCACTAACACATGTAGGAGGAGTTACACCCTACCAGGTAGTGATGGGAAGACAGCCAGCTTGCCTTCTGCCAATCACTGACAACGCCGGCTTGGAAGAGAGAGTTGATGCTCGCATCCGCGAACTTGCATTGCAGTCTATGGTTTCAGCCACCAGTGCATCTCGTATCAAAAGAGCTTTGGGGTCCAAAACTGCCTTGTTGGGAGAAAACCGTTTTGCAAAAGGAGACTTGGTAGAGTTATACCGAACGCCCCCGAGCAAAGACATGAGTGGCTGGACCGGTCCATATGAAGTCGTAGAGTGTGTAGCCGCAGATGGCATTGTAGCTCTTAAAATAAATGGACAGACCAGACCATATCGCCTCCAAGATGTACGCCCAGCACAATACTATGCAACAGTTTCTCTTTATGGACACACCAATGCGGATATCTGTTTGAATGCCATGGAATACATCCATCAATTTTTGAATGAACTCCCTGATGGTCGTGTTGAAGTTTTTGGGTATGTAAATGACAGACTGACGAAAACCACCAAACGATGGCCCAAAATTTCAAAAGCACTAGAGTTCATCATAATCAATTCCCTCCAAATGGATGATGTCTGCACTGTAAGAATTGGACACAAGATCAAACAGTTGCAAGATCTGAACGACAGATACCGCAATGTGATTTTCAATTGGAACATGAACAACCCAGACGCAATGCTCACACATGTTGCTGACCATCCGAGACAAAACATCAACAAAATCTTTGGTCCACAGGAGTCCTTCGTCGCAACAATGCAGTGTTTTATGCTAGACAGAGATGTCGGAATGACACTTGATGATTTTGAGGAGAAAGTGCTGGACCGTCCGTCGGCTATGGCGCATCTCGATCGAGAGATCGAGGTGGGTCGTAGTGATGGGCGGCTCAGTACGATCGCCGAGGAATCTCAAGTTAGCATCGACTCCCCAGAGGTTGAAGCATTGTATATACAACACTTCGAAGGTGCTCCCAAAGAAATCCAAAGTGATCTCAAGGAGCTGTGCTGGGTAGTTCTCAACGAACCGGTAGATGAAGTAGCAGATGTGGAGATTAAAGATGATTGGTGTTACTTCTCAAGTCCAGATAACCACAATGATTGGGATTCAATACCACCAACAGTCAGTCCAGATTTCGACGAATATGATCACACTTTTGAATTTGATGAAAATGATGAACCATTTCTTGAAGTGCTGATCTCAGAAAGTATCACTGAATGCTTCCAAGACAGTCGCGATGTGTCTAAACCCAACACAATGAAAGTATTCCTTAATGCAGAAGCCAAGAAAGAAGTCATCGAGAGAGATACGGACTTGCTTACTGCTAAGGAGTTGATTGACCATCGTAAAGAAGTTGATGAAGCAACAGTTAAAGAGTACGAAACCTGGCATAAGTATAATTGTTTTGAACGGATCCCCAAAAAGAAGTGTAAGGTTCTGATCGACGCCAAGCTAGTCTCTAAGTGGAAATATGTAGACGGGAAGCGCATCATCAGGATGCGATTGGCCTTGCGAGGGTTCAAGGAACCGCAAACCGAAGATGAAGTGAACTTCTCGGCCACTGCGCAAAGAACATCCCAAAAGATTCTAGCTAGTGAAGCAGCCTGCCACAAAGATTGGAGTTTTGTCGCTGTGGACATAAGCAAAGCATTTCTTCAAGGGCTCACCTTTTCCGAGATGAATAAGTTGACCGGAGAGCCCGAGAAACACATAAGCTTTACTGTCCCGGCAGGAACAGCCAAACATCTCAGACGGATCCCAGGATATGAAGATTTTGATGAGCGAACGGAAGCTCTCAAGTGTCTAAAACCTGGCACTGGCTGTAGAGACGCTCCCAGAGCATTCAACTTGAGGCTAATCAACATCCTCAAGGAATTAGGGTTTCGAGCATCTCTATATGACCCCCAATTATTAATGCTACATAAGAAAGAAACCCTAGTCTTAGCTATAACCGTCCATGTAGATGACATCAAGATGGCAGGTCTGAAATCAGAAATAGATTCTTTGGTTAAAACTCTGGAACGACACTTTGGGAAATTGACGTATCAAGAAAGTGAATTTACAAACTGTGGTATTTGCCATAAAAGACTCCCAGATGGTACCATCACTCTTGATCAGACAGAATACCTTAGTGCATTGAAACCTATAAACCCAAAACACTACGCCAATCTCCAGAAGGACGCACCATGCCCCGAGCACCTCAGAGCGCTGTATTGGAGCTTGTTAGGAGCCGTTGCCTATTCCGCCCTAACACAGGCGTGGGTCTTAGTCTACATAATCTCCCTCCAACGTGTAACTCAGAACCCCACTGTTACACATGTCAAAAGACTGAATGCACTTACCCGAGAGCTTCAACGTCGTCCCCAGAAATTAGAGTATAGCTCAATGACTTGTAGCAGAGTTGTTGAGCTATATTCTGATTCAGCATTCTCTAGAGAAAATGACAAGGGATACGCTTTGAGAGGAGCAGTATACCTTCGAATGGGCACTGATGTGAGAGGAGTAAAGAGATGCCATTTGATTGAGGCCGTTTCTCAATCTCATAAGCTCGTGGTGCGCAGCACATTCGCCGCTGAGCTGTTGGCACTCACAGCATCCGTTGATCAAAGTTTTATAATTATAACTACCCTTCATGAAATATGTTTCGGACCCCTTAGCCCCCAATCCAGCATAAATTTAAGAGAAAATGGTGGTTACCTTATCGAACTTTATGTCTGGATAGACGCCAGGTCCGTTTTTAGTGCGGTGGAAAATGAAAATTTCAAATACCCAACGGAAAAGTCACTACTCTCTCATATCTCATGGATCAAACAGTTGACCACCTCGAGAATTATCAGCATTTTAGGTTGGGTCGACACACGCGACATGATAGCCGATGGAATGACCAAAGGTTCCATCGATCGGTCGCAACTAATTAGTGCAATGAAGGGGTACGTACGAAGACTACACCCCGCTGAATTCATGAAGGCCAGAGGGACACGTCCTCTGGCGAGCACAGATACTGAAGTTTGAGCTCGAGCCAGTTACAACATCTTACCAACTTACAGGAGAACACCCGACTTGAAAGGTACATGATCTACCATGCCTCAGGTACATTGTTGTCCATGTAACTGTTCTGGCTCTAGAGCTCGACCTAGGTAAACACAAGACTTCGTCACAAGCGGACAGAGGAAAACAGACATTTGCGGAAACATAACTTCTTTGTCACTTTAGTTCCTCTATTTTTCGAGTCCCATACGTTTCTTTTCTGGTTACTGTGGTGGCGAAACCCGTGGGTTCATGGAGTTACTCAAGTTTTGGGACACGCCCATATGGGGCGGTTCAGTTTTGGGGGATGGAGCATTTGGAACTTTCTACAGCGCGCCAGATCGCTCTTTTGGCAGACAGGATGTTGAAGTGATGAACTGCCCGAAAGCTGTATACATGATATATCATGATATGTTTCGTTGGTGTTGAACTGGAATCAAGACCAACAAAAACCGGTATTGGCAGCATCTGGCAGCATCTGGCAGCATGGTTGTTTTTCAAGGGCCATATTTGGATTCCACGCCTCGACCGAACGATGTGGAGTGCAATGGAGGTACTATCGGGAGGCCCTGCGCACATGCTATTTTGAGTTCACCTCCATGTTCGATCAGCTGCCTGGCTGCAGTCTCACCTTGATAGCGATGGATCCCAAGGGATGCTACACCATATATTATGATCAACCAGTGCTTGGGCGGCACTTGATGATCAAAACGGGTGGATTTTTGAATGTTCTTTTCAGTGATGCAACAATTTAAGCATCATCTGGGGAAGGTTGGAGAAGATTATTTTGCACATTTCCAATGGTTGTTGATCTCATTGGATTGGTTTAAGGGAAAATCTACAGGAAAGCCCTATATTTCATGGTAAAAACCATGGTTTCCTGTTGATTTTCCCATCAACCAATCCATTGATGATCATTTTCCCATGGGTTTGGGCAACGTTTCAATGGGCCATGGCTCGTCACACCCCGGTGGTGACGTAACGGTAACGCAACGAAAAAAGCGCAGGTACCGCGACATCTGCAAGGCGGCGGGAATAGCGCCGAACAAAGCCTTGACCCTGCGGTGCGCCAGGGGAGCCATTTGGCAAATCATGGTAGATATATCCTCTGGTTATGACTAGCATAGCCATGGAAAATCCCTTATAAATGGAGGTATTAATGGGAAAATCATCTATAAATGGAGGTATTAATGGGAAAATCCCTTATAAATGGAGGTATCTAGCTGGGAAAATCATCTATGAATGGGCCATCTATACCATGGCGAACTGTTAAATAACCAGATGCTAGCGGTAGCTAGCTGGAGTTACTCTTGCTTCAGCAAGGGGAGGGGCAGGTCTGAGTGAGCGGTGCTGCCTGAAGCCATTTTTCGTGGCAGCCGCAATATTCAGTGAACTTGAACGGTTTTCAACGTATTGACATGTGGTTATCTTAAAGTCTTAAATGATAATATCCTCACTTGTGGATATTCCATGTGGAAATCATGTTGCGTGGCAGGTGCAGTACTTCAGACGCCTCGGCTACATTCTTGTAGTGGCCCTCGCAGTTGTTTTTACAACCGAAACCGACAATTGTAACTTATAGTGGGGCTGTGGCGTCAATGTTCCCTCCGACGTCGAATTTTTGACTCTCGTTTGGCAGTGGTGCTCATTTTGATACAGCTTGCACAACCTTCCCGTCACTTTGTAATTTTGGATCGTTTTTGTTGTGCCGCCTTGCTCTCGCGGCTCTAAACCCTTCATGCGTTTTGGATCGCACTGCGCGGTGCGGCGGTGCTCATTGTGATATCACTCGCACAAGCTGCTCGCACAACCCGCTCGCGAGTTTGAGTGGTGTGGATCGCCTAAGGTCTAAGGTGTGACTGCTGGAGCTTTGTGAGAAGAGCTTGCTGAGATCCTGCTGAAATCCCCGGAAGATTCCTTCTATAAATCAAGATCTTGAAGATATCGCGTTAGCATTTGTGGCATGCTCTGAGGGGGTTCTTGTAGGAGGGGTTCTCCTTTAATCATTCCTGTATGAGGTCCTTGTGACAAGATCTTGCGAAGATCCTGGCGAACTAAATCCTCTACAAGGTCTTGGCGTCCTTGTGAGAAGATCTTGTGGAGATACTGGTGAAATCCTCCAAGAGGTCCTGGCATGAAGATCTTGAAGATGCCCTGTTAGAGGTGCTTGTACGAAAACTCTTGTGGGATGCTCCTAAGAGGTTCTGGTATTAAAGATCTTGTTCCTTCCTCTAGAAGGTCTAATGAGGATCTTCTGAGATTCTCGTCTGGGTCCTTGCATAAAAATGTGGTAGCGGTTCTTGTCAGGGTTTTTCCCCAAGCAGCGCGTCCACACTGAGGGGTTCAAGCGTAAAGACCGTTGCTTGATCAGGGTGCTCCATCTGCTCCCCAGCATTTTTCCTGTAAACTCTCGCGTAAAATGCTCTTGTGCGATGTCCATGCGCACTTCGACTGCGCAGGCTCGCACAAAGTCTGCGGCATGAGTTTTGCTAGCTCCTGGGGCGCGGCGTTTTCCGTGATAATTCTCGTATAAAATGGTTCTTGTCACATGTCCATGTGTATGTCGACTGCGCAGGGTCGCACAAAACAGGGGGCTAATTTCTGGGGCGCGGATTTTCCCTGAGAATTCTGGCATAAAATGCGTCTTGTGAGATGTCCATGTGCCTTTCGACCGCGCAGGCCCGCACAAAACGTGGGGCTAAGTTCTAGGGCGTGGCATTTTTCCCGAGAATTCTCGCGTAAAATGCTTCTTGTGAGATGTCCATGTGCCTTTCGACTGCGCAGGTTTGCGCAAAGTCTGCGCCGCGGGGGTCTCAAGCTCTGGGCCTGCAGCAGTTCCATTGTGAATTCTCGCATGAACGGGCTCTTGCGGAAGTCCTGCTAAATTCCTTCCTAGCAGGTCCTTGCATGATCCTGTACCGGCCCTCGACAGAAGATCTTGTGGAGATCCTGATGAAATCCTCTCTAAGAGGTCCTTGCATGAGGAGCTTGCAGATGCCATGTCTGAGAGGTGTTTGTATGAAAGCTCTTGTGTGAGGCTCTTGGCTTGTGGGAGGCTCTTGGGATCAAGATCTTGTAAGATCCGCTCCAGCACCATAGACGATCTTGTGAATTTCTCTTAGGGGTTCTGGCATGAAGATTTCGCTCAAGGTCCTTACAACTCCTTGTGCGAAGATTTTGTGAGATCCTAGTGAAATTCTGTCAGGGGCCTTTGCATGACCGCGTGCAGGTCCTAAATCCTCCCGGTGTCCTTACATGCTCTGGCACAGGTCCTTGTGAGAAGATCTCTGGAGATCCTGTTTAAATCCTCCTCAAGAGGTTCTTGCATTAAGATCCTGAAGATCCTCTGCGTTGGTGTCTGTATGAAAGATTTGAGCTCCTCTTATAGATCTACATAAAAGGTCCTCCGGCTGCAGTTGCGATTATGTCCAACCTCACCTGTTACTGTTTCATAGCTACTGGTGCTTGTATCGGGTACATTGACTTCCTCCCCCCCAAACTGTTTGGGATCTCTTGCCGGCGTACTTTAGCAGATGTTCGCCCCCACACTGTTTGAAGCCTCGTTCTAGGATAATTTATCAACAGTTTGTTCAAAAAAACGATGCGCCCGTAGTAACTCTCAAAGACGTGGCTCCAGATGATCAAGTCCGTAATGACCGAGAAATTGTCAAGTCCGTTTGACCAAAAATAAATTGAAGTATGGTTTTCCAGGAGCCTACAGACGGAGAACGCCGTTTTTTTTTTCAGCTAACGACTTGTTTCTCCATGTTGGGCAGGCCGAGAAAAAGATCATTGAAACACGGGGTACCATCCAAGTGCTTGCTTCGACCCCGGGTTTGCAATCGGTACCCAGCGGCACCAAATATGATATTGGATTGCGTTTGTCCTGACAGGACTTTAGGAGTTTCGGATGCTGTTTTATTGCGCATGGACTTCGTTGAAAACCTCCACAGCAGACCCATAAACACAAGGATGTAAAACCAAGAACAATTACAAACATGTGACTTCGCATGCGTCCGATACCTACCTGCTCTTAACACATTTCACCGTTTGGGCTTCAGGTTTAGCATCGTTCTTTCTTCCGGAATAAGGTTCAGGCGTTGAAACCTCCAATGCCTTGGCAACCCATAAAAATTCACCATTTCCATTTCGTTTTTCACATGCTTTAGAGATCCTTGAAGCACCCCAATTCGGTTTGTATTTCTTGGATTTTGTAAGATTTTGTTGGGTTGGCTGGTTTTAGTGCTGCACAAAAAATTATGTCGAGCTGCCGGCAGCTGACTCGGATGACGACTCAGAGGGGACCATCGAAATTTGAGATTTCATCCCCAGGGATGGTATTCCATTCCTGGCCTTACCCACCTTGAGGATCTTTGAGGTGGTGGTTCAGAGGTATCCTCTAGAGCCACATTTATGTCACATTTATGGTCAGTGGATATCAATAGTCTGGGATTGTTTTCTTCCGGATTCATTGATGCGTTTGTTCTGTTTTTTTTTAGGCAATTTGACAGATACTGACCTATCTATGACTCTGGGCTCGATTGTCTCTGGGGTTCCGTTGGTAAAGAGTCAAAGAGTTTGAATTTGACGCAGTTCATGCTGTCATGCTCTTTGACCATTGACCATGATGGCCATGGTATCGCCATGACCAATGTTTCGCCCAATTTTCGCGCATGTGCCGCGGGCACAATGAGCAACGGACATCCTTGCGTTAGATTTGAAAGGGTCCAAGTCTTGCGGTCCGGCCAACAAGCCTGTGATGGGGAAGGAATAGAACTAGTGTATCAAGCGTGAGAGCCAACAGTGTAACAGGTCACGCATTTTCGTTGATGATCTATGATGATCTTTCATGTTGTCGTGCTATCACGTGCTATCTTGTATTTCTATCACGGGTCCCTTGCAACTTGAACTTTTGAATTTGACGTGTTTGCGCGGGAGAGTATCTACCCGTGGGACACGGCTTTTCCTTTTCCAGTATCATGCCAGTTTCAAACTGTGACATCTTGGCAGAGGTCACGAAGTGATGTTGCTGAGCTGTTCATAGAAGTTGGTGTTAAGGGCGGCTGCAGGTCTGACCAACAGTCCAGCAGTGTCACTCGCGATGAGGTTTTCCATTTCCGAGAAAAATGCACCACCATGCGTAGCACCGAGATCCACAGGCAGCCACTGCCAACTGGCAGGTACTTGGAATGGCAGATGATCATTCTGTCTCCCATTTGTGTTGATCTCAGGGGCGCCGAAATCGGTGGAATTTTCCTTGGTAGATCATGGCGAGCAAATGCCCAGAATGGAGTGGTGCCGAAGGGGTGCTGGGCCTTGAAAGTTGGGTTTTTGGGATTTACACTTCAACTGAACATACACTATAAACCATTATAAACCATCAAAATGTGTCTCCAGAGAGACTTTGGAGTGGCCCAACATCTCTTCAACAATGGTTTCAGATGCCAACACTTCTGCGAGCCGAGGTCCACACTTCTGCGAGCATGGTTGGTCGATCCTGGGCAAGCCTGGTTCCGTGCTGGACTCCAGGCTCCGGTGGATCTTGTATCGAGGAAGAAAGTGCCATAACTTTGATCGCACACTGGCGATTTTGGAGATCATTGTTTTTGGAGATTCACGTTGACAACCCGATGTTGTGGCGACAATGATTTAGTTCCATACTTGTACGCATCTTTTGTTTAAAGTTGGGATTTTCAAAAGTGGTTGTGATTCCAGGGTGGTCACAAATTTCTGCTGCAGTCCTTCTAAACTGGTAGTTCTAAACATATTATGATGGCCCATCATTTTCTGAGATTTTGATGCAACCCGTGCCGAATTTCGGATGGAAGCATGTTGAAACCGGCTTTACTGCATGTCCTGGCAGTCCAGAATGTCTCCACAGGTTTCCTTCGCCAACAAAGCCAGTGGAGATCTCCCTCACGAAGCAAGGCGACTACATGTTCAACAAGGTGCCGGGCCTTGGCGACCCGTTGGGCGTAGCGGTAGCTGCTAGTGGCTTGGGAACTGGTTACCCAGTGGCAATCGCCAGGTGCCGCATGACTTTATTAAATTGCCGGGAAGCCCAGCCGAACCTCCCCGTGAAGCGAAAACTGGTCACCTTTATGAACCTTGTTGGAAACCCTCCTTGCCGGAAACCCTCCAAAAGAAATACAAAACCCGATCCCCGTTGGAATATCTAGTAGTGAATTATGCTGAACCACTTCGATTTGGGGGTTTCATGGGGTTACCTTTTTCCCAGGGGTCACTTCCGAGGTTAGAGAAGGCTTCCAAGGGCGGAACTGCCAAATCTGCGGTGGTCTACGTGGCGAAGGTCCGGTTTGCACCAGATTTAGCGCAAAGTGGATGGCAGCTTCAGGTGGTGTTTGGAGTAACAAATAGATAGATATATGTTTATTCAACATGAAATTGCATTTTAAGATATTTTAAGTATTCTTTCCATCAAATTGAGCATCATGATGCCCAGAATCCATGTGTTCTCAGCTTGGATCGCAACATCGTGGCTGGCCCGGCATGTTGCAGGAATATCCGGATTGGAAGAAGCATCTTGGAAAGCAGTGAAGCGTTCTGTCACATGAGGTCTGCCGTTTTTAGGGCTGGCTCCAAACCCCATCCACGGAGAACTCAACTTTTGGACGATTGAAGGTCACCAGTCATTGGTTTAAACTTTAAGCCCAGCTGGAACATGGTTGAAAAAAGTGGTAAATAGCAGTGGGCAGCCAGCAAAATCAACAATCATCATTACACGCCCAGACACCTCATTTCGCCCATCATTACTTTTAGTTTTATGAGGTTTTAGGGTTTAAGAATTAGGGTTCGAGGGTTTAGGTGTTTAGACGTTGCGGTTTTCTCTCAATTTTCCATGGGTTTCAAGGTTTAGTGTTTTGGATTTAGGGTTTTACGGTTCAGGATGACTTGTGAAATGAGGCACAGGTCCCCTACCTGAGCTTTTCAGGAATGCAAGAACGACCCACTATGTGCAATGTTTTGAGAGTCTGTCGGGCAAAGTGAGGAATTTGCCCGTAGTTACTGTATACAATATCAATTCAAGAGTGGACTCAAAAAATATAGGTAGAACAGGCCAACTACTCATTCCTACAGGGTCTGTTGGGAATTTCAACTATCTTGTATTTTCTCGTATATCTACGATGATGATCCCATGATTATATACTCGAATTGGAGGAAAAGACACCTGCAGGAAGTCCCTATACTGGCACGGACAACCCTGGTTTCTTGCAAGAGAAACCCTCGAACTAATCCAATGAGAATTATTTCGATAGCTGATGATGATTGGGTTTATGGCTACTATTATTGTCGCATATTCATAATTTATATTATTATTGTTCTTCTTCTTCTTCTTCTTACTTCTTCTTTTTTCTTCTTTTTTTTCTTCTTCTTCTTCTTCTTACTTTTTTTTCTTCTTCTTCTTCTTCTTCTTACTTCTTCTTATAGCTATATGTATATATATATATATATTGTGATTTCTATCATTATTATCATCATTGGTGGTTCTGCTGGTGGTTGTCGTCACCTCCGCCGCCCTTGTGGAACCAACTCGCTGAGGACAGTCTTGGCGAAGCTCAGGAAGTTCCACGGCGAGAAGAAGCTGCCCCTGGTTGCCCAGGTGATGGGTTGATGTTACCCTCTGGTAAACTAACATAACTATTGAAAATGGCCATTTATAGTGGATTTTCCCATTAACAATTGTGATTTTCCATAGCTATGTTAAATTACCAGAGGGTATCATCCTGTGGGGAAACATGGGGAAACCCTGGGCATCAAAATCATCAAACATGAAGCCAGGAGATATGGCAGATACGGTGAATTTACAAAGTTAAGTTGGGCTAAACAGTTTTTTTCCAACTGGTGATGGGTACTTGAATACTTGAGTTCTTGGCTTGAAATGGGAATGTGCACAAATCGGCAAGAAACACGAATTTCTTTCAGAGTGTCTAAGATTGGGGACCTTTTACATCTCGACATGGAAAAATCTGTTCTGTTCATTCTTCGTATTCTTGGGGTGGGGCAACCATATGAGGTTGAAGCGAATGACACGTGGGAAGGATTCTGGGTGCGTTTGGGTGGGCGGGGCCTGGTTATCTTTCGTTCAGGAAGACATGAAGGACAACCCAGAGGCAGCGCAGCAGTGGAAGAACATCATGACCGACCTGATGCAGGACTGAAAGATCATGAGTGTGGTAACTCAGCGGTGAGTTCAGCCGGACCATGGGTTTTGTTGGTGATTCTGCAGGATGCCTCCCTGAAGCCTTTCGGGAAGCACTTGGGGCCCTTTGCTGCTTTCAAGCGCGACGAGGCGGAAATTTCAGGTGTCCCTTTTTCATCCAAAATCCGGTGGGTGCAAGATATTGCCACCCAATGCATCACCGGTGTGATCTTCATTCTTTTCATTAATTCACAGAGTTGGTGAACCTCCCACTTTTCCTTGAGTCTCAGAATTGAAGGGAACATCTGCTAGAAATTCATATGGTGGGGATATTACAACCATATGGAACCCATACATTGAGCCATATAGTAACACGTAGAACCCATACAACCCATATAAAACACATATAATATCACAGTAGAAAAGTGGAATACACCACCCTATTTCAAGAATCTGTAGCCACCCACTGCTCTGCGCACAATCTGGTGGAGACCGCCCATTAGAATGTCTGCTTTTGAGGTGGAAATTCAGCTATAACACCCGCACAATTAGACCCATATAATGTGATAAAACCAACAATCAGCAATCCCCAATCATCAGAAACGGATGGGTATGAATCATCACACATTTGGGGCTTATTACTAGGTTTACCACATGCACGACCTATAATGATATGTATATAAGAAGTACATACTTACTATAGGTGGCCCCCCTATATTTATTTATTTATTTATTTATTAATTTATACATTATATAGTAATTATATATAAATAAGTTCGTTTATACACCACATTAACTGTTACAATCGTTGCATGGACATAAACCCTAGATATTGCAGTTAAACACCAACGCTATTCCACCTTGTAGATCATTACAGCTCATAAATATACATCAAATACAAGGTGGGGCATTGAAACCCATAATTATTTGACCTTCCGGAAATCCATCATGTTGCAGTACAGATACATAGTCGTCCTGGAGAAGATAGAATATGGACATCTCAAAAGACCCCACTAGGATGGGAATAGCTGTGAAAACTCAATACTCTATCTACTTCGGGATGACTATATATATATATACATACATACACATACACGTATATATCACGTCACCATCTGAAAAGATCATTGACCAATAGAAACATTTCAGGTCCATCAACCATCATGATGTTTTATGTGGCCACATAAGTTCACATGATAGTTTATCATTAATATCAAATATGTAATAATAATCTCAAATAACTATGATTTATAACTAACATCATATATACAACATAGTGCCAATAATGTCAATGTAATGATGCGGTGTTATTAATCATGTTGGTATATATTTATATATGTATAATATCATGAAATATTTTTCAGTTATAAAGTGTGTTAACAGTTAACACATATCAAACATCAACATGATATACCGATATACCATTATGTTGACATGATATATACCATTATATCACCACATATGCCACATATTTACATGATCTAATTAACTTAATTGGGCCGATATAAATTCTGGTTGATTATTAATTAAACTGTTTATAATCAACATCAACCATCATGACATAACATTGATGCATCTGTGAGGTTTGTAAAATACCATTGTTGATCAACTAGTCTGTAATATAATTCCATATTTGACATCAACCATTATATATTCCATTATCACCAATCAACATTTACACTAGTGGTTATGGATTGATAATAATGCTGATGAATAAAATATGTTATATACCATTCTCACTATATAATTGGAGTATGATATATCAGACATTGGTATATGCTGCTGTATTGGTATAATCATATGTTTACAATAATTTTGGAATATGATATACCATCTGGTTATTTAACATAGCCATGGAAAATCACCATTTTTAATAGGTAAACCATCTATAAATGGGCCATTTCCCATGGCTA
>CAMXCT020001015.1:132500-187798 GCA_947184155.2 Cladocopium goreaui
ACAACACATACAACACATACAACACATACAACACATACAACACATACAATACATACAATACATACAATACACACAGACTACACACGCTACACACACTACACACACTACATGTACATACACTACATACACTACATACAACACATACACCACATACAACACATACAACACATACAACACATACAACACATACAACACATACAACACATACAACACATACGGTACATACGATACATACGATACACACGATACATACAATACATACAATACATACAATATATACAATGCATACAATACACACAATACATAGAATACATACACTACATACACTACATACAGCACATACACCACATACACCACATACAACACATACAACACATGCAACACATGCAACACATGCAACACATACAATACATACAATACATACAATACATACAATACATAGAATACATAGAATACATAGAATACATAGAATACATAGAATACATAGAATACATACAGTACATACAATACATACAATACATACAATACATACAATACATACAATACATACATACAATACATACAATACATACATATATACAATACATACAATACATACAATACATACATACAATACATACATACAATACATACATCAATACATACATCAATACATCAATACATACATACATACATACATACATACATACAGACAGACAGACAGACAGACATTACACATTACACATTACACATTACACATTACACATTACACATTACACATTACACATTACAATACATAGATAGATAGATAGATAGATAGATAGATGGATGATATAGTATATGTATAGATTAGATATAGCTGCCAATCTGCAGGATCAACGAAAATTGAAGATGTGTCAACCAAACTGGTTGTTTTTGGGAGTGGGGGAGGCATAGTCAGTCAAGTTTTGCATAGCATTTTTTAGAATTAACATTTTTTGGAGGTCAATTAAATCAGGTCTAAAAGATGGTTGAGTCTCAGCTTCAAGACGCAGGCCACATGATGTGAAACCCAGGCGGGTGAGTTTCATTTACATCAACATATACATCTACATCAACATACATGTACATATATGAAGGCGATGGAGAGAGAGAGAAAGAGGGAGAGAGAGAGAGGGATACATACATACATCATCACATAGTTATGTGCATGGTCAGGAGTAAATCCTCCCAATTGATTTGGGTTGCTATTCACATCCCAGTAGAACACATTCTGTTCATTTTTGGTTCCACAGTGGTCCAACTTTGGTTTACAATTTCATGGGGTTGAACCTAGGTGATTCGAGAGGAAGCATCACTATAAGTCAGTCGATCATGGGAATCTCGACCTTAAGAAACCAGTAGAACTATGGAACTTATACTGTAACTTATCATGACCTGTTGTTTTTGTGCCAAAGTTCTGAGGATTCCAAGCCCGCCAAGACCAATGGAACGGCTCCAAACGGAAGCTCCGAGAAGGTGGCTTGATAATAGTCCTGGAAAGGGTGCCAATGCGAAAATTCATCTGTGATCCAGTATGATCCAGCTATCAATGGAACAATGAATATATATATATATGGTCATATATGGTATACATCCAGCTGGGGGCCTTGTCAACAAAACACATGTCAGAGATGGACTCGAGGTCTCCACCATCACAGATGTGAAGAAGCTCAATGAGCACCTGAGTACCAGGACAGGGCATATCGCTGGGGCTATGATTGCTGGGCCAGGTGCTACTGTTGGCATTTCTGTAGGAAATGTGCTGGGAAAGCATCACAGCTGAACGCAGTCAGTGGGATTTTGGACGGTTGAAAATGAGGATGTTTCAGAAGTTTCGGTGCGTTTTTGTGTGTTTTCGTGTGTTTCAATATCAGCTGCTAATCTTCAGTGTTCGATTCTGCCGAGGGCGAGGGATTCCAAGGGTCAAAACTGGGGATTTCCAAAACTGGGGCCAAGTCCTTCCACCGACATCACCGTCGCACGTCTTTGGTTCAGCCGCGGCGGTGGGTGCCATGAAGGCAGTGCTGGCGCTCATCCTTGCCGTGGGTTTCACGCTGCGATGTGCAGCCCAAAGCATTCTAGCGTACAAAGAGAAGGTCTCGGAAAGCCGGATCATCGTGCAGCTTGATGTGAATGAGAGATGATGGGAGTGGTGAAATAGGTGGTTCAAGAGACTACATCTCATGGGTTTGTGATGGTTTATGACTTTGCGCTATTACAGAATCCCTGTGATACGTCAATAAACTTGGGATAATGGGTAGCCAAGAAATAGCTCTGAAATCAGTGTCTCAAGCCCCAGTATGCCATTTTAGTTGGGTTGATTGAAGGGAACACCGACTTTGTCACCAAACCGAACCGTTGGCTTACATCTAAAAAGTAGGGTGCCCCAAGAATTTGATAGTTTGAACATTGACACTTCAGTTCCCATTTTTTTTATGACCGGAACTTGGCAGTACAAGCTAAAAATTCCAAAATTTGGAGAAACCAGCATCACCCAAGGAGATAGCCCCAGTGTTTGATTTGTTTGAATGATTCATTTTTTATAACTCGATATCCCAACATTCACAATTTTTGGGCGTCATCAGTCAGAGGAGATATCCCCGTTCCACTGGTAACGATGATATCTCAACAAAACTAAAGATTTTTCAATAGACGGTAGTTATTCCTGATCCATCTTTGACCCCCACATCAGCCAGGGAGATACCCCGCCATTTATACCTCATTTCCCTCATTCTCGATCCAAGGGATGAGGCAATCATGGGAAAACATGGGGAAACATGAAAGAAAAACAATCCATCTTGGACTCCCAGTTAATCCCACCCCCCTAATATTGAACACCCCATAAATGGTTCCAATTATGTGGATTTTCCCTACTAAACCATGGTTTCTAAGGGGGTGTTTAATATTAGGGGGATGGGATTATACAGTTATACACCCATTATTGGCCGTTATATGCCGTTATGAACTACTGTGATTAACCATGATCACCTTGATTCCCCACATCAGCCATCAGTAACCATACCATGAACCACACCATGAAGCATGCTAAGGATATGGATCATATCCCCAACTAAGATCAACTAAGGAGATATCCCCAGTGTTTCACTGATGTACACACACACACACATATATATATATATAGATAGATAAATTGATGAATAGATAAATACGTAAATGCATAGATAAATAAATAAATCAACACACACACACAGATATATATACATATACATATACACACATATATTGTGCATTTATTGCCCAGCCAGCCCAGGAGATATCCTGAGGGTTCGAGCGAGGAGCAGCTGGCGCAGTATGTCGCGCGCCTGGAGCGGATCCGCGGCGTGCGCCGCGCCGAGCCGCTGCACCGCCTGGACATGGCGGTGGTGCTGTGCCACGCGGGGGCGGATGAGGAGTTTTGGGGCCCTGCTGCTGTGGAAAGATGGGAAAAACCTGGGAAAAATAGGGAAAATATGGACAAGATATGGGAAAATATGAGAAAATCATGGGAAAAATGATGAAAAAGGTGGGAAGACATGGACAGCTATGGTAACTTGAGGGGAAAATCTGGTGAACACCCCAGGAATCGTGCTTGTGGGTTAGTTCAGGTTAGTTGCATAAGGGCAGGAGGATTAGTCCAGTGAACGAACTGGAGTGAACTAATTCACTTACTAACTGCAACCACCAGGTGTTGACTGGGAATATCCTAGACCTGGCTTTCGGGGATGCACAGCCCAGCTGAAGATTTGATTTCCCATGATCTTGGGTTGCTTCTCCGTGTTTGAGTGCCCAAAACCCTTGCGTTCTCGAATTTAAGTACCATGCTCATCATCCTAACGTTGCTGTTATCCATTATACCCCAACACCATTGGGAATTCAAGACGCACCAACTGTTTTACCCTCTGGTAAACTAACATAGCTATGGAAAATGGCCCATTTATAGATGGTTTACGGTTTACCTATTACAAATGGTGATTTTCCAGGTCGCTATGTCAGCCATTACCAGAGGGTAAATCCCAACCCCAGTAGTGCAGCTGTGGTTGGCGCCAGGATGCAATTTTGGAGGCCATCGATGCCGAAAAGCCCGTCGAGCTGGCGGTTCCGGATAGTCGCTGGGTGGCACCTGATGCCAAGCCACAATGGAAACGGAGCTTGCTGGGGAGATTTCCATATTTATATGATATTATATAGTATATTATAGTATAACATAATATAATATGATAAAACAAACATAACATAAGATAGAATAACACAATATAATATAGAATAAATTAGAATAAGATAATACAACATAGAAAAGTATTACAATATAATATAATGTAATTCAGTTTAATGTAATATTCTTTACTATAATACAATGCAATACAGTATAGAGTATCATATAACATAATATAATATAATATAATATATTATAATATAATATAATATTGACATATGTAACCCACATATATATATATATCATATAAACATATGGTGTAATAAATACACATATAAATAAATATATGAATAGATAAATACATAATTAATTAGATGAATAGATAAATAAACAAATAAATTGCGCTATATACGGTAAATATATATGGTACATACATATATATGTGATATTATATATACATATATGTGATATGATATATATATATATATAGGTGATATATATATATATAATATATATATACAGTATATACTTATATTATAGGCTATGACTTTGGATGGATTTGAGGCTGGCTTGGGTTGCGGTTGGCAGGTTGGGTGTACGCCTTCGGTGGCCGGAAAGATGCTCAGTGTGCATCGCACCCTGAGTGCAGGGCATTTAGCTTGCAAGGCCGGGCCTGGAGCTTGACAGGTGGTTGAGTGATTAACAATGTTTATAATATTTCATAATGTGGTTCCAACAATAGTAAACCATCCAAACCTCACCTAATGTGGTTAAACCAATGGTAAACCATCCCCAAAATCACCTAATGTGGTTCAAACAATAGTAAACCATCCCCAAGATCACCTAATGTGGTTCAAACAATAGTAAACCATCCCCAAAATCACCTAATGTGGTTCAAACAATAGTAAACCATCCCCAAAATCACCTAATGTGGTTAAAACAATAGTAAACCATCCCCAAAATCACCTAATGTGGTTCAAACAATGGTAAACCATCCCCAAAATCACTTAATGTGGTTAAAACAATGGTAAACCATTCCCAAGATCACCTAATGTGGTTAAAACAATGGTAAACCATCCCCAAAATCACCTAATGTGGTTCAAACAATAGTAAACCATCCCCAAAATCACCTAATGTGGTTCAAACAATAGTAAACCATCCCCAAAATCACCTAATGTGGTTAAACCAATGGTAAACCATCCCCAAAATCACCTAATGTGGTTCAAACAATAGTAAACCATCCCCAAGATCACCTAATGTGGTTCAAACAATAGTAAACCGTCCCCAAAATCACCTAATGTGGTTCAAACAATAGTAAACCATCCCCAAGATCACCAAATGTGGTTCAAACAATAGTAAACCATCCCCAAAATAATCTAATGTGGTTCAAACAATAGTAAACCATCCCCAAGATCACCTAATGTGGTTCAAACAATAGCAAACCATCCCCAAAATCACCTAATGTGGTTCAAACAATAGTAAACCATCCCCAAAATCACCTAATGTGGTTCAAACAATAGTAAACCATCCCCAAAATCACCTAATGTGGTTCAAACAATAGTAAACCATCCCCAAAATCACCTAATGTGGTTCAAACAATGGTAAACCATCCCCAAAATCACTTAATGTGGTTAAAACAATGGTAAACCATTCCCAAGATCACCTAATGTGGTTAAAACAATGGTAAACCATCCCCAAAATCACCTAATGTGGTTCAAACAATAGTAAACCATCCCCAAAATCACCTAATGTGGTTAAACCAATGGTAAACCATCCCCAAAATCACCTAATGTGGTTCAAACAATAGTAAACCATCCCCAAGATCACCTAATGTGGTTCAAACAATAGTAAACCATCCCCAAAATCACCTAATGTGGTTCAAACAATAGTAAACCATCCCCAAGATCACCTAATGTGGTTAAAACAATAGTAAACCATCCCCAAAATCACCTAATGTGGTTCAAACAATGGTAAACCATCCCCAAAATCACTTAATGTGGTTAAAACAATGGTAAACCATTCCCAAGATCACCTAATGTGGTTAAAACAATGGTAAACCATCCCCAAAATCACCTAATGTGGTTCAAACAATAGTAAACCATCCCCAAAATCACCTAATGTGGTTCAAACAATAGTAAACCATCCCCAAAATCACCTAATGTGGTTCAAACAATAGTAAACCATCCCCAAAATCACCTAATGTGGTTCAAACAATAGTAAACCATCCCCAAAATCACCTAATGTGGTTAAAACAATGGTAAAGCATCCCCAAAATAATCTAATGTGGTTAAAACAATGGTAAACCATCCCCAAAATCACCTAATGTGGTTCAAACAATGGTAAGCCATCCCCAAGTCATCACCATTTTTTTGGGTGGTATGAACCATTTAAACATGGGGTAGTTTATGACATTGTTTTACCCACATTACAAGATTCAATGGATTCGTTTACGGGAAAAATTGCAGGAAAACCCCATGTTGAACGGGAAAATCGGAAAGTTTCCGGTTAAGATTTTCCCGTAAACCAATCCATTGAAATATGGAATCAATGATCTATTTGATGGAATCCTATGGAATTATATCTATGGAATATTTGGTGAATAGCCTCATAGTCCAACGAAGCGGGGGAAAATTAAAAACCGCTGAAGGTCACAACCTCGCGGATTGACTATATTTGACTCCATTTTTCCAATACGTTCACCCGTTTTGGAAGATGTTTCCCAGATTGCCATGGAAGATCCAGCAGATTTTCCTCCCAAGCAGCACGAATTTCAGCGCAGGTGAATGCTGCCCGGCTCCCGATGGAGTGCTCATGGCGTGTTGCGCTCTGCCTGCGCCGAAGCGACCGGCGCGGCCGCAGCACAAAAGCACCATCTCGTTACAAAGCGTGGCCTGGCGAACACGTAAATGTGCATTCCAGTTAGGATGGCTGAGGGTTCCATCGGACTAAGATTTGTAGTGACAATGTAGTGACTATCCCTGTCATATGCTGGTTATAACCTGACTAAATTGGGATGCACAAGCAGGGAGGTGATGATTTCAGCCTGGTAAAAATAATGATTTTGTAGCGATTGTAGCTCATCATCCACTAAACCTTAGCGGCTTTAGACATGTTTATACAGGATGGCATTCTGGGGGTTGACCACATTGATCTTGAGCGGAGCCTCCACAGTACGTATATACGATGATGTACGCATTTATTTTTGTTGTTCAAAGGCGCTGGATATGTCCGACGATGATGATGATGATGATGATGGTGATGGTGATTATGCTTATGATTTGCCCAAACCATTTGTGATCATGATGTCCGGGATCAAATCATGCAGGGATTCCCGGCCGTCGGGAGGTTTGTGAGCGCAATTGACTTTGGAAATCCTGATAGGTCTTGCACATCCTGTTGGGTTTGGTTGCAGGCAACGATCGGGAACAATTCGGTTCCTCCCCTTCTTGATTTACATCTGATTTTGGTCACCGAATCCGTTCAGACCCTATTTTCATCGAGTATTTATATGTATTTATTACCCCCTACTTTTCTACCATATTTTCCGAAACCATATTAAGAATGAGACTTCCACCCTGTTTTCATCAACAAATTATAACGTAACCATGAATTATTATACAGTTAGAGCTGCAGCTCCTACTTATGATGTCCTTTTTCCACTGGTTGATTATGGTTGATTCATGAACATTGCGGGCTTCCATTCAACAACAATGGGTGGATGGTGAAGATGATAACAAATATAGTAATAAATATTAATAAATAATAAATTAAATAGTCTTTTCCAAACCGGCCCCCAAAAAATGATTTCCCTAAAAGGACACTGCACTGCTGCACCATGGGAATCGGATCAGG
Source organism: Cladocopium goreaui (assembly GCA_947184155.2). Taxonomy (NCBI): domain Eukaryota; class Dinophyceae; order Suessiales; family Symbiodiniaceae; genus Cladocopium; species Cladocopium goreaui. The sequence goes on from CAMXCT020001015.1 coordinate 140,506, forward strand.
TGCATGGCGGCTTCATCACAGTCTCCAAGATCGGCGTGGTGGGCTGGCGTGGAAAGAAGACTGACCCGGACGCGCAGTTCCACCTGGAAGCGCACCCGGACGGCGGCTCCAACGGCAGGGGATGGATGGGGATGGATGGTTGGTGAATTTTCATGTGAGTTTCAATGTAGTTTTTAGCCGACAAATTAGCAACAACAACAACAACAACAACAACAACCACAACCACAACCACAGCCACAACCTCATTTTTGAGTATTTTTTTGATTCTTTTTTGGGGGTTTGGAAGAAGACACACTGTGAAGCTGCAACCGGTTGGGGCTGGAGTGTCGCCACATGCGGGGGTGTTTCACCCCAGGTTACGTCTCCTTGATGTCCAACCATGACACCTATCTGGTGACTTCGCCCTCGGGCCAGTTAGTCGCCTGGCACCGGGGGCACCGGGAAGCAGATGACTGGGAGAAGTTTAAGCTCATTTACAACTCAGATGCTGGGCGGCAAAGCACATGGATAGGGTTGGATATGGGGTTGGGATATGGGGTTGGATAGATGTATTGAAAAAAAAAACAAAGGGATGGTTGAAAAAACACATGGATACCCTCTGGTCATTTCTTATAGTGTGCCAATTGGAACACATATAATCTCACATAGTTTTATTTTACACATGTTCTTTTAAGAACAGTACATCATCGAGGTAAATTTGCAATTTTCCATAGCTATGTTACATTTCTAGAGGGTGTGGATGGTTATAGATGGGGTTGGATGGGGGATGGATATTCCGTCATCGGCCATAGTCATCCGGGGGTTCATGGGGACGATCATAATGGTGGGCCTCTGAAACTAAGGATGACACCATCTCTCTTCGTAGCAAGGTGTCGGACAAACATGTGAGCCTGGAAAATTCCAGTTCAGATACTTGGCTGCAGGTCTCAGGTGAATTTGAGCCATGCAATGTTCGAATTCCAGGCATTCACCGGCCTGGAGTTTCGAACGTGGCAATTTCCAGCACCACTTTCTGCAGAATTACTAGACCAGGTCCTGTGGATCCAGTGGAATTTACTCGTGGCTGCTAGTGGATTGTGATGCTCTGGTTATGTTATGTTAGGTTATGTTGTGGTACGGAAACACTCCGCCTCCGATTATTTTTCCACTCTAGGTAACAAGCACACGGTATATATATATATATGTATAACACATAGAAATACCATGAAATACTTGTGGACCAGCATCCTTTGCGCGTGCTTGCTTCCGACTCTTTGCCAACATGCTAACATGCTTTCGTCTTGCAGCGCGCCCGGATTCAAGATTTGGTGGGCCTAAGAAATCCACCCATTGTTTTTCTGGAACTGCGGAATCCGGATTCCAGGATTTCTTGACTGTAGCATCACACTGCCATAACCGATTTTCAAAAGATCCGATTTTGACGAGTTTAACCGAGTTTCCTGCCAGAAGCGTGTTTAGAATTGTCCCTTTAGCTTTTTTGGGGATCTCTTAATTTTCTTGGGGATCTCTTTGGGTTTTCTACCATGGCCATCACACTGCAAGGACATGTTGTCCGCGACCACTGAGAAGGTTGAGATCAGCGAGCGCTTTCTGGTGACGATGCGTCACGGAGAGGAAGCCGAAGTGCCCAACGACCAGAGTTGCCGGGCGCTTTATGATGGTTCTGTGATCCCATTCTTTTCCATCTCTGTTTGGAATAAGGAAGACTAATCTGATTTTACCTGGTTTACCCTAAAAATGAATGGTTATAATGGTTTACCCACGTTTGACCAGTTTCAAAACCATGGCGATGTAACTTATTCGAGTGAGTGTTATTTACCTACAAGAGGAAGGATTATTCGAATAGTGAGTTATTAAAACACAGTAACAAGTTACCTACAGGATATAACTTATGATATAACATGATATATAACCTACATTAACCTAGCTATTCGAGTTGTCACTGTGGTTCAAACAGCACACCTTGCGCGGTGGCCGTGCTGTTTGAAGGCTTATCAAAGCTCTGGGCTATGGACCACTTCGGGGATCGCGACATCGATGCCTTTGAAGCCTGGAAAATGTTTAATCCCAAGCCCCAAGCCGAAGGACTCCGAGGGATGGAATGGGATGGATCAAGGGTACCCCAAATGGGGTACCATCCACATCCATCCACCATTCATGGATGATTGACCCATGAAAAAGCCTCGATTTGATGAGGCGTTTTCCAGCCCACGTTTGATTGCCTGAAATTTGGTTGAGTATTGGCAGAGTGGGGATGAGGATGAAGGTGGGGTCACCAAAGAGGTGTACGCTGGGGTGCAAGATGTGACACTTGAGGGCCTCCATGTGATGAAAGAATGGGGCAGAGAAGTTACGACATTTTTGGATGGGTGCTATTCTTTTCTTTTGGAGGGCCTTCTCATCAAGACAATCACAGGGACTTGGCCAGCAAGAGATTTCCAGCTCTTGGTGTTGCTCTGGCGCAGGAGTCATTGTGGCAATTATCGACACGGGCATTGACTACACCCATCCGGACTTGCGCGATTCCATGTGGGTGAACCCTCACGAAATCCCTGGCAACGGCATCGACGATGATGGCAATGGCATTGTAGATGAACCATCAAGACTTGCTTAACGCAGAGTTTGTCTTTTTGGAGCAACCATATGTTTGCAAGTCCCAACGGTTGATATTCCCATCAGTATTGTATTTTTGCCCAGTAGGAGTGACATCCCCCTTGTTGGGTTTTCATCGACCATGAAGCACCGGTTGTTGCACCCAACACTGTTGGTTGATATTTCTAGTTTGGTGCTTTGGGACTCTCGATTTGTTCTTGGACATTCTTACACCCCCCCGAAATCTAACATTGAACCTCAAACAACGGCCATTTTCGAGACAATTTTTCCGGTGCAGAGTTGCATTGCAAGCGGGCTAATCCCCTCAAAGAATCGGGTGCATTTATCAGTCCTGGAACAAATGATGCCATGGACAAAAAAACCACGGAACAAAAACATGCTGCGCTCGCTGGGTTGGAAGGCAATTATTGTAAGGTCCGGGAATGTACATACCCCGCTTACTAGTGTATCTAGTGTTGAAGACCTGGGGAAACCAGTCAATCGTCCCGGAAAAACCCGTGAACCCTGTTCTACTCCCTGAGCCACAACTGCCCTTTGATTTTCAAATCTGGCGATCGGACGCCTCCTGTACATAGATGTATGCATAGATCATTTTCCCGCTTCAAATTGGGATTGTCAATGCCCTATTTGTTTAAAATCTGAAAGTACACTCTTTCTCGTTTTCGTGCTGCCTCAAAACATGTAACGTGTCGCTTAGCTGGCTGCAGAATGTGTTAAAGGGCTTTCAGAGACAAAAAGTACTGGTGTGCAGACTTGTTGCAACAGCACCGTGCTAGTTCAGATCCCCCGTGCTGGCTCAGAAAAACCAATTTTTGAGGTAGACGTGTGAGGGGGAACAGGAACATAGAATTCGAATTTGATTCCAACATGCTACCCCCCTTGCAAAGCTCATAAAGCATCATAAAACCACATCAAATCCAGAAAACAGTCATCTAAGATCTACAAAAACGATCTAGAAACCATCATAAACATTCATGAGAGCATCATAAACATTCATAAACCATCTAAGACTATCCATTCCAAAGCTTCCAGCAGCTTCCTGGCTCCAAGGACATCCACGGGGTCGATTTCACCAACAATGACGGAGACCCTATGGACGATCAGATGCACGGCTCTCACTGCGCGGGGACCGTGGCAGCCAAGGGCAACAACACCCTGGGGATCGCGGGCGTGGCCTGGAAAGGTGCTGAGAACTGGGGAGGATGGGAGCAGCGTAGATGACCAAAAAACTCGGGGAGTACCGCCCGAATTTTGACCATGGCTGATTTATTGGCTGACCTACCACCAAAAATGGGGAGTACCCCTGCGATTAAAAACCTTGGATGAATAAACCTTAGTTGAAACATATGACTTCCACTAATTGATTGATAAGGATTGATAAGGATGATAAGGGGAAGGGATGAATCTCTCATGAGAAAATCCTGGTGATGGGAAGCCGCCGAACTGGGGTGAGCTAGCCATGGTTATAGCCATGGTGAGCTCATTCCTCATTCATAACTGGCTTGTAACATCTTATGGCTACACCCACTAACCGAAGTATACGTATAGAACCACGCAACCTCTATCACTGAGATACATAATTATCCGTACCTCTTTACATTACAATCACACGCTAACCACTTGCGAAGTCGAAGATGTTGTACTTGGATGTGCATCCCAGTTCGCAAGTGGTTTATAACAGTTATATATTTTTTGAAAGGTCACACACACACATGCATATATATATATATACATGCTCAACTGCAGCTACTCTTTTGTTATTCAACATAGCTATGAAACATGATCTAATTATTTAAAGGCATTTTCGTTCACACTGCCCCGAAGGGCTGCAGGAAAGCGGGTGCTGCTTTCTCCGGGTACGGCCCGTGTTTATGTTGAATCCTTTTGGTCTTTTAGTAGATGACACAAATGCTGATTTCCGGTTCTTAAACATGGTGATTTTCCAGTTCGCCAACAATCGCCAACCGTTAAATTTCCCAAAGGGAATATTCCCATTGTCTCTCCAATTTATGGGATCAGCCATGAAAAAAATACAACACATTCCATTCTGACCATGTTCCCATTACCTTCCCACTTTCTATACCCACTCCTTTCCGGATATGAGTTACACCTCATTTTTCAACCATTCTTATTAAAATCGTTTTTCAATCTGCAGGAGATTTTACATTTTTTTTAAATAAAGGAACCATTTTTCTATCTCGGCCATTTTTTCCAGGTGCCAAGTTGATGGCCCTGAAATTCCTGGACGGCACTGGTGGGGGTCGCACCTCGGATGCGGTGAAATCCATGAACTACGCCGTGGCCATGGGAGCTCAGACGCCTGGGCTTCACCGTGGACGATTTTCACGGAAAAAGTGGGGGAGATTTTGAACTTTTCAATATATTCAATGGATTATATATGGTTATATGGATTATATGGCTTATATACTTTCAATATATTCAATGGCTTTATAACCATATAACCATATATCATTGTTTTTGTTTCTTAAATGGATTATATATGGTTATATGGCTTATAAAATGAAGCCTGACATTTTTTTAACGTGCTTAAGCAACAATGTAATCTTACATTTCATACGTGCCCTCAATAAAAACACGTTTACATTACATACGTTTACAATTTAACATGTAACTCACATTTTGGTATGGCTCACTCCTGTTAAAACGGAATAATCTCATAACTTATGACCTAATAACTACTGATTAATGGATCTTATACTTGATTATAGTTCAGTGTGTAATGTAATGGACTATCTTTTGGATTATATAATGGGGTAGAAAAGGGGTGTTGGTGGATTATAATGGATCATAGGCCATGAACAGTCGGATATTGTAAGTGAGGACTTGCAACAAAACAACAATATTTGGCAGGTAGTTCCATGATATTCCTTAGTTTCCTACTTGGATGTGCATCCCACTTAGTAGGTGGTTTATATATAATTTTAATTCCTATCTAAGACATATAACCCCATACATCAGTGGGGATAGTGTATTACTATATTTATATATCTATATATATGGATGGGGGTATAACCCCGCACCCCCCAGTAGAGAGATGTGCCTTGGTTCATCCCAAGGATTTTGAGCAATTCCTGGGGCGGTGGCGGCTCCAGCAGCGCCTTACGCGTGGCCATTGAACGCGCGGAGCACGCGGGCACGCTCTTCCTGGCCGCCGCGGGCAACGATGGACTGAACAACGACGAGCTGCCGTCCTACCCGGCCAACTATCCCATGGACCGGGTAATGCTACGGGGATGTTGGGGGAAGATGGTGTTTTTTTTGGGGGGAGGGAGGGGGGGAATGGGGGTGAGTTGATTTTGGCATGTTGGATTGAAGTTTAATGTCAGATTTTCCCGTAGATCACCAACATGTTGGATTGGATTTGTCCAACGATCGCCTCAAAATTGGATTGGATTCATGAACAGGTCATGAAATATGTGCAAATTCCTGCGCCTTCTTTAAGTCTTGTGATTGTGGGGATCTTCCACGCACCACCAAAATAACGTGACCACCCCATAGACTGTGTAAGGAAGTTTGGAGGGTCCGGGACCGGGAAGGAACAAAATCGCACACTAAATATATTGCAAATCAGCAAACATCTTCAGGAACCGTCAGTAAATATCAAGTACCATACCCAATTTTACCTTTTGGGAGGTTCACCTTTGAAATTGTAGTTGGGATGGTGCCTGGTGTGTAACCTCTTCCAGCTGGAAAGCCACTGCTAATCTAACCTGGCAATGGACTAAGGGGGAAAATCACCTGTGAATGGCAGTGAATGGACATTTTTATTGGGGAAATTCCCTTGGAGGTTTGATTGTCCTTTGCTAATAAAATGTGGTAAGCTGGCAAATTCAAGCCATCTTTGATGACACCAGAGGGTACATTCCAGCTATCAACTGTATCAACCGCATTAGATCCTCCATGGTTGTTGGTTCAATCCCCATTTTCCCAGAGCTTTTCCGATGGTGTTAATCCTCTATGGTCTTATGGATCTGGCCTTTATCCCTCTCCATCTGGTAGTCAGTATGTAAATGGATTTTCCCATGGCTTTTCCCATGGTTTTTCCCATGTGTTTTTTTTTTTCCCCAGTGTTTTTTCGGTTGAAATCCTCGGTGGATCCTATGGGATCCAGGAGAACATCATCTCGGTGGCCTCCACCACTCAGAACGGTGACCTCTCGCTCTTCTCCTGTGACTTGGCAGTGACGGGGGTCCAAAAGGGTCAAGGCCGGTCAACATCAGTCCCGGGTAGAAAGAAAACCACTCCCACATAGACCATTCTCCAGTTTTTGGGTCATCCCATAGATATAGATATAATAATATAATATGATATATATATATATATATCAGTTTTTTTTAAAATAAATGAATAAATAAATATATATATATATATCAGTTTTTTTTTAAATAAATCAATATATATATATATACAATATATATATAATATATAATAATATATATATATATCTCTCTCTCTGTATATATGTATATCTATACAATTATATATAAATAATACTTTTATATGCATATGTATAAGTACATGCTTTATCAGGCAATTTTTGCCGTTCAAATTGCTATCGATTGCCCGAAAAACGTTTGTTTTTGGACAAACCCACATTATTCTCCCCAACGAATTGAAATGTTCACCGGGTTTCCGGAAATTCAACAGCATCATTATATGTGTTTCCTTTTGTTCAGTCTTTTGTTTGCGTTTATCTCGTCCGTTTTTTTTGGTCCAAAATCACTCCGTTTGGTGGAACATGATCTAAAATCCCACCAGTACTAGTTAGTTACTAGTGATAGTCCCCCCAAACATCATCCAAAAGTCCAAAAGTCCCCTTTTTTTGATCCACTCAAAACTCATCGACTCATCGTGTCGTGGATGTTAGAACTGTTAGGCTATGGCAAGAAGTCCGTTGACCTGGCTGCTCCCGGTAGCGACATCTACAGCACCATCCCCAACGGCAAGTACGCCTCGCTCAGCGGGACCTCGATGGCCACGCCGCACGTGGCCGGGGTGGCTGCCATGGTGTGGATGATGCGGCCAGAGTTTTCCATGGTGCAGGTGAAGGAGACGGATGGGAACATCTAAAAACTTGCAAAACGATGGGAAAATATGGGAAAAACAATGGGAGAAAGATGGAAAATAGGAAAATAGATTGATTTGTAATGTGAACCTCGGATTTTGCTAACCCCCTTAAAATGGGGTACCATTTTGGTAGCAGATGATCACTACTTCGGAGGTAACCTCCTAATTAACAACCAGGGTTTATTCATCTGGAGCTGACTTTGACAATATGGGAAAACATGGGAAAACCGTGGAAAACTGCTGCTCTGGATGATGTTCCAGTTCCATTGCCAGGTGAAGATATCACTGGAAATTGGGATTTTAACTCTGACTTTAACCAAACAAGGGGTCCACCACCTGCAGAAACCAACCTGGACTTTGGGGGTTGGGTGTGGGATGGGTGTGGGGCGCTGGGCCAGGGACTACGGTTGGGGTTATTGCACCACCACAAGTTAGGGTATAACCCCTCCAACTATGGCGACAAAGGCCCACTTACGAAGTGAAAACCGCTGACCCAACAGTTGCAGAGATTTGAGGTAGATTCTACATGATCCTACCGTATTCTACCAATCTATAGATGCATAAAAACCCGTGAAAACCCTAAAGGTGAATCCTCACCACATTTGGGTTTATCCTTGGGTAATTTACATATATATATATATGTGTATTATATATATATATATTATATATGTGTGTGTGTGTATATATATATACATACATGTATATATGTATTTATACATACGCATAAACCACAGGGAACCTCCGAAAATCCACCCGAAGCTTCAGGAGATTCTGCTGAGATCCACCGTCCCGGAGAAGGCCCTGGAGAACGCCGTGGTCACTGGCGGCCGCCTCAACGCGCGCCGCGCGTTGGCGCTGGCGGCCATCTATCCAGCCCCTCGGCCGCCGATCCACGCGCCGAGCCACCTGACCTTTGTGGATACCAACCCAGCAGTGGGACGCATAGGAGCGGAACACATCTGGAAGTGCTTGGGTTGGGGAGGGTTAAGTGAAAATTAAGTGAAATTCCAAAGTTGGGGAAATTGGAGGTTCAAACTTGGGAGGGCAATCTACTGGTGTGGCAATGGACAATTCTATGGGAATCAGGAGGGTTTTTTGGGAGATGGCTGAAGATGGCAGGGTGTTTCCATTGAAGATCCGTGACAATTTCAATGGAGGGGGTACGCTGAAGCCGAGGTTTGGCGCTTGGGACATTTGTTGGTCTTGTTAGATCTCAAACACTGATTGTTCAAATCATGGAAACGGAGCCAAGCAACTCCGAGCTCAAAGACAGCAACCCGAAGTCTTAATGGAAGTACGCTCGGTTGGATCAAACCCTCCAAAATTTGGCTGGGCTTCAACAGTCCCGTAATGAAACACACATTTGGATGATCAGTCCCGTTCTTGAGTTGAAATTGCTACTCATATGCATAAAATCACATGGATCAAACTTTCTCATACCGCACTAGACTAGACATTTGTAAACTTGAACCAACTTCCAGCAAATCTAAGTCCAGGGCATTAGCTACCGCTACAGTTTTGCCGGCTCTTTCCACATGGTGTGGGATGGGTAGCCCTTGGTTTAGGGAGAGAACGAGACTCACAACATTTGGAATTATCTTTGTCATGTTAGGTTAAACCAGGTTGATGAGCCACCGTGATGCTAGCTCACAAAGGCTCATGTATATATTCTTGATGATGCCCCCATTGCTTAAGTACATCCATTCTTTCCTGACCATTCCCATAGTCAGATTGCATACAACAGCCAACGTGGATGAGCTGCCAGCAGCCCACTGATCCCCGACATTGGGCAGGAGGTGATGCAGTAATTACTACACCGGAGGACCAGAGCGATGTGGAACACTACAGTTTTTCGGGCGAAATTGGCGTCAGAGATTTGGAGGTACGGTCAAAATGCAGGATCAGAGTTTCCCCCTATACAGACCTTGATGAGGTTTCCCACGGTTGAACCCTTCCAACAGGGTAGGGCTTTCTTTTTGAGGACATCATTGATTCAACTTTGGTCATGCATCACTCCGAATCATCTACGACCAAACTTTCATGACCTTGGACATCTACGAACTCCGAGGTTTGCATTTTCTCTCCTCCGCGGGGGTTTTGATGGAAAGAATCGGGCGAGCCAATGTCTCGAACCAGCCGTCTATTCAGCTGACCCTGGCTAACCTCACAATCCCACGCTTTGCAAAGAAGAGTCTTGGCGACGGAAAGGTGCAGTCGATCGCATGGATTTTGAGAGGTTTTTTCCGAGGGCATTTTTTGGGAGGTTCGTTTGCTGTGAGATGAGACTTACTCCTTGTGAATCTTGATCTTGGGGTGCCCAAGGGCAACCACCGCAGGCCAGGCTGTTAAGTATATAATATTATATAATAATTAATCTAGATGGGGTAAATCCTCCGAGTGTTGGGATTGACCTGTTCCCTGTTTGATTCCATACTGTAGTTAAGATAGTTCAGTATATTATCCAGCTAAGAACTTTGATTTTCTATGTTCAACCACTGACGAGACCCTGCAAATGTGCGAAACTTACACCCCAGAGTCTCTTGCATACCTCACTGAAGCAAATCTGCCAACATTATGCGCGCTGTATATAATATCTAATATATAGTACGTAGGTATATGCATATATATATATTATTTGTATATGATGTGCATGCAAGACAATACGGTGTAACATCCATTCTGTTTCTTTGGCTTTGGACTTTGGACCATTCACAGCTACCTCAAATGACTACACCCCACACATGATAGTAAATATTGGGGGAACCATGAGAAGCTGCCTGCTGGTTTACTGCAGGTGAAAGTTCAGGAGGCCTGTGTTTGAAGGAAAAAAACAGGTGTTTCACGTTTTTACCATAACATGTCCCATGGAAAACAAACCAGTGAAACAGTGAAACTGGCACTATTATATAGGGCCCAATTTTATCACCATCAATAGTAATGGTTGTATTAAACTTAATGCCATAAAACTAGTATTGCCAATAAAAACCATCTGGCACTACTATTTATCACCATTTACTGTAAGCCAATTCTGAGAAGGCAGAAAAATGGGTCGTCGCTGTCCCCACGATTCCCCCACCTACAACGCTACTTGGTTAAGCTAGTTCTCTCAGTTGAGAGACAACAGCCCTGTTTCATGGGTTGATTGCTGGGAACTGGGCAACCCAGATATACAAAGAACGCTGAGTGACAAGAGGATGCAAGTGGTGTCACCACTTCCTATCTGTAAAAATCAATGATATCCTGCAGATTTTCGCATCCATTGAACCCAACCGAGATTGATTGGCTTTCCCAAGTACAACCCCATATAATCATATCATATATCATATATCATATATCATATATCATATATCATATATCATATCATATCATATCATCTCATCTCATCTCATATCATTAGTATCATAATATATATATATAATATATAATATATATAACATATATATATATATATTAATATATATATAATATGTATATATAATATTATATATATATAATCCCCCAAGAATCTCATCAGATTTCCTGATGCATCCCCTGTCATCCTTTCGAACTCGCGTCTTTCGATGTCCCCAGGATCGCTGCCGTGGCCGTGAACAGCAGCGGCCGCATGCCCGCGGAGACGGCGGCCGTCCCTTGAGAAAGCCATGGTCGCGTTATAGAAAAACCACTAAAAAAACCATAAAAACTGGAGGATTTCACCGTAGTAGTGGTACCCTCTGGTTATGACTAACAGTTCGCCATGGTATAGATGGCCCATAGAAATAGATGGTTTACCTATTAAAAATGGGTGGATTTTCCATGGCTATGTTAAATAACCAGAGGGTAAGTATAGTAACCATGAACTGAGAGGATCTCAAAATTTTTTTAAACCCATCGATTTCACCAATATGGTTGACGGGATAGATTGGGGAGATATAGCTTGGGGATATTAATTAACTCAAACCCAACAAAGCGATAATGATAAGAGTTTACAAGCAGAGATGATATTTTGCTTGTCAAGCATGACAGGAAGCTATTGTATCCTATCTTTTGTAGCATGGTCCCAAAGCCAATTCACATTGACGTGCCAGCCCGTGAATGAACATACCCGCAGTCTGGGCAAACTTGGAGAGCCCCACCCCCCAAAAAAAAACATCATGACAGATGCGCCAATATTCAATATGGTGTGTCCACCTGAATTTGATGCAACCAATGATCATTCACGGCGAACAAACTTTGCTACAAAGAGCTGGGCCGTCAAGCAGCACAATGGGATCATGCAACAAGCAGACAAACATCGTTGATTTGACCCATCCTTCATAGTAGCCCCAGCCCCAAGAAAAATGAAACATGCAGAAAAGTGATGGTATTACCCTCTGGTAATGGCTGACATAGCTATTGAAAATGGCCATAGAAAAAATGAGTTTTCCCATTAAAAATGGTGATTTTCCATAGTTATGTGACAGTTTACCAGAGGGTAATGGTATGGATGATATTTACCCCCATCTTTCCAGGCGTCTAACTATTCTATCTACGACTGGGGGCCCAGTAGATGCAGAGGATTCCCAAGTTCTCCATGTTGACCATGCGCCTTGCCGCCAGCTCCTGGCGCAACACTCTTGCGCACTGAAATAGAATCACATAGAAACATATGATTCAATATCAATATCAATATCAATGTGATTCACATATTAATGATCTGAAACTGATATGAAGGAATATCAATATCGTGTCAGATCATTAAGATCCCAAAAAGAAACTTTGAGCTACTGAAGCTACTGGGTACTGCTCAGATCAGTGGGTTTTTCCCTGGGATGTCCTGGCAAGGTCCTGGACATCGAAGATTATGGTGTGCCACAGGACCGCCATTGGAGGTACCATATATAAGGCCTATTGTTGAGGCCTATGTAAGGGAATATCCCCACAAATATGGTCTTATGTGGTACAGTCCATTTTAGGATCCTGAAATTCCCATTGAATAGATGAACCAGCTTTTGACCACTTTGCGTCTTGATTGATGAAACAGCCATTTTGGAGACAGATTCTTCTTCCCCTTGTTCTGGGCTGAGACGACATAGAAACCACAGAGCCACCAGGAGCAAGAAGGATCAAGACTTAAACATAGCTTTTGAACCAACCCCTCTATTTTTTTAGCTGCTGACATCAAACATTTGAGCTGACCACTCCACATTTCTTGGGTAAACTCAATTTCTTAGTAACCCTTAGTTGTCCCAAAATAACTTTCATGTTTTTTTCCCCAAGGGCACCATCAACCTCCACTTTTTGGTCAGTTTGTGTGCAAAGCTCCAGGACGGCCCTGGCGCCGTGGCCTTCAAGGGCGACGCGGACGTCCGGGGCGGCGTGGTGAGTGGCGAAGTGCGGCTGCGGCGCGCGGGCAACGAAGCGACGGTCACTGGGAACTGAGGAACAGGTGGAAACCAATGGTGCCCAGTGCCCTTTGGGTGAGGACTTAATGGGAACCAATAGGATTTAATGTCATTTCATTATGTTTTAATGGGATTGAATGAGGTTTAATGGTGATTGAATGAGATTTAATGGGATTTAGTGGGATTTAATGGATTGAATGAGATTGAATGGGAATTTACCCTCTGGTAACTTGACACAGCCATGGAAAATCCTCATTTTTGATATAGGTAAATCATCTGTAAATGGGCAAATTTCATCCATTTTCCCTAGCTATCTTTGATGATCAAAGGGGTAACCATGGAGGATTTCACTATGAACATGAGGGATTTGACATGATTTGACTATGGCAAGATGGAGATATCCATGATGTAGTGAGGTGAGTCACTACAACATCTATTGGCAGAAGGGCTGGCAGAAGAACTTGCTGGGATCCGTTCCGGCCATCGGTTTTTTGGCCACCCGATGCACTGGAGATTGTGCGGTGCTGAACACCACCCGTGAGGACCCGACGATGTGAAAAAAAGCTGGTTCAGAACAAGATGTAGCCCCTGGTAATTAAACGGTTTGTTATGGAAAATAGTTATTTTTATATAATGGCACTGTATAAATAAATATAAGTCATCAAAAATTATCAAAAATGGGTCATTTTCGATATGTTAAATATATACCGGACTGCCCAAAACTTTTTGTTGGTTGAGAGCCTGCAAGTATATACATATGATTATATATGTATATATATATAATACATGATTGTATTAAATTTGTGTCTATGCCTTTACCTATATCATATATCATTCATCTTATACCATATATCCCATATCCTATATCTTATATCAATATCGAAAACAATATTCTATATCTATATCCATACCTATATCTATATCTATATCTATATCTATGTCTAAGTCTATGTCTATGTATGTATCTATATCTATATCTCTACCTCTCTCTATCTCTATCGCTATCTCCAGCTCCCATCTATCTGTCTACCTATCTATCCATCTACCTATCTACCCACCTACCTATCTATCCACCTACCATCTACCCATCTATCTATCTATCCATTTGTCTTCCTATCTATCTCTATCTATCTATCTATCTATCCATCCGTCCATTTACCTATCTTCTCCATCTATCCATCATTATCCATCCATCTCTCCATCTACCCACATTTACGTCTCCGCAGGATGGGGTGCAAAGATACCACCGAGAAGCTTACGGCAACAACGAGCTGGCCGTGATCACCTTCAGTGGCCCTGCCAAGGTGGGGATTGGCTGGATTGGCTCACTGGCGATGAAGACATCACTGGCTGATGCATCAGTAATAAATCACAGAATATGTAGATGGGAATTAGATTGAAATATGTAGATTTATTAATGATTAATACATCTAATATCATCTAATTTTAATGGATTTTATGTATATATAAATATATATTATATATATATTTCAATCATCCTCAATATGACGAGAATTGTGCCACTTGCCCAGATTCACAATGGGGGGTGAGGCGAGGCTCAAGGTGTCGCGAGTGCCCTGATAGGGATCAGGATTGTGCAACAAATTCCACAACTCCTCCAATGGAACCATCAAAAACATCTAATTATCAAAGAAAGTTCAACCTGGAAGCACTAAAAAACACATGGAGAGAGGAAGATCATTTTCTAGACCCATTTTGTTGGTGATTCCATCTGCAAATTTCTCCGCAGGTGAAGATCACCAAGTTTCTGACTGAGAGTTGCGTGGAAGCATCCTGAAAACCAACATGGGACCTAGATGACCTAGGACATTTCCAGCTCATCAAATGTGGCTGTGGGTTAAAAATGGTCAAACATGGTCAAACATGTTCACAATGCGGCTTTCAGGTGGGAGAATCACAGCATAAACCCTCCCATTTTGGCTGATTACAGTACTAATTTCTGCTGGGCGCACTAGCCGATCTAGCTGGTTGCAGCTGCAACCACCTTTCTAGTCGGTCCAAATCGCAATGTTTCTTGTTGAACCAACAGTTTTTGCTGCTAAACGCCTAGAATTGTTTGCAAAACCAGAATTCCGGGTGGTTTTCCATCATCATTTTGCTATATTTTGCCGTGGCTTTGAGGCTACTATGACTACTTGGAGATTGCCGGAAACCGCGTCAGCGGCACGGATGTGGAGCTTCCGAAGGTCGTGGAGGTTCCTGCTGGGGAGCAGACCATCACCTGGCTCAGCGATCACAGCGAAGGAGAAGGCGTGGATAGACATGGAGGATTTACATGGATTTACTGGGATTTATCAACAAGCAAATAGAAGTCTGAGACTATGTGTATACTGTATATGTACATACATACATACATATATATATATATATTTGGCTGCTGAGTTCTTTCTCGTGCCAGCGTCTTGCAAACCACACACACACACATATATATGCATATTTTATTTTATTTATTTACGTATAATATAATACATATATTGTAGGTATGACGGCATGCATGCATGCATGCATCCATACATCCATACATTTGCCTTTGCATTTGCATTGCATTGCAATGCATTGCATTGCAGTACACACACACATATATATATATATATCCACCCCCCAGGTAAGCCGCTATCATATACAATGTGCACGCCTTCACCCCCCCTCATCCTCACGCACATATATATATATATGTATACATACACGTATACCTACCTACCTACCTACCTACTTACCTACCTACTTACCTACCTACTTACCTACCTACTTACCTACCTACCTACCTACCGTACATACGTACGTACGTACGTATATTTATATATAGACATATACAACTAACATATCACTAAATTGGGGAATTGAACTAGCTTGAATGGGGATATAAACCAATTAATATATCACTGATAGATGCCAGAATGGAGTGTTGGAGAAACACACATTGGGGATTTAACGGGTAAACATGTGGGATGATACAGGCAAATTGGCCGTTAGCATATTTGGGATGGTAATCCCCATTGGGGGTTGAAGCCACAGAACCAACTTTTTGGTGATGTTCACAGGGTCCTTTCCAGGGTAAACCATGACTTTTTCAAGGCACGAGAGAGAAGCCAAGACCAAGGGGGCCCCGGCAGGTGGTTGGACCTTTGAGCTTTGGCAGGAAGGTGAGCAGGCATCCTTCAGCCTCCCTGGAGTGCAAGCTGATGGCACCAGTAAGGCGTGTGCCTGGTGTGGTAATCCATCCCAGATGGAGGATGAATGTCATGAATGTTGCCTCGTTTGTACTTAGACTCGTGACGAAGTCGATCCTTTGGGAAGTCCTTCAAACTTTGGGCGCTGTTCCTTTGTTTCTTTGGTGGAATCCGCTCCATGAATCAACATGCACTCATCTTCCAGCTACACCAGAATAAAAGTACTTGACCTCGTCTCATCCATCCTCCCATGAACATCATGAAAAAACCTAAATCTCTTTTGCCATCACAGGGTTGCCCCCTAGCCATGGCAGTTTCAAAACCAAGGCAGGGTTGATGATCTTTCGGCTGCCTTCTGCACAGGTGGAGGTAGTGGCAGCCTATGGCAAGACCGAACTCTGGCAGGCAGCGCAGTCCTGCCAGGTGAGCGATTTTGACCTGAAGACTATGCCGCCCTCGGAGGCCTTTCTTCCAAGTTCAGTGCCCTGGCCCTGGCGTTCGTGGCGAGGACGGGGAATGGGGTTTACACCCATGATGTTACAGATTATGTATATACAATTACACAGAGAGAGAGAGAGAGATATATATAGACACACACACATATATATATATATACATATATATATACACATATATATATACATATATATATATACATACATATATATATATATACTGGGATGAACATCCAAGCAAAATTTAGGGGATGAGCATGTTCAAGCTATACTGATTAGCAGGGTTTTGATCCTACCCAGACGCCCGTGCCGAAGATTTCTGGTGTGGTTTTGGTATGTCTTGGAGATGTCGGCTGTTGGTTTTCCCATGACTCCTAAAAGCGGTGCCACCGCAGTACCATGATGCCCAGCTCACGCACAAATTCAGGTGGATTTTCCAGATGAACACGTGGATCAAGGAATGGTGAGTGGCACCATGACACTGCACCTCCCGAAGGTTGAGAATGTGAAGAGTAGCTTGGCGTCCATGGCTTGGCCGCTTGGCCATGGGGATTTCCCAATGTTTGATGTTCCACCGGAGGGTAAACAACCCTACTCGTTGGTTATATATATATCTCCCCATGACATCCCTATTATCTTCCTTATATCCTTATTATATCCTTATTATATCCTTATTATATCCTTATTATATCCCTATTATCCCTATTATATACTCCTGTTTGCCAAGTCTCTGAGGTGTGGTAACTTCGTATGTGGTCTACTTTGCCGACCTCCATGGCAATCGTCTGGGGAAGGAGTGGCATCTGCCCATCGAAGGTCGGAACATGTTGAAGCGGGGGCCACACACACACACACAAATATGATATATAATATTATCTATACACATTAATAATTGGCATACATATACATATATGTGCACATTCCGATATATATATATATATACACAATATACATACATACATATATATATATAATTATGTATATTATACGTGTGATTTTATCTAATGTATGTATGTATTAACATGTATGCAGATATTTAAGTGGTGCAAACGATTGACACCATGGTCAATGAGATTTGTGTCGCCGACTCTTTTGAGAATCCCAGACAGGGATTGTTTCCCATGGTGACGATTCCTTTTCGGGGTGTGGGCTCCACACTGCGATGAATCATTGGTCAGTTTTATGGTTGTCATGTATCTACATGTAAATACATATGCTGCATTCTTGTCCATGATGTCAGTTTCTATCCCATGTTGCAGGCAACCTGCGATTTTTGGTGGTTCACTGCTGGCTTCAGCATTCCATTTTTAGAGTGTCAGCACATTTTTAGAGTCTCTGCACCTTGAAAACAAGCATATCTAGATGATGTCCCTTTTGGGACTCCTGATTTTCAAGCCCGATATTGCTATACCATACTTGCATGTGCATGTGCATTCCATTGAGAAACTGACCCAGCATATCCCATGACTGGGTCGGAGCTGCACTGGGCTCAGGTGGCAGGCCTACTTTGGAGCTCCGGCTGGATGCGGTGGCCCTTCCAATGGGCGCGCAGTGGATCATGGTCAGCGGGGAGAACTCTGCGGGCCGAGGGCCGCCCCTGAGGAGTAAGCTGGTGGATATCGTTCGCAGCCGACCGGTCCATGCGAACTTTTCAGGCATGAAAAAAGACAGAAAAAAATGAACACATATGAACAATTTGCGAACACAACTAAGATCAAATGACCACTTTTGAGGTGGCACAAAGCCAATGGGGAAGTAGCCCACCTTGATCTCAATGGGGATGTCCAGCATCTGAACATCAAACTCCTTGGTCAAGACCTGTCGATTGATGTCTTTCTTGTGGCTTCCTTGGAGTGATACCTTTGAGACAAATTGCTGGGGAGCCGATGGTGGTTTGCAGTTGAAGTCTATGGGATCCATGCCCAACCCAAGAGCAGCTGATGCATCCGATACACGGTTTGTGGAATTGGGTACCCTGCAGTGAACCAACATAGATATGGACAATCCACTATGTATATACCCTCTGGTAAATTAACATAGACCCTGCCAGATAGGGGTTGGAAGATTAGTTTCCATTAAACATTGGTTATTTTCAGGGTCTATGTTTATTTACCAGAGGGTAGATCATTTCCCAGGCAAACCAATGGATTTCCATTGCTATATTAGTTGACCGGTTCCGGTCGGACTTGAGATTCGCAGGTGACGAAGACCCCGTGGAGCTGCAAATTGAAGGCCGGGTGATGATCACTCCAGCGCAGAACCCCACCAACGTGATCGCTTACAGCATTTACTTGGCCAAGGACGCACAGAAGCGAACCTTGTTGGGCCGAGTGGCGGCCAGTGGTAGTAAAGCTGTAACCTTCAAGCTGCATGCAGCCTACAAGGCAGGGCAGCACTTGTTGGTGGTGAGCTCCTATTCTGACCTGGACATGGAGGAAGGTGTCTGAATGAATTGGCTTGCGACCCTCTTTCATCCTTTCTCATTTTTACTTGTTCTTTGATTGTTCATAGCTAAAAAATACCGCACCCACACATATCCACACAATTCCACACACATCCCACTGGAAGCACTAGAATATCTTCTCCTTTCCCAGGCCGCTAAAGAACCAAGGTGTGGTGATCCCGGTAGAAGATTTCGTGGAGGCTTACAACGACGGCTACAGTTGGTACGACTGGGGCGGCTACGGCAGCCACGCCGCAGCTGGAGCCGGTCGGCCCAGCCGCCCCCAGAACCGCTCACGGCCCTCGGCGCCACGGGCAAGCCCCGGGAGCCCCGGTGGGAGCCAGCAGGGTCCGAGACGACTGCGGGAGTTTTGGCTGGAACCCAAACGAAGCATCAACGACTTCCAACTGCTTTGGAGCGATGAAGCGTTAGGATCCCTGCCGGTGCTCACTTCAGGATCGACTGGCGATTGTGGCCTATTTTTTGGGGGGGGCGAGTGTGACAAGATATGGGCCCGGGCTTTCCACTGTTTTTATGTTAGAGCAAGTTTCTTGCTATTTATAATCAACAATGGTTCTACCGGTTAATTGAGACATTCGCATGTCACACGTTTATTTCTTTTTGTGGGTAAATTCTGCATGAGAGACCAGTACTAAGTAGCAGAATACATCACAATGCCATCCGCAAGTGGTGGCAAAACTCAAGAGAGACAGACAGAGAGACATTCTTTGCAACAAACTGGACAAATGCACAATGGTCCAATGCCAGACAACAGCAACATCAACGAATTACAATGTGTATATATATATATATATCAAGCTGGTGTCCTGATCAGTAAGCTCGATGGTTCATTACTCAGAAAATATAATACTGTCAAAACATGTCATCTACACGTGCCTTGGTAACTGGGGAGAGCAATGCGCAAGCCCAGGTGGATGACATTTTACGGCACCCTCCTTGCGATTGTGGCCCTAAAAATTGGAAAATGATCCCCGTGGCAATTTCCACTCTAGAACTGGTGAACCTGTGCATAGTTTAAACGATTTTTTTAATGTATTGGAATTTTAAAATTGATGTCAGGCTAGTCATTTTATTGTTGGGGGGTTGGTCTGAGCATTTTATTGGCAAGGTAAATCCTGATGATTTTTAACATGTTAAAATTCCATTCTCGTTTTATTGCAAAAAAAAGTCTGTTTGGAGCATTTTATTGCAGAATGGAACCAATGCTTTTCCAGGATCTTTTTATATCGATTTTATTGGGCATGTCATTTTAGATCAGCGAATTTTAAGGATTTTGAAGGAATTCTAAGGAATTTTAAGGAATATTAAGGAATTTTAAAGGAATTATAAGGAACACTGTGCACTAAGGAAATTTAAAGGAATTATATATAAGTAAATTTAAGGAATTTAGAGAGCTTTAAGGAATTTTAAGGAATCTTAGAGGAATTTAAAGGAATTTGACGGAATTTGAAGGAATTTGGAGGATTTTTAAGGATCTTTAATGTTTTTAAATTTTAAAGGATATTTTAGGATTTTTTTGGAATTTAAAGGAGTTTAAAGGAGTTTTAAGGAATTTTAAGGAATTGCCACAAGAATGCCACCGTATTTTGTTGCTATAAAATGCTATAAAAAAAAGAAAACCACTTAATATTTGGGCACCTTCACTCTAAAATACCCCTATCTAAAAAGAATTTCCTGCCCCCTTTTTTAAGAGGCGTTTCTGAGGGTCTTCGAAATTGGATGAAGTTGGATGCAAATTCGGCATGAATTTGCTGGCAAGGCATTTTATTGCAGAACCAGTTTTCATTGTTTTTGTGCATTTTAAAGCCTGAGGCCCTATGCACAAAAGTTAGACTGCTCTAAAACTCCTGCACAGCTTCACATAATGAAATGGAACCCCGATGGAAAATGATGTTCTAAAGCCATACTTACGCACAGTCCTTTAGGAACAATCCTTTAGGAAAGCCTTTTCATTTCTCAACTAAGACTGAGTGCCCAGCACTGGCGTTTCAGGGCGGCTTCCAAGAGAAACTGGTCGCCCTGCAATCTTTTGCATGCTCATAATCCATGGCTTTCTCCGAAAAACTGCCGGTACCTCGAAGCGGTTGGATCGCTTGATGATTGGGGGATGCAATGGGTCAGTGGTGAAAACCAGGGTATTTTAGGTCCCCAAAAGTAGCCTTTCATCAGCATCTGTGAAGTCGAAGTTCAAGGAAGTTCGCATTTTGGGGTATGATTAGACCTGCGCCCAAAAGTACACCATCACTATCCAACATCAATTATGCAGAGTTTTGAAGCGCAGAAAACCAACTTGTGTGTTTGGTCATGGACCCACCTTGCAGCCCCCAATTAGAACAGACGTCGAGCTTAACATTTTGACTCCCCAAAATCGAAGACGATCCTCAAAAACTATTTGAACTCTGACATATGATCACACATTCTTCTATCATTATCCTTTTTCTTGATTTTCTTGGTGCCCTGCAACTTGTGAGCCGTCCGTTGAATGTCCTTTTCCTGTTGCTCAGGAGATGCTTCGGGGCCCCTTTTCCGGCCTCAGTTTGTGCCGCCAAGTGTGGAGCAACGACAAGGTATAGCAGAGACTCTTGCAGATGCACTGCCGGGTGTTGAACATGGACAGGCGCTTTGTTTGGAGAGATGGGACGATTTGAGATTTGGGGCGGTGGCGCCAAGTGAATGTTTTATCATGTTTCATCTCTAATCCATTTTGCGGTCTCAAAAGTCATTTGCCATATTCCTATAGATATTCCTAGGGCAGAAAAGGGCAACAGTTTTTTTTTGGGACCCAGGAGGGCAGGTGTTTTTCGATGTTTTCCGGTGCCAGGTGAAACTGTCCTTGGGCAGGGCATCAAGGTCGGTGACACCTGCCGACTCTGCAGATCTGGTGATCGATTTCGAAATTCTGCCCCCGCGAAAAGCGACCGCAGAATCAATCCAACTTTTTTTTGACCGTCGCTTGGAGATAGCTGAGATAGCTGCAGAAAGGTTGGGGGCGAAGGTTTTCTCTTCCGTTTTTTTTTGTTTGGGTACTTATGATATCTAACTGGATCTTCGTTGGTGAAGGGTGTGAAGGGGTTGGGCGAGTGTAGGCACCACATGGCTTCAAAGATCAAGGGCTGGCAAGCAACCGCGACTAAGCTAGCATGGCAAAGGACATTGGCCATGAACTTATATAGATATAGTGTGTATATAATGTACATATAAATAAATCAATTACATATGAATATGAAGTTATAGATCATAGATCTTGCTAATGGGTATGTAATGAAACAAAGATGGGGGTTACCATTGTTAGGTTTGACCGCCAGAGAGTCTAGTGACTTAGTAGTAGTGCCAGTTCTGTGTCCGACTTGAGAAGCCTTCCCCACCAGCTCCGAAGTAGTACATCATGATTGATTTCATGACTTTGCAGCATACGAAAGCCGTATCTTTTTTTTGGGGGGGTGGTTCCCTTTGGAACAGCATCAAGCCGGGAGTCCAGGCTTCCGGTATGTTCCGGTTCCAGTTCCAAGGTGTCGAGGCCAAGCTGATTCTACTCAGCCAGGGTGGTGTTGCTGCATCACGTTTGGCCTCGTCGCTGGTGTCCCGTCGCATCAGCATGGGGGAACCGCAACAAGTCGCGCCGCCCAGCGGGCCCAGCGGGCATGGGCACGCCCGGCTGCTGTCAGAGCAACCAGAAAATGTGGCAACACCAAGCTCCGATGCACAGAAGGTACAGCTCCCTGGCTAAGAGGGATGGTAAATGATGGTAAGGCAAGGGGTGTTCTAGGAGTGGGACAACTCAGTTCGGGTACTCGATTTGATCCTTGAGGATCAGTCAACATGAGATGGTCATCCAGTAGGAACGTGAAAAAATCAATAGCTGAGATTCAGGCTGCTCGCGTGTGAGTAGAAGATCATGGACACGGGTAACTACATGTAACTACAAACATATCCAAATGCCAAATAACATCTAATCATGTGATCAATTCATTAAACAAAAAGAAACCACTCCCAATCTTTCCGATGGATTGCAAAAATCATGCCCAAATGGATCCAAATGGTAGGTTTATTGTTGGGTTTGTCATATGCCAATGAGATCATATGAGATCCATTATGTATTTGGGGTAGTAGAATTGCAACGACCTCACAACGACCTCGCCATGAGAGGAAGGGGCACCTAATCGATGCCAATCGCTGCTACCAGCTGATGTTGATAGAAGCTAATCGATGCTAAATCATGCTACTGGATGCTACTCGATGCTCATTATGCTACTGTAATTGATGCTAGTTGATCCTAATTGATGCGTGTCGATGGCAATTGAAGCTAACCGCTGCTAAATTATGTTAATTGGTGCCGGTCAGTGCTAATCAATGCCAAGTGATTCTCATCGATGTTAATTGATGCTATGCCTACTGCAAGTTACCTGCACGCTTGTGAACTATCAAGATTCTCAATGTTTTTCCAGCTATTCACCCCGCTTCGCGTGGAGTGGCCGCCCACACCGCAGGTTTATTTCGGTCCGTGAGAGGGGCTAAGGGTGGTTTTCCCCCGTGGGGGCTCCCCAAGCTAAGAATTTTCATTTTCCCCCCGCGTGGGGGCTCCCCAAGCTAGGGAATTTTTACTTTTCCCCCCCGTGGGGGCTCCCCAAGCTAGGGAATTTTCACTTTTCCCCCCCGTGGGGGCCTCCCCAAGCTAGGGAATTTTCACTTTTCCCCCCCCCGTGGGGGCTCCCCAAGCTAGGGAATTTTCACTTTTCCCCCCCGTGGGGGCTTCCCAAGCTAGGGAATTTTCACTTTTCCCCGCCGTGACAGCTTCCCAAGCTATGGAATTTTCACTTTTCCCTCCCTTGGAGGCTCTCCAAGCTGCGGAATTTCAAATAGCTAGACAACGACGCCTAGATAGTCCCCCGTGTTCTTTGAATGTGTTTCCATGTTTTTGCAATGGTTTCCTTCAAAGCACGGTACTTTACACTTTTGTCGCCATAAAACCGGTCGAAAACATCATGTTCGACAATGCTTCCAATTCCCTTATCTCCCCAACCGTTGAAAATACCGCTATTTACAGTGTTTTCTTCAATTTTTCCATGTTCCAATGCCGGTAGCCAACTCCAACATATATATATATATATAAGAAATCCTTCCAAAACATTGTTTTTGACAGTGTTTTTCCAATGTTTCCAGTCAAACAGACGGTAATTTACACGTTTTTTGCCATAAAGGCAGTAAATCCTTCCAAAACATTGCTTTTGACAGTGTTTTTGTAATGTTTCCAGTCAAGCATACGGTAATTTACACGTTTTTTGCTATAACGTCAGTCCAAAACACTTGTTTTTGCAGTGTTTTCAATGCTCTGGCATCCAAAAACCCTGCAAAATCTTGCTATGTACAATGTTTTTTTCATTTTTGGCCGTTTTTCCATTGCCGGAAAGCTACCAAAATGACCCAAAATTCCATTTCAATACCCTCTTGCGCTCAGACACCCAAAAATCCTCGAAAAATGTCGAAAACACCACCGTATTCTGGTCTCGGTGCGAAACCGTTTTTGGCCCCCCCCCCAGCTAAAGCTGATATAGCGACTGCTATATTAACAAATGTCATTGAGCATTTAGTGTTGCTGTTGCCCCCCAATAAGCACGCCTTCACCGCCAAAGCGGTGTGGGCGGATTTCCAGCATTTTCCAGCTATTTCCAACTATTCACTTCATGTTCTCCATAAAACTATGTCGGCTGCACCAAGGCTACCTGTGCTTGCTGGTGTGTTTGGCCTGGTTGCCTTGATGGCAGCGGGCAGCGAATCGGGATTCAGATAACTTGCACTTTTTAGTGATGGATATGGCACAATTCAGAAAATTTCGGCCCCACCCCGGAAGCTTCAGGTTTTGAACCCAAGATTCAGGTTTTGGAAGATGATGATGTTTATTTGTGTGCTACACTTGGGCAGGATGCCATATTAGGTATAATGCATACATACATACATACATACATACATACATACATACATACATACATACATACATACATACATACATACATACATACATACATACATACATACATACATACATACATTAATTACATACATACATACATACATACATACATTAATTACATACATACATACATACATACATAGATACATACATACATACATACATACATACATACAGGCAGGCAGGCAGGCAGACAGCCAGACAGACAGACTTACTTACTTACTTACATTACATTGCATTACATTACATTACATTACATTACATTAATACATACATACATGCATGCATGCATGCATGCATGCATACATACATAGACAGACAGACAAACAGACAGACAGACAGAAAGACAGACAGACAGACAGACAGACAGACATACATATATATATATATATATATACGTAAATGTATATGTATGTATCATATTTGGTGCGGTTCATGTGAAACTTCTGGGCGGCTTTCAGCCTCGCATCCCAGAGGGCAGATCTCACCAGAAGATCTCAACTGGGCACAGCAGACGCCTGTGGGGGCTGGGGCGACAATTCACGGCACGAAGGGGCTGCATCCTGAGACTTGGGAAACCTCTCCGAAGGTGATCCTTCTCTTTTTCTTTGAAGCATCATTATGAAATAATAGAATGTGATGGGTTATTTTTTGGAGATTACCACATTGCATCCATAAAAAATAGGGAGACATTCATAAATCTAGAACCCATGGCGTGACTGGGAGGTGCCTGCCCAATTTCGGGATAGGGCCCCAACTGGGTCTGGATCAAAATTTGCAAAAAAAGGGGTGGCCATCCAAGTTTAGGATTCCATTTGCTTGAAGGGTTTTGAGATGTTTCCACTATTCTTTTGGAAACGATGTCGATGTTTGTTTCTCAAAGGAAATTGAGATGTTTTCTTTCGATCTTTTTGATCCATAGCCAACTCTTCGTGTGCCGAAACCGGCACACCGCAAAACGATGCAAAACGCCTCGCGCGAAGCTCGCCTTTGGTTTAATTGTCGTCGCCTTTATCCGGCGGCCGCCGAACTGCGCAGACAAGAAAAGAGTAATGTTAGACCCAGGATTACCATAATAATGTTATCTATAAACTCCCAGTTTTTATAGATAGAGGGGGGCCTAAAATTTTAGTACCTCAATACATCTCAATACTTCATGATTTATGAAATTTTATGAGTATCTTTTTTAGGCTCCACGAAAGCTGGTTGCTTAATCCGGGGTTGACATCACCACTGCACAGAAAATTTCGGTGCAGTGGAGAGAGTGGGCACTTCATTTGGCAAAAAGAAAGGGTGCAGCAGCGGAGCTGGGTGATGGGTGTGGGATGGTTGGCCCAAAGTTGTACTCGTGCAGACCGTTAAGGGCCTCCCTAAAAGAGACCCACCTGCAGTGAGCCCTGCAGACGACACTGGGGATGCGTGGCCCATCATGGCCCTGCTTGATTTTTCTTGGGAGAGTTTTCGGCTCCATGAAGCAGATGCCCCTTATGTCAGGCATAGCACGCGATTTTTACCCATCATTCCCACCTGCAGTTTTTTTGCAAGTTGGCCTTTTCAACCCAGCAACTTGCCACCACTTTCATTCTTTCATCTCAAGGATTTTGCTGAATTTTGCGTAGATCGAAGTTTCAGCCACGGCAGGTCACGCAAAACATTGATACAACATGATACAACCCATACATAACAGGCTTCAAACCCCAAGAGATGAACGAACCAAAATGGAGTTGAACAAAGCTGCCCTTGCTTCGCAACGCCGCGGCTCTCCTGCAGTTTCGGGAACTTGTTGCCATCCCGATTTGGTTCAAGTGGGAAACTTGATGCCCCCTGATTTGAAGGGAAAAACCATGAAGTTTGTCCATGTTTGTCCGGCATGGTCCTGATGTTTTTTCTGGCCTGCCTCTGTTTGAGATTGGGAATGTGCCAGAGAAGCTGGTTGAGTATATGCTTACATTTTTTCCCAAGACTTATTTCAATTTCGAAATAAATAAATCGACCCAGCGACCTACGGATTATTGTAATTTACCCAGATATATGTGCATATGTGCATTCAAGTGTATTCACATCCAATTGTTTGCATGTTTGTCATGCCATGCTGCAATGCTCCATCCTTGGACCTGAGGTGATTCAAGGCTCTACAGTGGTGGCCTTTTTCTTCAGCGGCCGCTGATGGACAGCAAAGGACAGAGAGTGGTGGATACACATAGCAAAGGACAGCTCCAATGGATATCCAAGTGAGATCATGGTGGATCATGGTGGATGATAGTTGATTATGATGTGCCACTGTGGGATTGGTGTTTTTTGGATTTATATATAGAACTTGGCGCTGTTAGGTAAGGGGAAGATGGGCGAGGTGCCTTCTAACTTATAAATATAGATTTACATATAAATACATTTTGAATTTCAGTGTCCTTGATTTGGGTCTGTAACGAAATGGTTGTCCGCGTGAACAACACCAAGGAATGGTGTCATCGACCCGAATTGTTGGGATAGCGAGGAAAAAAATCTTGAGTTGCTTTTTCAGCTGGCAGCGATGCACTCAGATTGCAAGTCATGTTGCGCTCAATGAGATTGTGCAGTCGCAAATCATGTTTGTCACACCGCAGTTGGCTCAAACATATAATGTCATATACCATGTTATCTCAGCGCGTGCGTGTTCGTTAGCGACCCTTCCTCATTTCCGCGTCCCAAAGTGGAAACCATGTTTCTGGGGATCCTTGTGCTCAACATGCTTGGAGCACCCACAGCTGAGAAATGTGAGTTGCAGTTTATCCAAAACCAACAGAATTGCTTCTTGAAAAATCCAGCCTTTGATTTGCCACAGAAAACGCTGTATGCCTTGAGTCCTATGAGCGTTGTGGCTCACCAGAAGGGGGTGAAGGAGGTGAACGTTACGCCCCCAGATTCCGCCCACGCCGACTTCCAGCTCGATCCCAAGAAGTTTCGGATCAAAGAGGATGAAATCCCTCTGAGGTGCGAAAGAAATGCGGAAGAGTTCCCAAACGCATGCAGTGGATATTTTGAAGTGCAGAACTTGGAAAGCGGGTGGAAGCAGAATCTTATGAAGATGGTGCTGTATGTTTACAGCACATACGCCCCAGAAGATGGCAAAATCCATGAAATGGGACAGGCCGAGTTCAGATATATGAAATGGGAGCCCAACGATGATGATCTTGACGAGGGCGGGTTTTACTTTTGCACCGCAAAGATCAAGTTCAACTCAGGGGAATGCTTTGGCATGAGTACCACTCGTGAGCCCAGGGCTCCTCAAGATCCTCCTGCTATAAGAGATGATGACTTTCAGCCAGTCAAGGTGGTGCACCCACCAACCACAACTTCGTCCACAACCACAACCACAACCACAACCACATCCACAACCACAACCACAACCACAACCACATCCACAACCACAACCACAACCACAACCACAACTTCGTCCACAACCCCGGAACCAATTCCACCAACACCTGCGCCAACACCAGCGCCAACAGCTGCACCCACACCAGCTCCCAACGAAGGAGCTCCCAATGAAGGAGGAATGGGTGCTGGGACTGTGATCTTGATCTTGCTCATCTTGGCCCTAATAGGTGGTGTTGCGGGTTTCTTCCTCAGGCGTCAGAGGCTTCTGCAAGAAGAAGAAGCTCTGCGCGATGCAAGGTGGAGTTGAATTGAGGGATGCGGCTGTTCGCAGGTATGATGGACCGGTGTCACCCTTGCCATGCACTACAGCTTCCATGTCGGAACCGAGAAATACCGTAGATTTTGACATGTTTGACCCATGGCCATGTGGGACAGTAAGGGGACGAAAAACGCTTACAACACGCAGAGGTCATCAGCTTAGTGCTTTGGTGACCTTTAGAAACCAAATCGGTGACATGGAAAACGCAGTTCGGTGGGTGACCACTTGCGGCATTCAAACCTCGTGCTCTAGATGGAGATTGTCCCAAAAACCTTGCTGGTGCTAAGTAGGGAATGACCACCAGAGGGTGAGCACTAGTAATCCTTCCCTTCCCGCCCTTCCCCCATTCCATGCGATCAGCACCCGTAAGAAAAAGGACCATGGACTGCCATGGACAAAAGATTTTGAACTCAAATCAGATCTTTTGAGGCGCTCAAACAGTTTATGTCAGTTTACATAGCCTCCATTCTCGGCATGGTTTCAACATGATGAAGTTTGAAGACCATGAAACGCTGCACTCGGGTGCCGCCGACACTTGAAGGCTTCGAGACTGCCATCCTGCATGGTTTCAGCTTTCCATCTAGAGATACCGTCAAGATAGCAAGCGCGAAAATCACCCTATGAGCTGCCAGAGAAAGACATTCCATACTAATGGCAATTTCAATGCAATTTGGATAGTTGTGGCGGGTGAACTCCCTTTTTGGACAAAGCCAGCCACTTGCCATCACTTTCATTCTTTCATCTCAAGGATTTTGCTGAATTTTGCGTAGATCGAAGTTTCAGCCACGGCAGGTCACGCAAAACATTGTAAAACATTGATACAACATGATACAACCCATATCTACATAACAGGCTTCAAACCCCAAGAGATGAACGAACCAAAATGGAGTTGAACAAAGCTGCCCTTGCTTCGCAACGCCGCGGCTCTCCTGCAGTTTCGGGAACTTGTTGCCATCCCGATTTGGTTCAAGTGGGAAACTTTATGCCCCCTGATTTGAAGGGAAAAGCCATGAAGTTTGATGAAGTTTGTCCATGTTTGTCCGTCATGGTCCTGACGTTTTTTTCTGGCCTGCCTCTGTTTGAGATTGGGAATGTGCCAGAGAAGCTGGCAGTATATGCTTACATTTTTTCCCAAGAGTCTAACCCATGAATGCGCATTCTTTTCCAACATTCGGTCTCAATACCTTTATCGTTCTTTTAAGCTGGGGGAGATGCAAAAATTTGATTGATGCCCATTTCTCCTGGAGATCGGTTGTGTCAGTTCAGTGGCAGACCCAGTGATGTCCTAAGGTGGTTTTTGCATGCTTGAGATCATGGTCGCACTGCCAATCGAGGAAACGCACTCAATCCAAGAAACGTACTCAATCCAAGAATCGTACTCAATCCAAGAATCGTACTCAATCCAAGAATCGTACTCAATGCAAGAAACGTACTCAATCCAAGAAACGTACTCAATCCAAGAAACGTACTCAATCCAAGAAACGTTCTCAATCCAGGAAACGTACTCAATCCAGGAAACGTACTCAATCCAAGAAACGGTCTCAATCCAGGAAACGCTCTCAGTCCAAGAAACGTTCTCAATCCAGGAAACGTTCTCAATCCAAGAAACGTACTCAATCCAGGAAACGTACTCAATCCAAGAAACGTTCTCAATCCAGGAAACGTTCTCAATCCAGGAAACGTACTCAATCCAGGAAACGTTCTCAATCCAGGAAACGTACTCAATCCAGGAAACGTTCTCAATCCAGGAAACGTTCTCAATCCAGGAAACGTACTCAATCCAGGAAACGGTGTTTTAACTTTCGGGGAGCACAGAATGAAGTTGTAAAAAAGTAGAAAGTATGTTGGCCATAACGAATGCGAATGTGAGATTTATGAAGCTAAAACCGTAGAAGGTGTGCAAAAACGACATCGTTCTTTTTGGAACGTACTTTTTACTTTTGCAGAGTTGATGGAGGCGATCTGGAAATGGGATGGGGCTGCTGGGTGGGGAACTCAATCCAGGAAACGTAGTCATTCCAAGAAACGTACTCAATCCAAGAAACGTACTCAATCCAAGAAACGCACTCAATCCAAGAAACGTACTCAATCCAAGAAACGTACTCAATCCAAGAAACGTTCTCAATCCAAGAAACGTTCTCAATCCAAGAATTAAACGTTCTCAATCCAGGAAACGTACTCAATCCAAGAAACGTTCTCAATCCAGGAAACGTTCTCAATCCAAGAAACGTACTCAATCCAAGAAACGTTCTCAATCCAGGAAACGTACTCAATCCAAGAAACGTTCTCAATCCAGGAAACGTTCTCAATCCAGGAAACGTACTCAATCCAAGAAACGTTCTCAATCCAGGAAACGTTCTCAATCCAAGAAACGTACTCAATCCAAGAAACGTTCTCAATCCAGGAAACGTTCTCAATCCAGGAAACGTACCCTCCGAGCTATGGACAGCAAACCTGTTGGGGGTTGTGCACCTTCTAAAAGAAGGAAGGTGCAATAGAAAAGGTACAAGTTTGGAGAAAAACAGAATCAAATTGAGTTTGGGTATTGCCAGCACTGCTTGCACAAAATGTGTACCTAAAACAACCTATGATATTCCCAAAAAACATAAAGAAGGGTCAGCTTCACGAATGCAAATGTGAGAGTTAGAAAGAGATCGTTTTTCTTTCAATTTCTAACCGCCCAAGTAAACCAGCATAGAATTTGGCAAACTCCGGCCGGGGTTGACATCAGAAATCATCATATATAGAGATGATTTTACCATTCAAACCTCCTTTTATAGTGGATGTTTCTTTGTATTTCCCATATTTTCCATTATTTTCCCATGATTTTCCAATTCAAACCGTTCTTTTCTAGGGGATTTTCGTCCATAGAAACCTCCGGTTGCAAGGCCCGCCTGCCTGGCATCTGGTGTCGCAGCCGAGCACGGAAAGGGCGCTGCCGGATGTCACCAGAGGTGTCAAGAGAGGACCATGCTGGGATACTTCCCATGGTGGGTTGGTCCCGTAGGGCCGTAGGGTACCAAGGTGAAGGAGGTCCGCCAAAGTGATACTTCCGATCTAAAAACCCTCTGTTTAAAAGTTTGCCACAATCGCCCATGAAAAGTGATGTTTAATGTGGCTATTAAACATGGCGATTTTCAATAGCCATATTGAATTACCAGAGGGTATGTCATCTATATAATTAATGAATTTTCAAGAATAGGTCACACGGTCAATTTGAGTTCCCTAAATATTCAACGCAAGGATTTTCGAGGTTCCCCCATCTTTTTTTCATTTTCACCAACAGCAGCAGCTGGGATATGATCCGCACCTTGAGAAAAGCAGATCGCTGGTTACCAGGCCTTGCGTGTATTACCTGTGTGGCGGTAGCTGCCCATGAACGCCGACTTCAAGGCTTGTGGAGTGCCAGCAGTTGGTGATCCAAGGAGGAAATGTGCTGGACATGATTTGATGATTACATGTGATTACTTTTGAAAAAGGTCTATTTAAAGATCATTTTGGATCATTTTGGATCCATTCCAGTCAGACCAGTCAGACTTTGCGATGCACCAAGGGAAAAATACGGAAACCATCCATTTGTCGCGTGGTTCAGGCGCGCGAGCGCGGGCTCGGTGCAGCTCCATTGTGAGAGCCGCCGAGGAGTCGTGCCGCTTGGGCCAGGTGGATTTCCCAATTCCAATGGATTATCATATGTTTCCCTATTAAAATAGACATGTTGGGGATATTGACCTAATTTTCAGACACCCGGGTAGCCATGAATTTTGCGAACTTTAGTGGAACATATATATGTGTAATCTATGAACATATGATGAGAAACTATTGGAGTTTGAAGAAAATTTTGGGGCCCTATTTTTCGGAAAATCTGTGGGAGTTGGATATCAACACTGGGACTTGCTGATTTACCTGCTCCCTTCATTCGGTGGACCTTGCAAAGGCTGGGGTAAATGAATAGATACGTATAAACAAATAAATAAACAAATAAATAAACAAATAAATAAATAATTAATAAACATATATACATACACACACATATATATAGTTATAATATTTCTGTGTGTGTGTCTGTGTGTACGCACATCCATAGATACAGATATGACATGTAGATACGACCTGAGGTGAAGTCTTGGAGTTGGCCAACACAGACCTCTGCGGTATCGATGCGGCGCCGCAAACCGAGGCTGCGACACTGGGCCTGAGCTGCGAAGCCGGTACCTGAAAATGATTCGAAGAACAGGTAACTAATGGTAACTAATCAACTATGGTTATGGAAAATCACAATTTTTAATGGGTAAATCAACCCAAAAAGATGGTAAACTACGAGATTCAGATAGATTCAGTGTTTTTTTGCAAGTTTTTTCACTGCAATTTCAATGCAATTTGGAGAATTGTGGCGGGTGAACTCCCTTTACAAAGCCCGGTCATTTTCCCAGGAAAATACGATCAATCCGATGGTTTCTGAAGCAAGGTAGGAAACAGCGATCTCCAAAATAAGATACCCTCTGGTTATTTAACATAGCCATGGAAAATGGTCCATAGAAATAGATGGTTTACCGATTAATAGCGTGGTGATTTCCATGGCTATGTTAGTCATAACCAGATGGTAATTCAATCCTCCAAGATACAAAAAATCATTCTGGAGATAGTTTGCACTTCGTGATTGCCACGAATGTGGATGATTCTGCCGGCGATGGCATAGTCATTTTATGTCATTTTGCTGATTGAAAAACGCTTTTCCTATGTGAAATCCCGTCCCTTGATTGAATCTCGGTCATGCCCAATGGCCCAAGGATCAGTCACGAGGATGAGTTTCGAGCTCCCTCGGAACTGGATTTGTTGCTGCGAGCAGTGCGCTGAGAGCTTAGCAATTTTCGGAATCCAGATTTGGCGATGGCGATGGCACCA
Organism: Cladocopium goreaui; assembly: GCA_947184155.2. Classification (NCBI taxonomy): domain Eukaryota; class Dinophyceae; order Suessiales; family Symbiodiniaceae; genus Cladocopium; species Cladocopium goreaui. The sequence continues at coordinate 174,226 of CAMXCT020001015.1, forward strand.
AATTCGCCCAAAATCCCGTGAATATCAGAGGATGATCTACGAAAATCTCTTCTCTGTCCGTGAATATCGCAGTTTGATTGGTTTTATGTTTTCTATGTTAACAATCGCAGGATGTCTTGGTAGGAGGCTTCACCATGGCCATGACTCAATAACCATGGTGATGCCATGGCGGTGTTCACAAGTTGTGGCTATGGTCACTGGTGGTTCCAGGTTACTACACTGAGTGCTCCATGTTACTCCTCAGCTTCTTGGCGGTTCCCAGTTGGCCTTGAAGGAAGGTGCTGGTTTTTTGTGCGGCCAACAGCGGTTGGTGAAAATCTTGGGTTCCTGGTCATGCTTCGGTGAACTTGGTCTCCTGCCCTGGTCATTCCTCATGGTTCCTACGTGAACATTGTAACTTTGTGTATGGTCATACTTCAGTGTGCTCCCCTACACACAGAGAGAGAGAGAGAGAGAGAGCGAGAGCGAGAGCGAGGGAGGGAGGGAGGGAGTGCAAGATGGAGAGTATTTAATGAGAGAGATATAGTAACTATAAGTAGATGTGTATATATATATACATTATACATATATGCCTGTATATATGATATGTATATATGTATATTATATCTAAAAACATATATATATATATATGTATATTTGTGTGAAGGGGCCAGTGTGTCCCCAAGCACACTGGTAGCTTCCAACTCCAAAACCTGGTAACCCTTGTCCTCAAGGATATAGTTCCAAAAGTATCCAAACAGTCCCAAACTGATAGGAAAAGGTTGATGTTGGCCTCAACAGATGTTTGTTTCTCTTTCACCTATAAACCAACGTGTCCCCACGTTCCAAGCTCCACCAATGGCGCTAGCAGCAGCGTTTTTCTCCCGGTTCCTGAAATGTGGCCTTGAGCCACCAAGTAACAAAGATGGCAGACGTTTCAGTCTGTTGCATCTGAACCCCTACAGAACACAATCGAATGGCAAGCTGAAGACACAGACATGTAGACAAGGTTATTCCTGGAATTCACACTGGTCTCTATTTTAAATTCGATTGTTAACCCATGTTACCCCATACTTTCGGTTGGCGTTTTGTTTCAAAGTCATACTTTCATCATAGATCCGAAATTTTCCCAACTGAAGCACTGTTCTCAAGAAAGTGGAATCCATTACTTTTGTGAGGCTGTCTGCTAACATGATTGCTGTTGATACCCATCGGCACAAGGTATGCTCTCGAGATCGCTCTTTGAGCAACATGACTTCAATTGTAGTCCTCCACTCTTGGCAGTTTGGTACTGCTGTTTTGGTTATGAGATCATACAAGGATTTACAATCGGTTATCATGAGTCCAGGGTGTTCACCCTTTAATGCAATCTCGGGACGGGACCATGCAAAGGATGGGTCTTTTATGTAACCCCACATACTACGAATCCACGTGAGCTTATCTAGAGAACTTGACATGGCATATGCTTCTGCACTGAGTGTCGAACGAACGACACGGCCAATCTGCTTAGAGTGCCAAACAATTGGAGAGAATTCGGTTGTTTCATTTTGTCCTAGTTTGGGAGTGCATGCCATGATGAAAAGACCTTGCTGTGCGGTCAGCTGTTTCGCTGATGCAAAACTGGCGTCGCCGAAACTTGCGAAACACACATCTTCTGCAGGGATCGACCTGACTTTTGTGCCTCTCTCAAAGTCCTGTTCCCTTCTAACAAAGTTTCCACATTTGCTTTGGTGATCCCCTTTTGAAGGCTTGCCACCCGAGTTGCTATGTCCGGACGAGAGTGGACTGCAGCATATTGTAAACTGCCACAAAGGCCTCTCAATTGCTGGACTTCTCGCTCCGTCAGTGGACTATCTGTTTCTGCTCGGCGTGGTTTAGGGACATCTATGGGGGCTATTTTGTGGACATACTTTGATTGATTTACCTTTATAGAGAAATCAGGCAATTGTTCAATATCCAGTCCAGTGAACTTGAATTTACCATATTCTCGTGTACCGAATGGTAAAGTTTCTTGAAGCTTGGTTATTGCTTTTTCAAAGTTTTCATTCCCCCCTCCAATGCCATCATCCACATGTGTTCCTAAGATACCGTCTAACATCTTAGGGTTATGGGAATTCCGCAATAAGAAGAGGCAGTTATCCAAAGGGTGAGCAACAAACCCAACATCTTCGAGGCGTTTGCGAAACTCCTTATAGAAAAGCAAAGGGGCATCTACCCTTCCATAGGCATTTCCCTTTAAAAGACAAACTTGGTTTGGATTCATTCCCAAGAGGGTCTGCAATTCAACTGGAGCTTCCATGGCCAGCTCTCGATCATCTGATCGCCCTCGCAAGAAGCAGTCGTGATGTCAAAAGCTTGAGCAATCCATTTACGGCTGGCCACCGTCTGCAAGAGCAGCATCCTGGAATCTCGAGTCAATGTTGGACTATCGGAACATAATGATCCAATGTCTGGATCCTGAAACCCCTTTACTACCAAACGAGCCTTTGCCTTCTTACCCATATTGGATGAGGGGTCATCTTTCCAGGTTAAAATCCAACGAGATGACATAATTCTTGAAGGATGGATTCTGTCTCGTAAGATGGCTTGTACGGTATTGGTATCTAGCCAGCATTTAAGCTCCTTTTGCTTGGCTATACGGAACAGCTCTTTTTCCTGGAATGTCAAGTCAGAGTATTTCACCTCGTTTCGAGACTTCTTGGCTGCTGCAGTCAGACACGGAAGAAAAGTGTCTGGCTTCTTCAGGTACCTGGTGAATTGTTGCTGCGGCAACTCAAAAGAAAATGATACACAGGCAGACTCTATACTCTCTAGCTCTGGCCAAGGTGTGCTGTGATCTTCTATGATAATATCAGAGTCCAAGTAGTTTTCCATGAAGGAAACATTATAGACGGGTTCCATGTCAGGGTCTGTTTGTGTAGACCCCTGATCTGGATCTTGATCTGTTTCACATTCAACAGTTTCTTCTGTACTTGGCGCCAAGCTTGGGGTATACGACATCTCCTGGTCATCATCCCTTTCGGCTCCATTGGGGATTGAGGAGACGGGAGACTCCGGTACAGGTGTGGCCTGTGCCTGTGATAACAACTGTGCATCTGTCAAGATTGTTTGGGAAACTTTTCTTTGGGGTTCTTCTTCAGGTTGACGTGAGTGATTGGAAATGTTATCGGTGTTGTTGGTATTATCGGGATTATTATCATTATTTTGGTCCTCGGGCTCTATTCCACTTAGATCTAAGTATTGAAAGAGGCCACTTCTCTCCCGAAGTTTTGCTTGCAAGTGTTGGGACATCTGTTGCAATTGGCCTTGCGTTGAGACTTGGGTAAACGTGGCATGTTGCTGAAACTCTCGCATTGACACTGGACGCAAATTTTCTTTAGCGCATCTGAGAAGATGATTTAGGTGGGTTATCCATACTATGGTACGGGACTCCTGACACACTATTTGAGCTGGGCCATTCCATCTGCCCTTTTCAAGGATATTGGGGGATCGGCGACGATCCCAATACATACACAATTGACCACAGGCCCATGCATGCACCTCACCTCGTGATCACGAAAGGTAGCCTAGGCTACCTGAGTTCTATGTACTTTAGTACTAGTTTAGTACTGGGGGAGGTGGGTGCTCCTTTCCCGGAAATTGAGAGCCGAGAGTCACGAACGGAGACTTGGGGGGGGGGGGCCCCCTGTTTTTGTTTCGACCTAATACCTACATAGGTACATGCATGAGTATTGAGCACATTTATATGCGCCCTTCAAGGCTCAAGAGGTATATAGAGTAACCCTGTAGACAAGCACTGACCGGCAACAGGCTGAGAGTAAAAGAGTGCTGTCATTGGGGAAGACGCCTTAGCTGATCTTGAAGTAGACGCTAGGGCCCCTCTTCAAGTGGTAGCGGAGCAGTGATCCCTCATTGAGGGTGAGCTCCAGGTAGAGCCCAAGAAATGGCAAGCCATGGCTATGATGATGATGACTTCGACATTGTCGATGCAAATGAATGGAACCAATATGACTCTTATGCAATGAGAAGAGCACCCCAGCAAACACATTCATATGACGCAACAGATGACCACAAAGGTTGCTCCAGCCTATGATGGGCGAACCAGCTTCTTTGCTTTTGAGGATGCAATTGATGACTGGTGTGACATTACGGAGTTAGAACCAGAGAAACGTGGTCCAGCATTGCGCAACAGACTGGAAGGAGATGCTCAACAATACAAGAGGCTATTGGATAGAGAATTACTCAGGGATCCCTATGAAGGAGTGGCTTATTTCAAAAGATTTCTACGACCTCATTTCATCAAAGGTGCCCAGAACGTGTTCTTATACCGTTTCATGCAGTTCATGAAGTTCAACAGAGGAACCATGGATCTTCAGAAGTGGATGACTAGATTTCAACTCACTGGCAATAGACTTATTGAGTCTTGGATGGATTTACTTCCAGAAGTAACAGTGACTAGTCCTGAAGCAATTCTGTTTGTTCAACAACGACGTCAAGAACATGAACGAGATCAACAAGAGAGAGCTGAAGTAGCAGCAGCCTCAGGAACACCCCATGTAGCTGTTCCTTGGACAGATGAACTGGCACTAGCGGCATTCAGACAATTTCAGGAAAATCGTAGAGAAGCACAGCGACAAGCATTCCCACTGGGTGAAAATTTGCTAGCATTGATTTTTGTAAGTCTAGCTGACCTGAGTCAAGATCAGAGAAACACACTCACAAGTATCATGACACATCGTGGACGAACCCTCGATCGATACAGTATTCAAGAACTACGTGACCTGTTTTTGGAAATGTTTTGCACTACCAAAACAGCAGTTGACAATCCATTGATGCAACCCTCTGGCATGGCACAGAGAAGATCTTTCCTCGTACTGGATGAAGGTGAATTAGAAGGAACCGACGGCTATTGGGCCGAAGATGAAGAAGACGGCGCAGAAGGATTCCTGGATGCCTTAGAAGATGTTTTCTGGGTTTATGATGACGCCAACTTCACATGGTATCAGAGAAGGTTCCAAGGCAAATACATCAGACGAGGCAAAGGTAAAGGAAAGAGAAAAGGAAAAGGAAAAGGCAGAGGAGGACGAAGGTTCTTCAAATCAAGAAAAGGAAAAGGCCGAGGAAAAGGAAGAAGAAAAGGCCGTGCTCACATGGTGAGTGAAGAAGGTTATGAAGATGAATGGCAAGAAGATGAATGGAATGAAAACTATGACGGCTATTGGGCCGATGATCAAACCTGGAATGAAGGCTATTGGGCCTATGATGATCTGTACTACATGGATGAGTATGGATACTTCCAGAAGAAAGGAAAAGGAAAAGGAAAAGGAAAGAAAGGCAAGAAAGGCAAGGATGATGATGGAAAAGGAGGAAAGCCAGGAGATGGAAAAGGCAAGTCGAACTATGTTCAACCTCAGACCACATCAGCTCCTGCCATACAGAATCAACCAACTCAACAAGCCCATTATTCTTCTGCAGCTTCAAGTTCTGGTCATGGTTTCTTTTCATTTGGAACAACTGAACCAGCACGTGTTGATGTTGCAGAGACAGAGCCAGCACGTGTTGATGTTTTGACATCCACGTATGCAGCACAAGATGAACAACGACGTACTCGTCGTGGAGGACAGAACCAACGTGATGCAAGAGCACATCAAAACAGGAGAGAAATGAAGAGATTCCCTGTTCTGGTTGGAGAAGTTGGTGCACTACGACAAGGTGTACAACAACGTCCAGCTGTAGTGCCCAGGCAAGTTGGTCTTCAAGAAGGTGAGGCTTCATGGAAGCCATTGGCAGAAGGCACATCATTGTTTTCACATGGATGCTCTACAGAGATAGAGGAACCATCACAGCAGAGTGCTTTTTCATTTCATACTGTACAAACTGATCTGGCATGTGAGAATGGACTAGCTTTTCACACAGAGAATTCTGCACCACCAACTGTGTGTATTCTGGATCTTGGATGCACAAGAGCTATGGGCTCTCGACGAGCAGTTGAAGCATTTTGCAGATATGTTGACTCACATCCCAACAGTGGACTCTGGTATGAAATTCAGCCAACAAGTTCAAGATTCTTCTTTGCAAACTCACAACAATCAAAATGTACTGAGAAGCTCGTGATATTCATGTATGATCATGGATGGAACACTCAGTTTACAGAATTCGACATTGTCGAAGAAGGTGATGTCCCGTTATTGATGTCACTTCCACAGATGAGAAACCTTGGATTTCAATTTGAACTTACTCCAGAGAAGGCTTATTTGTCCTGTGCACGTATTGGCATGAGAAAAATGGTTTTGAGGACAGCCATTAGTACTCATCTCATTCTCGACCTACAAGATGTAGCATGGTACATGAGCCAAGTTCATTTCAAGACTCCACAAGTCAAAAGTTTCTATTCACAACACGATCACTTTGAGTACAGCCAGATTGCTGTCAAACAAGATGATCATGAAGGAGAAGCTTTGGTGACTGGTGACTACTGGCAGGTTGATCCACTACGTCGTGAACTCATCAGGCACCACAAGGACAAGAGAATGAACTTACATGAGATGACTCGATCAGAGAAAACTCCAATTCCAAAAGATCAACTTCTTGATGAGAGAGAAACCCACATGGAATTCCAGAAGAGCAAGAAGAAGGTTCTTCACAAGGACAACTGGCGCACTGAGAAGAAGAGGTTTTCTGAACAGAGTGAAGAGTTCTGGAAGGGCAAGACCATCTACAAGATCAAGGAGGACTACGTGATCCCAGATGACATTGTCAGAAGTGACATTGATCGTGCAAAGCCCTTTCGTGGAAACATTGATGATCTTTTTCACCCTGAGTCAGCCTCTTCAGTGCCATCAGGTGTACAGAAGAAGAAGCCAAGCTCCTTAAAGAAGGAGGAAGGCAAACCGATTTCAAATGGACCAGGCTCGAAAAAGATTGAGGTAGGTCCACCTGCAGCCAAAAGACACGTAGGTAAGCAGAAACCTCAGGTTGTCGATGACTCTCAATCAGGTTCATCAAGAAAGAAGGTTGTTGTCTCCTATCCCAAGCTTGATGAAGAAGATGAGCTTGATAAGGTAGCTAGGGAGTTAGGTTTGGACAAAATTGATTCAGATGAACCTCAAGTCATTGAACCAAAACATTCTGCACCTGCGCGCAACCGTGGTAAGCAAGATTCAGAAAGTCAAGTTGAGAAACTAGGTAGTGATGCTCTTGAGCCTAGGCGAGTTTCGATTCCACTGCCTGGTAGTGAAGTGCAAGCCATGACACCAGCATACAGAAAGATGCTCAGGAAACTGGAGGATAGTGTGGAACTTTACAAACTTCATACCAAACACTATCACATGTCTCCTACTCAATTCAGACGAAGGACTTCCATGTTAGGACTTCCTGACTCTGTCTATCAGAAGTATGAGGAGATGTACAACAAGTGTCGTGTGTGTAGTACTTCCATTGCACCACCGCCGCGAGCCAGAATTTCAGGCATACGATCCACCAACTTTGGAGATGTTATCTTTGTTGATCATGCTGAAATTCAGTTGAGGAAGAACAAGTACATGGTGTTGCTTGTTCTTGATGGTGCAACCAACTTACTTTGGGCTACGGCACAAAACTCACTGAACAACAAGGAGACCATTCAGGCTCTAAGGTTGTGGAGTGATGAACACAATTGTATGCCTAAAGCCATTGTAGGTGATGAAGCTTTCTTTCAAGAAGACTTTCTGACTTATTACCGAACTCATGGTATCAAGGAATGTCCCTGTGGTTCAAGAACCCCATGGCCTAACAGAGCTGAATCAGCTGTCAGACTTTTCAAACGACAATGGCAAATCATGTCCAAGAACCTTGAAGATGATAGGTTCAAGGGAATCACCATCAGAGAAGCTGTGAAGCGTACTGTTTGGGCCAGAAACACTCAACTCACTGTTAGTGGTTATTCTCCTTTGGAAATTGCCACTGGTAGAAGACCACCAGATCTTCTGGATATTGAGACTTCTGATCCTGCTCAACTTAGTGTTGATCCCTTACCTGAAGACAAAACACAACTCGAGTTGCAAAGGTTAGCACTGAGGGCACATCAGGAAGCCAGACAAGCTGCTGACCTCAGACATGACATGGCCAAACGAACAATGCCATCAGATGGACCTTACAAACCAGGTGACAAGGTTTTCGTTTGGAGTTCCCCTGTCAATGCTAATGCTATTGCTTCAAAGGCATGGAAGAAGGAAAGATGGATCAGAGGTACTGTTATCTCTCAAGAAGGTGCTATGGTCAATGTTCATGTTGACAACGCAGTCATGCGTGTTAATCAATCGAAGGTGAGACGTGACCGTGATGAATGGCATGATGTTGCTGTTCCTGGACTTGACACATCGGAACCTGTTCCACTTGCAGTTGAAGATGAGGATGACTATGAACCAGACATCGCTGAATATGCTGAAGCCTACTTAGGTGAACAAGCTCACTGGTTTTGTCAAACTGGCAAATGTGATGTTGTGGAACTCTTCAGTAGCAACACTGGTCTTAGTTGGCACATGGCACGATTGAACATGAAGGTTGGTGAACCCATTGACCACAAGCATGGTTGGAGTTTCAACAGCAAAAAGAAACAAAACCAAGTTTGGAAACAACTTGAGAAGCTTGATCCTGAATACGTGTTAATCACAAATCCTTCACCAAATTCCTGGAAATACTCGGTATTCAAGTTTTGCCTTGATGTGATGAAATGGCAAGCTGACCGAGGAAAAGGTTTCTTGGTGATTGCACCACCTGATTCAGGATTTGCTCAGTTTTTGGCTTGGAAGAAATTTCAGAAGGACAGAATCAAGTATCACATTGGTTGTTTCAACCTTGACATGACAAATTACTGTCGTTGTGATCCTTCAATCAAGAACTTGCGTGTGTATTACAATCATGATGAAGACTTTGACATGTTGGAACCACAGCATGCCTTCAATAGAGAAGGGAAGCTTTGGAATGATCCACAATGGAAGGTCTTACCATCTCACTTGTGTTCATTCATTGCGCAGTTCACACAACTTGTACCTTTGCAGAACATGAGACAATGTTTCTTGTTTGAAGATCTGTTGGAACATTTTGATGATGGAGCATTGTGTGGCACGTCAATGTTTTTGGACCGTGAACCTGAGTGCTCGTGTTTGTTGCAAGATTTGCATCATGTTGAGACCTCGATTCCAGTGCCGTTGAAGCACATTCTTCCACAGAGATTTACCACTCAGTTACTTGTTCAAACATTGAGGAAGATTGATCAGTTGCCAAAGAGTACAGAGGCTAGTGTCAGAGAATCAACTGACCCCAGAATCATTGAACTGATTCCTGGACTACAAGATGTCAGAAAGAAGACATTGCCTCAAATGTACTTTGAAGATTGCAGCGTGTTCAGAGGAACTTATGGAAGAGTGAATCCTTTGTTTCAACATCCTGAAGATGCTGTCTTACTCATTTGGAAACCTGGTGACTATGATCATGTTTACTTCATGTTTGTGTCACAGTTGTATCCACATCATGAACAGTTCAAAATCCATGAATGGAGTATGATCGTCTTTTCACGTGAAACGACTGGTGCTATCAAAAGGAGAGTTGAAGATCCTCCTAGTTCAAGTAGCACACCACCAAATGGTGACGATCCCATTCATCCAGATCAGCATGGTGATGTTCCACCAAATGATGATGAGATGTTGAGTGGTGATGAACCAGAAGATCCTCTGGATGATGATAATCAACCTGATTACAATACTGGACCCGATCCAGGTGATGATGATGATCAAGAGTATATCATTCCAGATGATTATGGACCACCACCTGATGATGATTTGGATATGCCAGGAATACAGGACTCGGGGGAAACACATCAACCAAGTTCACCATCAACTCCGTTTTCCAATCCTGACATTCCAATCGAAGAGATTGCTGATCCTGGACAAGATGACGATTCACCACCAGGACCTGATCCGACGTCAGAGCCTATCAGAGTTCAAAGGAAACAGAGACAGATCTCAACTGATTCTACTGATGCTTTACCAAAGGCAAAGGCAAAGGTGATTATCAAGAGGCCAAAGGTTCAATTACCAGGTCATGTTCAGCCAATTTCAGTTCCTACTCATAAACCTCATGAAGATGAAGATGAAGGACCTTCACATGATCCTACTGCCTCAAGTTCACATGATAATACAATTCCATTGCCTACTACTACACCAACATCGTTTACGCCAGGTGACTTTGCGCAGCCAGCGCAACAGCAGTCTTCACAAGGAACACCAGAATTGGTATCATCACAACATGATGATGATGAAACAGAACCATATGAAACAGACGACACTCCTGTTTTGACTGAGGATGACATTGCCCAGCTTCAGGAAGAAGATGTGGACACTGAACCTTACACATCAGACCACTCTCATTTTGTCGATGTTGATGGTACTGTTTTCGTTCCTTTAGGACCAAAGGTCCAAGCTGCACCTGAGTTTGGTTCATACGATGTTACTGGATTCAAACAGTTTGAACAGTATCTTGCCAAGAATGGAAAGAAGCAGCCAAAGGCAGAATCAGTTATCACCCAAGAAGTCTTGAGAAAGTATGCTAAGGAGATCAAACAAGCCAAGCTTGAAGAATTCAGAAGTTTTCTGGATTTCACTGCCATGACTTTCAGAGACAAGAGACGTTCAGGTCACTGGCAGATGGGTGCTTACCATCAAGGTTGATAAGGATGGACAGTTCAAGAAGTTCAAGGCTAGATGGGTATGTAGAGGCTTTCAAGATGCTCAAAAGTATGACTTACAGACTGACAGTCCTACTGCTACCAGGTATGGTTTTCGTGTGGCATCTCAGCATGCAGCCTCGATGTACTGGGATTTACTCCATTTAGACTTGAAAACTGCCTTCCTTCAGGGGGAACATACGACTTAGACCGCCGCGTTATCCATGTTCAGTTGCCTACTGACATTGGTTTGCCTCCTTACTTGGTTGGTTTGTGCACTCGTTCCGTCTATGGACTTGCGGACGCACCACGTAGATGGTGGAACCGCCTTGACAAATTTCTGATTTCGCTTGGTATTCAACCTACAAGAGCTGACAGGTGTACATATGTATGCTATGATGGTGCTTTCAAGGAGCCAAAACAGGTTAGCTTTGCTGACTCTGAGGCAACAGAACCAGCACCTGTGACATACTACGTAAGCTCACAAGACAGTGAGGAAACGCGTGATGAATCCTCCGACATTGCTGAGGAAGTTCATAAGTCTCTTTTGGTTGAAGAAAGATTGTTTTCAGCTTGCTATCAACAAACCCAAACATGGAAACAGAGGAAAGAGTTCAAGGAGAAGAAGGTTGAAGATTGTGCTTGGACTCCTGTTGTTGATGAAACTTTGTTGAAGTTTTTGGAATCTGTTGAACACAAGTCTGGTTGGTATCCTTTTGAAAATGGTCATGCTCAAGTTGCTTATCGTGCAAAGGCTTTGAGAACTCCTGATTCACACTATGATCGAAAGAAGTTTCACTTGAGAACTTCTATTGTGAAGAGGAAAGGAGTTTGGTGGTTGCTTGAGATGAATCATGACATGAACAAGGACAACGTTTCCATAAGTTTGGAAGAAGAAGCTGAAGTACTTGTTTCAGTCTTCTTACCTTCAGAGCGTACTTATCTTGCCACGACACCACAGTTGACACCAGAGATTGTTGAACAACTCTTGGAACACTTCATGGGCCCTGTGAATGGCAGTAATGCCAAGGGAAGAAAACCTATTGGCATGTGTTGTTTGCATGTTGACGACTTGTTCATTACTGGAACTCCAGAGTTTCTGGAGAAGTTCAAGAAAGTTGTCAAGTCACAATTCAAGATTGGTCATGAAGATGTGAATGACTTGATGTTCACTGGTCAACGTGTGAAATGGATCATTGATGAGAAGACCAAGAAGAAATCACACATCACTGTTGAACAATCACTTTGCGTCAGTGAACTTACTGAGGTTGTCATACCAAAAGGTTTGAAGGATGAAGACAAATGTGACAAGGATCTCCACACTGCCTACAGATCACTCTTAGGTAGTATCAACTGGTTACAATCAAGAACTCAATTTCAGTCATGTTATCAGTTTTCACGTTGTGCTTCTGCCGCTGCTTCCCCCACCATAGGTGATTGCAAAACGCTGAACAAACTTTGCAGGCAAATTGTAGGTGACCCGATGGAACTTATGTTCTGGCCACTGCAAGGTGATCCTAGATTAGTTGCAATGCCAGATGCAGCGTTTAGGAACAACAGCGACAAATCCTCACAGCGCGCAATGGTTATTTTCATGGCTGAACCGAGAAAGGAAAAGAGCAAAAACACCAGAGGTTCTCTTATTTTCTTTGAATCAACCAAAATCAAACGTACCACGTTGAGCACAACTGTTGCAGAGTTGTATGCACTCATGAAGTGTTATGGTACATGTCAAATGTTGAGAGGACTGATCAAGGACATCACTGGACTTTCAAGTGAGATTCATATGAGGACTGATGCAAACAATCTTGTGACTACTGCCAGCACTACTCATGTTCCTGAACAACAAGAGACCTTTCATATGATTCAGATGCTTAGGAAAGAAGCATGTTCAGGTTCCATTGCTGACTTGTCACATATCAGAACTCAATGGTGTTTAGCCGATTGTTTGACCAAGAAATCTGCCAATCCTCAGAATCTTATCGATGCTGTTCGACAAGGTGTTCTTAAAGAAGTTGATGCTCATCCACCATTCAGATCATTACTGGAACACAAAGCTTACCTCAGGTCATGGTTGCCAACAGTTTGCAGTCATGTTGATTTTAGACATGATGTATTTCTGTTAGGTGACACCTTGAGGGATTCTTGACTATTTTTTGAATTTGTGCCTGCGGCTCAAGAGGCAGAGTCTCGAGGATCGCACTGTTTCTTCAACATGTCGAGCTCTAGCCGGTGGAACAGGGCCTCAGCCGCACCATCTAGTGATCAGGCACAATCGAACACTCGAGGTCAAGAATATCAAAGCTATGATTTTAGCAGAAGACATTCAGCTGATGGATATGCTCTGAGAAGATCAGAGGAAATCCCAGCTGACAGATTTCGAACACCATCAACGTTACCCGATGAGGATCATTTATCATTTTGCTATGATTACAGGCACCAAACAGACTGGTTTCAGGCTCACGAGCAAGTGAGGAAGAAGAGAGAGCGCAATTTACATACATTGATGGGTCCACATAACATGAGATCAACTGACAGACATGAAATGTTCATGGACGCAATAGCTTGGATTTTGCACTGGGGAACTAGTCATGGAGAATTTGATGAATCTTTGAAATGGGCTTCAAGTTTTCTGAAGTATCTCTGTGGCTTTACAACTCAGGCAGAAGAAAACTGGTTTGATGAACGATGCAATGATTTCCACGTGGACATGACTAGCTCATCAAGGAGAAGTTATTATATGTCATGTAGCAAGAGGCTATCCAATGTGTTGAGACATTGCAGAGACAAAACGTTATTCACTGCCAGTGGAGCTATGAACATTTCCTTACTGTTTGATCAGATGCAAGGAGACAATCCAAAGGAATATCACATGTCTGGAGCAGATTTTGC
>CAMXCT020001016.1:0-15514 GCA_947184155.2 Cladocopium goreaui
ATCATGGTGTCCGGCTCTTCAATAACGGGGGATGGGATAATCCCTCACATATATATATATATATATTTGGTAAATTATAACGACCTCACTGCGATCTCACTGGAATCATGGCTAGTCAGTAAGGGAAATCATCCCCAAATGGCCGCAAGATTCAGGCTAGTGAAATATGACAATTTACCCAGTAATATATCTTATATTATATCCAAGTGTATACAGCATCCATGGGCCCCATTCGCAATAAACATCGGACCGATTTGGATCTGCAGGTGGCTGTTGGTGATGCAGAAATGAAACGCTGCACTGCTTTAGTTCCTCCGTCAGCGTACAAGTCTCCTGTGGAAAGTTTCACCGTCGCGGGGGCGTAAACCTGCACAGATGGGCGAAATGTTATGGCCTTTTTTGTGGTTAGCAAAAGATGCGGCACTGAAATCATCAGCTATTTGATACATACATCAAGTAATATTCATATATCTATTAATGATACACATAGATTATTTTAGATGGTGATTAAGCCATCCAAGTTGGTTATGAAATCGTCCTTAAGTTTGGTCAATAATGTTCAGCCAACCCCATGAGACTAGATCGAAGTCGGTCTTGGATGCCTCATGGTCGGACTGCGCCGGGTGTCGATGCGCGGCTCGAAAATCGGTCTATTTTAGAAGACACGCATCGTTGTGCGGACTGGGTGGAGAAACCTGTTGAAACCCGGGAGAATATAGATCTAATGTAACTTCATTATTTTCATGGCTATATCACCATGTATTAAACTATGAAATATCACCAGTAACAACTATTTGCTATCCAGTGGTTTTTTAGAGGGAGCGCTTGGGAGCGGTTAGGTTTTTCCAATGTTTTTTCTATCGAATGGCGAGCCAAGGATCTACTAAGAGTGGTACCACCCAGTGAAACAGCCGACAAAGGGCCGGCCCCCCTAGTTATGTTTGCTGGTTTAAAACCCCGTCCAACTATAAAGTACTACAGATATATCCCCCATAAGCCCTAGATATGATTATAAACAAATATAATAAACCAAGTTAGCAAGAATCAATGATTAATCGACTATAAATCAATCATTTCTGATTGTTAAATTACCATTTCTCGCAGCGAAAACAGTGATTTGCCAATCCCTGATGATTTTGGATCTCGACAAGGTGGGCTTCCGTTTTGGATAGGGATAACGTTCAACCCATAATTGGACAAATTGAGAAGGGGATTCCCAGTGAATCTTTGATGGTTTGATATAGTTTAACGTGGTTCAACATAGAAAAACATATATTGGAGGGTAACCATCGCTTAGGAAATTTGTTAAGATTGAACATTAATTTATGGCTTGACATGGTTTTGCCAAGAAAAATGGCAAATTTTGGGATGGGTTAAGTTACCTACGAACTGTCCCCGACTGGGGGAATAACTACCCACTAACCAGCTATGACCAGCCGGGTACCATCAGATCTGGGATGATAATGACATCACCAGCAGCATCGTGCTGGGCCATGGTTTGTTTGCTATGGATTATCATGAAAATTGGGATCTAATTAGTGGTTTATAAGCCATTAAATCCCATGAAGTTCCATTAAATCCCCATGATATTCCATTAAATTATATTTTTTGTGGTTTAGGAGCCATCAAATCCCATTAAATAATTACATTAAATTCCACTGAATCACATGTTTTTGTGGCTTATGAGCCATTAAATACGATTAAATTTGATTAAATCACCATTTGTGTGGCTTATGAGCCAATGACTCAGGAATTGCTCACTTTTTCCCATGGCCGGCCCCGTCTCTTTCCGTAGGTCATGGGCGTCTCTGGTCCTGTTCCAAAACGACCCGTGCAGGAGAGCGTTCCCCCGTTGGTTGGAGAGTGTGAACAGTTGCCGTACAAAAAAGTGGCTGAATTCTATGGTTTATGGTAGTATGAATTACTGGTGTTTTGGAAAATGGTGATTTAATGAGGGTTTATGGTGGTTTAATGGGATTTAATGGGATTTACCATACTAAGAATGGATGATGAATGATGATATACTAACATAACTATGGAAAATCACCATTTTATAGCTGGGTAAATCAACTATAAATTGCCATTTTAATGGGAGGATGGTGGTGACTGGAACCATGGACTTTTGTGACTTTCCATATATTGGGAATGTCATCATCCCAACTGACGAACTCATTTTTTTTCAAAAGGGTAGGTATACCACCAACCAGCTATGGTTTATGGTAGATCTAACGAACTAGTATCCATGGGGTTTATACAAATTTATAAACCAACTTATGGCCCAACTAACAGTTATTTTCATGGGTTTATGTCATGATATATAACCTCAGTTATAGGAGTTTTGTTTCTATTTATAACTGTTAAGGGTCATAAGTGCATGGACTGTTGATGGGATATATTGAGTTAATGTAATATAAATGGAATATAGGACGATAATTGATGGGATATACTATGTAATATGTATGGAATATAATGGACTATCATGAACTATCAAACGTGGTAATAGGTCAGTTAATGGACTATAATCATGATCAACCTTGCTTCGACGCGAACTAGTACATGCTAGTACTTTAATCTGTTGCTATCATTAATGGTAAACAGTACTAACACGTTGGATATCCGTCAACTGTTAGCATTGGATCGACTTCGTTATGCTCGCGAACTTTTCTGTGATGGGCCAGAATTTTTGCAGAACTTGGTGCACATTGAGTTTCAGCATTGCCCTGATTCCTGGCTCCATGGCCTGATGGCTGATCTTCAATGGCTCAAGGTTTTGGTACCACACAGGATCCCGGACTTGCAGGGCTCCGATATGACGGCATTTGTGGACTTGTGGCAGCAGCCCACCACACCATGGAAGAGAATCCTCAAGCAGGCTTGGAAGACGGCACTTCTGCAGGAGCACATGATGGTTGACATTCAAGTTCTTCATGGGCGCATTTTTGCTGTCTTAAAGAATGGAGGAGCGGAGTTCACCCCTGAAGGGGAAGTGGCACTTGGGCCTGCTCGCAATGAGGTCCATGTTTTTGCCTGCGGCAGGAGCTTTGACACTCCGCAGGGACTGGCGCTGCATCGGGTGCGAGCACATCAAATCTATGCGCCAGAACACTCTATGACATGTGGCGCAACTTGTCCCCAGTGCTTACGGTTCTATTGGACAAGCGCTCGACTCCAGCAACACCTCGCGTATATACCAAGAATCGGAGGTGTTAATCGTTGCTACCAAGCACTCATGGAGACGGGCTTCCAGGGGCATTATGTAGCAACACGTTTGCCCAAAACGCTCAAAGGGACAATCCGCTTTGATGCCTTGCAGGCGGCTGGGCCGCAAATTGATCGCCCTTTGATCGCAAGCTCCCAAGCGGAAGCAGTTCTGGCAGAGATCCAGGTCCTTGAGGAGGAGCTCGCGATCCCCATTCAACCAGAAGATCCACTACAAGAAGGTTTACATTTGGGAGAACAACTGTCCACCTGTACCCGTATCTGGATTGAGAGATATAGAGGTCATGCAAGAGAAGACATCCCAGTCAGTGACATCGGGGATTGGTGGATGAAGTTGCTCTTCACCTATGATGACTGCTTTGAACCTTGGACTGAGATGGTCTTCCTGACGTGGGGCCAACATGTCCTGCCGGACCTGCTGGGCACAACGCTGGATGGCTGTGTGGAGTATGTGGTTGAGGATGCCTTCTACGACCTCTACAAGGTTCTCCCGCGCACTGAATGCCTGGATCGTATCGAGTTCTTGAAGCAGAAGCATGCAAGGCTCCAGGCGGAGGAAGCTGCCCCGAGCAGGCCGCACAGACCAGTGCGAACTGGGACAGCCAATGCAGGAGAGCGTAGGCGCACAGTCCAGCAGGTGCCGTCTTGCTACGAAGCACAGGCTGATTGGCTGACGGCGATAAGACAGATGCAATGGCGAGCCCTTCCAGCAGACCCTACTGTGCCGATTTATCGATCCCTTCAAGGGCGACCTCATTTCCTGATTGTTCACATTTTCTCGGGACGGCGCCGAGAAGGTGACGTACACTGCTGTTTGGTCAAGTGGGCACAGACCCGAAATGTTGATGTCACGGTATTGTCGATGCACACTGCCGTTTCAGTGACCTATGGCAATTTGTTGTGGCAGTCGGTGTCCTGGAAGCAGCTTGTCCAATGCTATGAGCGAGGATGGGTGTCCGCGACAATTGCAGGCACACCATGCGAGACCTTTAGCGAGGCACGCTTTCAGGAGTTGGTGGCTGCGCCCGATGATCCAGAAGCGCCCCGCCATCGATGCCAGCCACGACCTTTAAGATCATTTGAGCGGCTCTTGGGGTTACCGGCGCTGACGCAGCGTGAGCTAGCACAGCTAGGTGCAGGGTCGATGTTTTTCCTCCAGGGCCTCCTACTTTTGTCTTTTTTTTTTTTTGGGGGTTGGGTTAAAAACGTGTCATCCCTAAAGACATTTTTTTTTGTTTCCTTTCCTCTAAATCAACACCGGCTCTTTAAGGTAATCCGCCCAACTAGCACTAGGGCCCCTCATTCCCAAATGATCTACCGTGGGGACGCGTTACAGTGGGAGAAGGATTAAAAAACCAAAGAAACTGTTTGATTTTTAAGTTTATTTGTTTTGTCTTTTCAAATTGTAGGGGGAGGGTGTTATATTAGTGAGCATCCTGCACCACCACGGGACGCTACACGGCCATCTATATGGACCTCTCCGTGGCTCCATGTCCTACGGCAGCACCCAGACCTGAAGTTGCACATCACTCCGCAATGGCCATTTGGCGCGAGCGTGCCGAAGCCCACGGGTCTTTTGGCATTGAGGCTTCCTCTGTTCATGCGCTCTGTCTATCGCCATGCTGAGCCGGGTGCAGTGAGGCCCAATGCGGTCGCAATTGGGCGCAAACCTGATGGGTCGTTCAGAACGAGCGAGCATAAAGAATACCCGTCGAGGTTTTGCGCAGGCCTTGCCCAGGCCGTTATTGACTTTTTGGACCACACCCTGCGCACAGGGCGAACACGTTTAGTGCCGCCACAGGGAGTGGATTTTGAGCTGCATCGCTGGATTAGTGAAGCAAGGGAAGCATGTGCAGATATCCGCCAAGGAGCGGTGTGGCTTCCGGACTACCAGCGTTTGTAGGCCATTAAGTTCAGTCTTTGTGAATTCTTAATTCGAGAATCTTTGCAAGTCGCAGCAAGGGATAGACTCTTTCAGGCAGTGAATGAAAATGATGAAGTATCTAAGATTCACCATGCAACCAACTATTAAAGGAAGACTATAATGGAACTATAATGGATATAATGGACTATAGTGGAATATAATGCCATATTGATGGCATATGATCGCACATCATGGAGTGTAATGAAATATTGAGGGGATAAAATGGACCCATTAATGGAAGATTAATGGGTCATAACCCATATGCGAATCATGGTGCTGGACTATGCACACCAACATTTGCCCAAAAGTCCAAAATCATTCAGTTTTGTAGGGAAATATGCCAGCACCATGGTGAGCTAATCTGGGTAATGGCGGCAATGAGTCACTGGAGCTTGGGGATTTTTTCATTGCCAGGTTGGACGTTTTTATGGGGGAACGGTTTATAGCTTACCCTTTAGGTAAACTAACATAACTATGGAAAATTACCATGTTTATTGAGAAATTCCACTATAAATGGCCATTTTCAATAGCTATGTTTGTTTACCAGAGGGTAATCCTGAATATGTTGTTTGCCATAAAACGGGATGGAATATTTGATTTATCCTGTTGTTAGGAGTGCTTCGGGGCTGCTGCCATCCATATTCCCTAGAAAAAAGATGAAAAAGAGGGGACGATTTGGAGCTACGAATCATTGGATTGGTTTACGGGAAAATTTACGGGAAACATCAGGAACCCCCAATGTTTGATGGTAAAAACCATGGTTTCCTGTAGATTTTCCCTTAAACCAATCCAATGAACTAAGACTAAGAGTTTCCCCACCACCTCATAGTTAAGGTAATGTAAACCCTGATAAATAATGATGATAAAACCCTGCTTTATTGAGGGATTTCCCAGAAAATAGTGATATGTTGCATTATGCCACGAAATGGTGGAATACTTCATGACACAGGTCAAATGCTTTCACATTTGACCTGCCTCTTTTCTATAGGTCCATGAAAACTGGGAGATCCATGATCCCAGATGCTCCATGTATGGAATATTTACCTACATTTGGGCAATTTTTGGGGTAAATGTAGGTAAATATTCCAGCACCATGGAGCATATGGGGGTGATATGGGGAGTGTGGACTGAATACAGCTTTCAAGACTTACTCGTAAATGCGTTCAAATTTGCCATCAACCGAGAAAGCCTCGGCCCTATTGGACCCTTTGCTTTACTTTCATGCTCGATATGAACATGGCGGAATCTCTTCTTTTGACGTCGACATTTTGTTAAACAGAAACAATTCAAACACCAAAATCAGCTGAGGTAAACGCATTTGGGATGATTTATAGTCATAGCTTTATAGCACTCATGTGTGGTAACTTTGGGGATTGCTCGTTGTATAGTGGGTTTCCTATAGGCGCGCTAGATAGCTGTTTGTTCGTTCAGTTCACCACAAAAACTGTTGGGCTGATTATGGGGATATCTCGAACTACTGAGATGGGGTAACATCCACCAACAACCATAAGTCGGTTTTTAACCACATATATATATATTCCCTTATATCCCCCATAAACACTAGTTTACAACGTTTGGGGTCCCCACTGTGTAACAAAACAACATCAACGCACCAGTCAGGACGCTTCCGCGTTTCCACAGCGTCCAGATCGTCCTCCTCCACCGCCCAAAAAGGCGGCCACCGGTGGAATTTCGCAGCGCCTTTGTTGATTTGGAGGTTTCCTAAGTCATGGTGGTCCCCCCAAATCATCCATTTTTCTTTGGGATTTTACATGAAATAAACCAACCATTTTGGGATAGCCTCATTGTTGGACACCTCCATTTAAGTTACAACTATGGCCAACAGTGAACTGGACATGGGATAATTGTTCACTCTTGCAACTGGTTGGTTGTATATCATTTGTTCATGAGTTTTTTCTGGGCCAGTTACAACTGACTATAAGAAAATAAGTGTAGGGATGTGAGCCTAAAACAGAAACATGGGATGAACGTGTGTCTCAAGACCAGAGATGGACACCAAAACTTGAAGGTGTAGCAATTCGCTGGGCCCTTGTTAATTAAAAAAAACTTCGCAAATGGATAATACAGAAAAGGGATTTGTTGTTAAACAAACACCAGGTACTAACCAAGAATCGCAAATCCCATGGCCTATCTAAGTAGTAGCAATGCTGATTTCTCATATGATGGGCTGAGCTTAGAGACCGTTTTTGGTCCCTTCCGTTTTTTTTGGGATGATTTTCTCCACGAACTGGTTCCTATTCCATTCCCTTTTGGGGATGGGTGGGTAACCGCTCAAAAGTTGATAGTTTTCCAACGATCATGAGGATATTAAAAAAAAACCATTCATAACCTGCAAAGAAACTGAATATAATTGTATAATCACTGTATATCCTCATAGATTCTGAAGCCATTTCTCTTGGACATATCGTGGTTGATAGCTGAACACTGCTGAAATCTCTGAAGTCCCGATGTTTGTTGCATGGCTCACGCGGAAGCCGCCGTCAGGCGGCCATCTTTGCGGGAGATCAACAGAAGCATCCTCCAGCGCAAAAGGCGCAGGAGACTCGTGTCCAAACCTAAATCAATCACCATTTGTTTGGGGGAAAAATCAACGAACTAAATGTTTGTTTCATGGAAGGTACCAAGAAACATCACTGGGGGGACCATCCTGTATACATATAATATAATATACATATATATATATTATATGTGTGTATATAATTTTTGTATTATATATATTATATATATTATATATATATATATATATATTATATATATATATGTATGTATATGGTCACCATATATATATATTATATGTTATTATATTATATTATATTATGTTATAGTATATTACATTATACTATATTATATTGTATTTTATTATATTATATTATATGTTTTTTGATTTTATTTATATGATATCAAATATATATATATATATATTATACATATATATATATATCAATAACCATGCAACAGAAACTGGTTGATTAGAGGTACCTACATGTACAAGCGCCATGTAAGGGCTATGTAAGGGGGCTCCATATAGTACAGTACCTCCATTTTAGGATCCTGGAATTCCCATTGATTAGGGATGGTTTCTTGTTCGGGTCTTGCCACAATAAAACCAACACATTAATTCAATATGACACCAATTGCCCCAAAAATGTAGTATACCCACTAATAAACCTATGTATATATATATTTATATTATGTATAGATAGATAGATAGATAGATAAATAGATAGATAGATAGATAGATAGATAGGTAGATAGGTAGATAGATAGATAGATAGGGATGGCTCGCCACAGATGAAGCCAAGAAATACAACAAATACACCCAACAATACACGAAAAAATGGCAATAACTGTAGTATACCCAGTAACAATTTGACCCATAGCCACATCATCTTCCTGGCACCGACTGGTTAGATACGAACTGGCCTGGCCTGGCACACGGGAAAGAGCGGCCTGGGACTGGCCTGGCATAGCGCGCAACTGTCAATATCAAGTGTTGACATCGACATTTATACATGAGCATCCATCAATCTATCTATCTATCCATCTATCTATCCATCTATCTATCCATCTATCTATATCTATCTATATCTATCTATATCTATCTATCCATCTATCTATATCTATCTATATCTATCTATATCTATCTATATCTATCTATCTATATCTATCTATATCTATCTATCTATCTATCTATATCTATCTATCTATCTATCTATCTATATCTATATCTATCTATATCTATCTACATCTACCTATATCTATCTATATCTATCTATATCTATCTATATCTATCTATACCTATCTATTTCTATCTATATCTATCTATATCTATCTATATCTATCTATATCTATCTATATCTATCTATATCTATCTATATCTATCTATATCTATCTATATCTATCTATATCTATCTATATCTATCTAAATCTATCTAAATCTATCTATATCTATCTATATCTATCTATATCTATCTATATCTATCTATATCTATCTATATCTATCTATATCTATCTATATCTATCTATCTATCTATCTATATCTATCTATATCTATCTATATCTATCTATGTCTATCTATATCTATCTATATCTATCTATCTATCTATCCATCTATCTATCTATCTATCCACCTATCTATCTATTCTATTCTACTCTATTCTATTCTTGGCCATTCTATTCTACTCTATTCTATTCTAACCTATTCTAATCTATCTCATCTATCTAATATATCTAGTATACCTATCATCTATAATCTATATATGTGTCTGTATGTCTATCTACCTATCTATCTCTATCCAACTATCCAACTTTCCAACTATCTATCTATCTATCTTTCTATCTATCTATTCTACTCTACTCTACTCTACCCTACTCTACTCTACTCTATTCTATTCTATTCTATTCTATTCTTGTCTGTTCTATGTTACTCGATTCTATTCTATTCTAATCTATTCTATCTAATCTATCTAATCGACCTCATCCATCTAAACCATCTAATTTATCTAATCCATCTAATCCATGCAATCTATCCAATGTATCCAATCTATCCAATCTATCCAATCTATCCAAGCTATCCAATCTATCTAATCTATCTAATCTATCTAACCTATCTAATATATCTAATATATATATATATATTTATATCATCTATCTATTTGTCTGTATGTCTATCTACCTATCTATCTATCAATCTATCTATCTATCTAGCTTTCTATCTATCTATCTATCCATCCATCTATCTATCTATCGTTTTATCTACATATAATATATATATATATACACATTTATCTCTATTTATATCTATCTATCTATATCTATCTATATCTATCTATATCTATCTATACCTATCTATTTCTATCTATATCTATCTATATCTATCTATATCATTCTATATCTATCTATATCTATCTATATCTATCTTTATCTATCGTTATCTATCTTTATCTATCTATATATGTTTATATCTATCTATATCTATGTATATCTATCTATTCTATCTATACCTATCTATATTTATCTATATCTATCTATAGTTATATTTCTATCTATACCTACCTATCTTTATATATATATCTCTCTCTCTCTATCGATCTAATATCTATCGATCTATCTACCTATATGTATTAGCGGAACAATAAAGTAGTGGAGAGTGGACTTGGGATGTTCAAATTTGTGCGAAAACATTCGCAATCGATAGGGGACCACCCACTTACTGATACCATATTTTTACACATAACATAGCGTGGAAGTACAAACCACCCATTGCGGGTAGTAAGTAATTTTGTCCGCCACCCATATATATATATACATATATATATATACATACATAGTGAGACAAACCTACATATGTATTGACAGAGATATCTGTCACCAGGTGTTGATATTCGGATTGCCCGCGTCTCGAGAGGAAATGCCCCTGAACGCAAAACCACCACCGCCACCACCAAAGAAGGCAGCAGGCATGGACTCCGACGGATGTGGGTCAACTTTAATCCAGACCGCTCGAGGAATGATTCAATGATTCGTGATCACCATCTGGTTATTTAACAGTTTGCCATGGAAAATAACCATTTTCAACAGGTGAACCATCTATTTCTATGGGCCATCTATACCATGGCTATGTCAAATAACCAAAGGGTATTTTTTTCAGCAACCCCCAAAAAGATAGACACGTTAAATCCGATGAACACTGTGTATATTATTATAGACTTTGGGTTACCAATCCCATCCCCCGTTCATATTAAACACCCCCTAAACGAAACCATGTTTTTTTGTTGGGAATTTTCATATCATTGGGACCATTATGGGGTGTTTGATATTAGGGTGATGGGACTATAATTACTTATCTAAGGATTTGCTTTGCTGCATGCTATGTCAGCTGAGATTGTCATCGCCGCCGCAGCCAACTTGGTCCCTTGCCGGGGCTATCGTGGGCTGTACCGCCCAGAACGAAGTTTCGCCATGGTGTTCAGATGGCTCGCATGGCTGTCACCGGTGGCTGCAATCACGATTCAGGACCACTGCTCTTGGTCCGGAAATCATTTGAGTTATATAGTTGCACCCCAGAAAATTTGATGTAAGAGGTGTCAAATTTGAACGCAGAAATGATGATGGCAACCAAGTTGTGGACCCAAATGGTATTCTCAAATGCTTGACTGAGCTCCCACGTTTGAGAGAACACATTTGGCAATGTTCAAACGATGAACCCCTATATAGTATAATCGAGTATAATTACTGGGTTATCTCATCTAAGATGATCTACTGCAGTCATTGTCCATAGATTTTAGCCTCGAAGCACACATAGCATTCAGCACCTTCCGTAGGTTCATCATGAGAAATGCTAGCGATGATCCGTAAAATTATCACATGCGGCCGTTCTGAAACCTTTGGGAAATATTTTTGGTTGCTATTTCCATGGGTTGTGTTGTTCTTCATGAAATATATGTCTACTGTGATACTTAATCATGATATGATACCAATTAAAAACAGGTTGACACTATATGTATAGATTATTTATATACTAAGCGCTGACACGCTGATATTACTAAACATGTTGACATTATATTTGAAATCTTTTGAAATCATCATTGATAGTAAGATAGTCCAATGATTATGTTGATTCCCAACTCTATCCTCACCAGAACCATGATTTCACTTGCTGCTTCACGCCAGTTAGTAAGTCGATTGGTTATACCTCCATTATAGCTGGATGAGGTCTATAATTGCCCTTTTGGTTTAACATGTTTGATAGCATGTTTCAACATATGTTCAAACGGGTATGAATACAAAACAAGCATACCCCAATACTTGGGGATAGTTCATACTAAAAATAGACTAAACTTGATGGTCCAATGTATTTTATTATTAACCATAAAACTTGATGGTCTAAGGTCCCTAAATTTTTACTTGTCCAATCTATAACCCATCTATCGGGGAGTGAACCACCGAAGCACCGCGGAGTCCTTCAGGACCTGCACAGTCGCGCGGCCAGCAACGTGTCGTTGGCGGATGGGGCCATGGCCTGTGAACGACCGGCTGGTTGGTGTGCCACTGCCAGCATGAGTCTGGGACGAATCAGACCGGGCAGAAGTCGAGACGGTCAACTTCCCGAATTTACCCGGCCTGGTAAACATACAAAAAGCTATTGAAAATTGCCCATTGAAATAGTGGATTTACCCAGCTATAAAATGGTGATTTTCCATAGTTACGTTAGTTTACCGGAGGGTACTGCGGATGATTCGGATGATTTTCCCATGACAGAATTGAATGGAGGATGTTCAATTGCCACGATCGATTACTGGAGGGTCGCTATGGAAATCACCCTGGAAATCACCAGAAAAACGATGAAAAACATCGAACTCAATGGGCCATGCAGAGGGTATCTTCCCAGATCTTCTGGCCAAAATCCCGCAGAAGTATCATCGTGGTATTACGAAAGATGAGATCACTGTTGTTGGGGGAAAAAAGTTAGCGTTGAGTTGCCTGAAAAAAGTGGCTGAATTCTATGGTTTATGGTAGATACAACTATAGTATTCATGGGGAGTATAATGGTTTATAAACCAACAAACATCACTGGAGGGGCCCATCCTGCACCGTCGACGATGATTCTGCTCCCAACTTCACAGGTGATATCCCGATCTTTGGCTGTTAAATGTTCCCAACACGTCTGGACAAAGGGTTTGTTTTAATTTCCCGTTTTTTGGGGGATGTCACAGGATTTTGTGTCACATCACTTTAACATATGTACCTGCTGGAGATGAACACACATGTGTGTATATATATATATATATATGTGTATATATATATGTGTATATGTATATATATATATATATGTATATGTATATATGTATATATACAGATACATACATGTATACTTATATATATATATGTATATATTTAGATAGTTTTAGTTGGGTGATGTAAGAAGTAGGACATTGACCAATCCCTGTTTACACCTCTTCTCTGTTCCCCAGATCTCTCAGGTACAGTTTAGAGGAGCGAAATCGGAAGCTGATGGGTGGCATGTGGCCAATCTGGACAATTCCCAAAGGAATAGCTACAAGGTGGTGCCCCATAATTAGCTAAGTTGGTTTATAAGTCCAATAACTAGGGTTGATTAGGGGGTTATACCTATAGTTCATGGGGATTGTAAACCGAGTTATAACTGGGAAGGCACCACCTTGTATGAGTCAAAACCCTGGTACCCTAGGTACCCTGAAATAACTGGTTAATTCATGTTTGTTCCCCTATGGAAACAATGGTTTTGACCAATCCCCAAACGATTGAACTCTTGAGTTTTAACCACAAAAGTTCAACATTGGCTTAAAAACAATCTGAAACACAACCAAGATTTTTTTTAAAAATTTAAAAACCAAAGATTGAATTTCGCCAACACACGATTACGACTATACACAACAAAGTTGCGATTTTACCGACGTAGCTGGAGAATTTCAACAAGACCCGGGGCCTTTAATAGCACAAATCATGATTTTGCTGGCATTCTATCATTATAACTCATCCCACTTAGTAGATAGGTTAGTTCGCCCAGCTATCAGCGGATTAACCCTACTTATCCCATATATAACTGGGGTTAGAGCCCATTTATGAAGTGGGATGCAACAACAAGTATCATTTATGTGTATATATATATATACGCGCAACGCCTGGGCTTTATATATATATATATATATGTATATACATATATATATATGATAATCATTGATAATCAATAATTTTGTGATGTTCATCAGATATTGAAGCTTCAAATTTTCAGATGTCAGCAGTCAGCACTGCACAGTACCACTGCACTGCAGCCATCGACTCCGAAGGACTGTAACCTCGATGGTATCAAGGATCAGGTCTGTGACAACAGTCTGGCCTCAGCCACTGACAAGCTACTCAGCTGATCATTGGATCGGTCAGTTTACGAAGGAACTGGTGAAGAGTTCATCCCATAGTTCGTGAACATGATTCTGGATCATATTGTCCGTTGGTTATAATTTATAATCCATTGAACTATGTATTGTTGCTTCTATGGGGACAATAATCTTCCATTGTTCGTTAGCAAAATGCTTTGAAATATGGATGATCCTGGAGATTTTTTGCTCCCCTAAATAGTTTATCCCATGGTTGAAATAGGTATTGCTTATGGGAAGCCGCCAGGGGACCGCATTCTCGCTGAAGTGGTGTTCGCCAGTGGATGGAGGATCTTCAGGCAAAACCCGCATTTATACCCGGCCTGGTAAACATACAAAAAGCTATTGAAAATGGCCATTGAAATAGTGGATTTACCCAGCTAGAAAATGGTGATGTTCCACGGTTATGTAAACGTTTACCAGAGGGTATTATGTAATTATATAGGTGTATGTATATGTATTTACAATCTATAATTAATCTAGTAGATTGTAGCGTTGGAACATGACTTTTATTTTCCCCATTCAGTTGGGAATAATCATCATCCCAACTGACGAACTCCATCATTTTTCAGAGGGGTAGGGCTCAACCACCAACCAGTATTATTCTGGGTACCCTCTGGTAAACATACACAAAGCTATGGAAGCCATGGCCCACAGAAATAGATGGTTTACCTATGAAAAATGGTGGTTTAACTATTCCTATCCATTAAACAACTATATATAGTATAGTGGACATAATACTATATGGTAATCCTATCCATTAAACAACTATATATAGTATAGTGGACATAATACTATATGGTAATCCTATCCATTAAACAACTACATAGTTGGATGGGGCTATTCCCATGACATCAGCTGGCGGCTTTTGAGGCGAAAGAGCATTCGACTCAGCGGTGAGTGCAACACCTACGACATTGGCTGCTCGGATCGGGCGGGGAGCCAACAGGCATTGAACATGGCCTGATTGGTCATGAACTAGAGATTTATATTATTATATGATATGGGTTTTAACTTTGAGATAGAGTGGTTGTTTGTTTGTTTGATTGTTTGTTTGTTTGGTTGGTTGGTTGGTTGGTTGGTTGGTTTGTGTTGTTGTTGTTGGTGGTGGTGGTGGTGGTGGTGGGTTGGTTGGTTGGTTGGTTGGTTGGTTGGTTGGTTGGTTGGTTGGTTGGTTGGTTGGTTGGTTGGTTGGTTGGTTGGTTGGTTGGTTGTTTGGTTGGTTGGTTGGTTGGTTTGGGTTGGTTGGTTTGGGTTGGTTGGTTTGGGTTGGTTGGTTGGGGTTGGTTGGTTGGGTGGTTGGTTTTGGTTGGTTGGTTGGTTGTGGTTGGTTGGTTGGTTGTGGTTGGTTGGTTGGTTGTGGTTGGTTGGTTGGTTGTGGTTGGTTGGTTGGTTGTGGTTGGTTGGTTGGTTGTGGTTGGTTGTGGTTGGGTTG
>CAMXCT020001016.1:15614-187701 GCA_947184155.2 Cladocopium goreaui
TCTTAGCAACTCTCGTGTATGCACCAGTGACTCAGACAGTGGCTGGTGGCTAGTTACTTGCACTTACTATGGCGTTTCAGACAGTCCGCGGCTGCAATTTTTCTTTCCGCGGATCGAAATTTCATTGAAACAGCTAATTACAAGCGGGATTGTGGAGAGAAGCTGAAAGAGAATGTCCAAAAAAAACTATTGATTTTTAATTTTTAATGTAAATGCAAAAATATCAAACCGGGGCAAGCCACAAGGCCCATGACCTATAGCGCTACTGGGGGGCAGCGTCATGCAAACAAATTAATGATTAGGAGGGGCAAGCCACCATCCCGCTCTCAATCCTGAATTTTACGCACCAAATTAATGAAGAAATTATGTGGTGACTTGACAGAAAACTTACGAAATTGCAGTGTTATGAATTGATTACTGTTATAAATGCTCGAATCAGCGACCACATAAACCATGCTTAGCAAATTCAACTTTACATAAAAAATCAGCTGCGTTTGTTCTGGTCAAGAACTTGCAGCATGGACCAGTTGCGGGCTGGCCGGTATCACCAAGGACTGACAGAATTTGTTTGCTTTCTTTCTGGGTGACAAAAGCGACAAGCTCGGCAGACGGTCTGTGGCGAAGTTGCGCTTTCTGCAAGCATTGAAGCATGCGGCCAGTGATAGCTGCACACAAGTGAGGGTTTTCTTCTTGAAAACCGCTGCTGATGTAAACAGTCCTGCGGATGCTGACCGCACAGCAATACTTCACAGCTGGTCCCTCGCCATGACTAAACGCTTGAGGGCTGAGGAGCAAACCTCCGGAAAGGAATGCGTGCCACAAAGGTTCTTCAGCAGGATCTGTGACATCTGGAACAACAAACGCGTCCGCACGCAGAAGGGAAGATTCGTATTTTGCACCCAACTTGTCCATGTGCTGGTCCAGCACAAGGCTTGGAGCGGCTTGGATTGTTGAAATAAAAACTTTCTTGCCACTGCACAAAGAAAAATTGATGCCGCAGCTTTCTCTTTTTTCTTTGTGTCTCGGATTTTTTTGGCCAAGTAGCTTCTCACTTTCTGACTTCTCGCAGCTTTGAAGTCCTCCACGGCTTGCTCATGGTCTGGACCTATTCATTGAGTTTTTCTTCCGTTGTAAGCCCATTGTGAGCAGCTGCTTCCAAAGCACGTTCTTTACGTCTTTTTTTTGGTAACTGCGTTTCTTTCTCATGTTCTTGTGTCCAATGCTCGTTTTCGTGGACCAAAAATCCTGGTGTCGGGTCATCTCCGCATTTTTTCACTTCCTGCGCCACTGCAGCAGCACGTTGCCTCCGAAAAGCCTTAGTAAGCAAAATCTTTGTTCAAAATGATCTAAATTTTGAGTGTTGAGCACATGAAACTAGTTTTGAGACAAGGCGCTTGCCATGTGCCTTCTCTGGCCCTTTTCTTCCACCCACGCTGCGCTGCTACAGATCTTAAGACTGAGTCTTTGGAACTTGCTGCTTTCACTGTCCCAAAAAGTTGAGACCAAATCACCGCAGCAGCCTTTGCCAACTCCTGGTCTTGAGTTTCGGTCCAATTTTGTGTGGTCAAGAGGAAAATTTCATCCCTCAGGTTCACTTCGGTCATGTTTCCTTTGCTTTTTGTCAATGTTCGGACACCTGCAAAGTTTTGCTCCACACCCGAACTGGAGCAGCCCCAGCCAATAGCTCTACTCAGAGCCTGCCTGAGTTCCTCTTGGGGGTGGTGCTGGAGATTTCGCTTGTCCTCCAGAACTGTATCCAAAGCTGCTTTCCAGGCCAGCACTGGTTCGATGTCTGCAGCGGATTCAAACTTGTGCTGAGCTACAGGGTGGTAGTCTGCAAACTGGCTTGACAACGCGCACTCATCCAAGGACAAAACGTTTGACACTTTGTGGATCTTATCGCTAACGTCTCGTGCTTCAGTCCTGTGGTCGTCTCTTCTGTGCACTTGGTCATTCAACGATTCCAAATGGAAAATGGACATAGACTGCAAAATCTCAAACGCTGGAAACTCCGTTGCGACCACTTCCTGCGCTAGCTGCACCCAGGAAGCAAAGCGTTTCAAGCATCGGTAAACGACCGTCGCCATCTGCGGCTGGGGCAAGCCACCGAGCCGTTTGGCCACTTTGTCAATGTATATCGTCCGTGGCTTCTGCAATTGGTCCAAAAGGTGGGCTGTGTAGCCAGTCTTCACGACTGCTCCTTTCAGAAACAGCACCTCCAACTTCATGACAAACTGCTGCACTGCAATGGCAAGGCTTCCTGACGTGGTTCTCTCAGAATCCAAGCGCCTGGTCAACTGCAGATTTTCCTCTCGAGCATCAGCAAGCATCCCAATGAGCAAAACTGTTTCCTCAGGCAGAAGGTCTAAGAATGTCCGAGCTGCGTGGCCAACCTTTTCATTTTTCCTCTCTTCATGGGCAGACTGGGCTGTTCGGATCACAGCATCTAACGTGAGGCAAACTTTAGCAAAGGGCATGCTCCACGAATCGAATCGGTGCTTCGCTGCAGAAAATTTGTCCGAAATCTCATTCCACAAGGGGGTGAACTGCATGGCTCGAACGTTCTGGGCATACATGGACCGCAACACATCGGAGAAATGAATCTGTTGCACAATGCCATCGGTGTCCATGAACACTTTCTTCACAATTTGGTCGAGGACACGGTCGCATTTCCATGTCCGGCTGACAATCCTACGGGCGGCATGGGGCTTGTCTTTGTTGATGACCTTCAAGTTTGGGAACACTTGTGAGAATGTAGCCATGTTCACATCCATAGCTTCAAGCAAGGCAGGACAAGTTCCGGGGCAAGCCTCCAGGAATCTATTATTACCAGATTCAAGGATCTGGCCAGCCAATTGCTCATCTGCAGCTGCGTCTGCGTTGAAGACCTCTGTGATCTCAAAGAGATGGGCCAACAAAGCTTTGTCCATGGAGGTGACATCTTCATTCAGCGACTGGCTCGTTTCAAAGGATTCGCTGTGCTTGAATGGTGAGCACAAATCCGCCAACATCAGCAAGACACATTTGGCAATGCCGTGGGAGTCAAAATCTTCAAGCTTTTGGCACCCCACCAAAGCATGAACTTGCCGCAGCTGTGGGCCACAACCTTGCACACGCAAAAGTAGTCTCCCTTTGGAAGCATCCGAGTGCAAAGTCAAACAATTGCAACTCCTCAAGTCCCTGCGAGTTTGAAACCTTAAAGCTTCAGCCAAGCAATACTTAGCTTTGAGCAACTTGTCACGTTTCAAAGTTCCGGTGCCTTCAGCCCCTCCTGCTTTACCCTGGCGGACTAAACGCAGAGCTTCCACGAAAGCAGCAACTGGAGGGGCAACAAGGGCCAAGCGAACGTCAGGATCAGAAACTGCTATCCTGTGGCTCTTAGCTCGCTCAGGTTTATCGAAGTGCGCCTTCTGCAACGAGGACACTGTTCGAAACTCAGCGTGGAACTTGCCATGAAGCTTGCATGCCTTACAGTACACACTGTTCACTTCTCCAGCTCGGTTCCTTGTGCAGTGTAGCCAAGGGTACTGTGCCACCCATCTGGGCCCAAGTCTTTTCCATTTCTTGCCAAAGTCTGTCACAGGCTCGATCTGCTCTGGCACGAATTCCTGGCAAATTCAAGAAAAAACAGCATTTGAGACCCATGTTGGCACTGTCCAGAGCTACGGCCGTGATTTGCAAAAACTCCATTCCTCGAACGGAGTTCCTGTCGAGAGGACCTCTGGATCCAGGAAGTCTTCTGAACAGTTGGGGGCGCCCCGGACTGTCCAGAGGAAACTTTTCCATCATTTTTCTTGACTTTTGAAATTTTCAAAAGTCAAGAAATATGAGTGAAAAGTTTCCTCTGGACAGTCCGGGGCGCCCCCAACTGTCCACAAGGCCTCCTGGATCCAGAAGTGCTCTGGACACAGCAGGTCTGCGATTTGTTATTTGGAGTTTTTTTTTCGCACCGTTTTTACTGTTAAACTGTGTTTTGAGGACCTTCTGGGAGGGTCTCTGGACAGTCGGGGGTGCCCCCAACTGTCCAGAGCCGGCTCTGGACAGTCTGGGGCGCCCCCGACTGTCCAGAGGGGCTGGTCCCTGGATTTGGCAACATATTTTTTTAAAACACAATTGATCTGAGCCTCCTCTGTACATTCGATGGGGCGCCCGGCTGTCGAGAGAATCTATTTCTGTCTAACTTTGAGTTTTCCAATTATAACCTGCAAAATCTTTCTCCCCAATTAACACTCGGTCCTGCACGCATTGTTCCACATCCATGTGCTCTGGCAGTAAATCCTCCATGACTTGGGCCTTGTGTCCCTGCAGGCGGTGCAAGCCACCGGCGACCAGTCCAAACAACTGATGTCTACTTGTTTGAAGCAACCAAGCAGCGGCATGGGCACGCATGCACTGTCATAGGACCCCCCAAAGAGAAATTCTCCGACTACCTACTGTCAGTTCTAAGACCTTGCTTGGGAGTGTGCTCAGCTAAATCTCGCGACGCAGAGGCACTATACTTTTCCGAAGGTTCCACAAGGTGGCAATGCACCGCTCTGCAATCATGAATTGGTGATGGTAGCACTAGTTTGCACCACTGAATTATGAATTACGGAGGGCAAGTTCCATGATGCAAGCCACCAATGTAACAGCTCACGAAAAAGGCGGCTCGAATTGCCAGCAGAGCCTAATTTCAGAATTGGTATGGGGCAAGGCACCAAAAACAAAATCAAAGCCAAATTTGAGGAATGGGGCAAGCCACCGAAACCAAATTCAGATGTTGCAAACTTCTCTGTCTATGAGTCTGTGTGACCATCTCCTCAAGCAGCGGCGCTTCATTCCACTGAAGCGGCTGTAGTCGACAAAGTCATGCTTCATGCTCGGCATTGCCCATGGGTCAAAATGTTCGGGGGGCACCTTGCCGACCATTTTCAGCAAATTCAACGCAACCCTGCCGATCACACTGACAGTGAAAGCGTTGCCAAGCATGCCTGCATACTTCTTCTTGCTGACTCCGGCAGGGATCCGTAAATGTCCTCCTGGAAACCCCTGAAGTTCTTCAATTTCATTCAAAGTCATGTGCCGCTGCATGGGTAGCAACATGTGACCTCCAGACTTGCACCGACTGTGCGTCAACGTCGGTGACTTTTCAGGCAGGGCTGTCGCGCCGCGCTTCAAGCTGCACCCGACATCGGCGCACCACACAGCATCCTGTGACGCCTTCAATCCAAACATGTAAGTGCTTACTGTGGCTATTTTTACTCACTCAGTACCTACAAATGCAGAATCGCAATTCTTTCAATCAAGGAAACAACCAGAACAAATTATTAACGACGAGCTAAAAGATGACCAATTTCAGGTAGCCAAAGAAAGAAAAATGATTGAGCCAACACAGGCCTTCGTGGCAGAACACTTCAGAATGAAATCCTGGATCATTTTGGCGACTGACACCAGGTGCTGCTGGACCCTTGCTTTGCCTTTCTCCGTGGTCACGCCGTGGTGTAAGTCAGAGACTTCTGTGCAGTCCAGCAAACTGGACACGCTCCTGCAAGGGATGCGGGCTGGCCACTGCCATTTCATGGAAGGGTCCGCCTTTGCAATTTTCCAGCCAACAATGTAAGTGCGTAGCCGCGCTTGGGGCAAGCCACCTACAACGCTTGTGTCAAGAACCTCAGGAGGCATTGTCATTGTCGTAAAAATGATGAATCAACAGGACAACCAAGAAGCTTAAAAAACAAATCAACAATTAACCAAATAATTTTTGCAATGAACGAGAACCTTGCATTCCACTTGGTACACTTTCTCGCCATTTGCATCTTCGATGGAACGTAGGAAAGCCAAAATGAAATCAAAGAGGAGCTTGAACATCTTGTGCCGCGCTAATGGTTTGACATTCTCCAAGGCAAATGTCAGGGGCTGAATGGTCTCAATCGTCTGCAGAACACGCAGCAGCACATGAGCACGTTTATCGTGCAAGCCATTCTGCAAACCAGCCATGCTGAATGGCTGGCAGGGTGGGCCTGCAGTGTAGAGGTCGATTTCCGCACTGATCTCGGAATCATCCCTTGCCATGATGTTGTTGTTGAAAATCCGAGGCTTGCTGCCAGCATGGGGCAAGCCACCAATGCCCTCGACTGCATAAGCTCCACCAGTCGCATAGCATTTCCCCTCGGATCGAACTGCCTTGCCTTCAACTCGCCCTTTCCTGGCCTGGTGGGTCGCCCGGTGGCCTTCTGGCCAGCCTTGTACTTGGCCACTGCTCTTCTTTTTTTTTTTGTGGGTGTGGTTTTTGCAGTCTTTGCTTTTGGGCCCTGTGCTTGAAATGCTTTGGGTTTGAAACCCAAGAGGCGTGTGGCCCTGTGGCGCCGCTTGAACTGCAGTCTCGGCACCAAGAGGGATGAACCTCTTTTCCTGTCGGCCCTGTGTTTTGCAAGCCCAGCGTGGACAAACTCAGCCTCAGCTTGGGCAAGTTCCAGCTCGTCCATGGCTTGGTCTCCAGACGTGAATGGTCCTGAGATCTCACTTCAAGCCAAATGCCTGCAGTGTTATCATGGAAAGTTGCGAATTAAACAAATAGTCTAGAATCAATTAACACTGCAAGGGAGCCCATGACAACACATGTCTGGCTGAGCCAACTTGTCTCAGTCGGTTTGTCTCTGTATCTGTCCATCACCGACAAACACTGATATATTCGATGGACAACCACTGATAGTCGATGGACCGATGATCTTGACAGACAGACAGGCAGACAGACAGACAGGCAGGCAGGCAGACAGACAGACAGTGAGTGACAGACAGACAGACAGTGACAGACAGACAGACAGTGAGTGACAGACAGACAGACAGTGACAGACAGACAGACAGTGACAGACAGACAGACAGTGAGAGAAAGACAGTGAAAGGCAGACAGTGACAGACAGACAGTGATAAGACAGACAGTGACAGACAGACAGTGACAGACAGACCGTGACAGACAGACAGTGACAGACAGACAGTGACAGACAGACAGACGGACGGACAGACGGACAGACAGACAGACAGCCAGGCAGGCAGACAGACAGACAGTGACAGAGAGACAGACAGTGACAGACAGTGACAGACAGTGACAGACAGTGACAGACAGTGACAGACAGTGACAGACAGTGACAGACAGACAGACAGTGACAGGCAGTGACAGACAGTGACAGGGAGTGACAGACAGTGACAGACAGTGACAGACAGTGACAGACAGTGACAGACAGTGACAGACAGTGACAGGCAGTGACAGACAGTGACAGACAGTGACAGACAGTAACAGACAGTAGCAGACAGTAACAGACAGACAGTAACAGACAGTAAGCGACAGTAAGCGACAGTAACAGACAGTAACAGACAGTAACAGACAGTAACAGACAGTACGAGTAACAGACAGTAACAGACAGTAAGAGACAGAAACAGACAGTAACAGACAGGAACAGACAGAAACAGACATACAAAACACTGGCCGACACAGGTCTGGCAAACACAGGCAAGCTGGCAGACGCAAACAAACACTTGACTGAAGACGCAGACAAACAACAGACAGAAAGACAAACAGACAGACAGACAGACTACCGACAACTGACACGCTGACAAACATTCGCAGGTAAATGCCACACTTTTTGATGATGCTGCTACGTTCCGCCGCCATCACATATCTTTGGTTCTCCTATGCATGTGTCTGTGTACCCGTGAGTGCGCTTGTGCGAAATGATGATTGCAAGCGCCCCTTTCAAAGTCCAGGGACAACCGTCAGGTGCTGTTTTTCGTCAGCACTGCATCATCGCTGGTCTTGCGCAGGGAAGCAAAGTGGGCACCTTTGACATGCCAGCTTTCAACCAAAAACAGTGAAAATTGCACCGACACGCAACAGTAGCGCACGTTGTCACTTCCTTGCCTGGTCCTGGTCCAAATTTCATCAGCCGGGTTTCTCACAATGTGTTGGCAGTCATTGCTGATATGATAAGAAACGCCGTCGCGGGCAACCCACAACCTGTCAGGAAGCGGCTGCTCCTTTGCACACCAGGACCAGCAAGACATGCAAGATCCCATGGTTCAGCTGCCGGGGGATTTCCAAAAGCAGGGGGCAAGCCACCAACAAACTTGAGACTGCAGACTGCAGAGTCGCAAAGGGCTCAATGATCAGATGGGGGCTGGCCAGCTGCCAGTAAGTGAAGTTAAACTGCTTTGTCGGCTTTGAATCACATGATTGTCAGCTGCCACTCAATGAAGTTGAACTGCTTCCACTTTGAATCGCACCATTTTTTGCATTTTGGAATTATCAAGTATGAAATATTACAATTTGATTAATTTAATCTGTAATATGCACACATCTTCCCAATATATATATATATATATTTAAGATGCAGTTTCTGAGGTACTACAAACATGGAAGAATGATCTGCATTTTTTCAAGACAAACCCCTATTTATTAGATACACTTTGGATAAGAAACCTGTTTTTTGTGTAAGGAATTGCTTGTAGGTAATTTTCGATGCAGCAAAGAAGCAAATCGCACAAAAAACTTTAAAAACAGCCTCTCTCCACAATCCAGTTGACGGCCTCTTTGATCTCTTTAAAGGCGAGACAGCCTTTGAGTGGCCCGGGGCCCGAGGTCCAACGGGCCTAGCCTTGGAGGTAGACCCCTCAGGCACACCCTTGACATCCGGAGGTGCAACGGGCGGTCTCGGAGGCTGTCCCGCTGGTTCAGGGGGTGGTCCCTGCATTCTCATCGTCCTCTCCAACTGGGCCTGAAGCCCCGGGGGGGCTGCCTTGAACTTCGCACTTACAGTTGGACGGGGCTGCTTGGCAGACGGGCGAGCTTTGGGCGGCGGGGGTGGCGGAAACTCCTGAGCTATTGGGTGATCAGCCCGAACGGACGTTGAAACTCTGAAAAAAAACAATTATGGGTCAAAAATTAAAACGGCCGTGACTTAACTAACCACGACGAAGTGGCCAGCACCAAACGTCCGTGCAAATACTCAAACGATTGTAGTGCTGTTTGGCAGTAATCCCCCATCGTTCGATCAACGCTGTGAATGTTGACGATGCCCATTTTGAGCGCCATCTGAACTTCCCTTAGTTAGATGGTTGGTCTCAGCTTTAATATAGCTGGGCATGTTAAAAACACTGTTGGGGGTCCCAAACATTTTTGTTGCATCCATGTCTCTTGACATGCTCCTTGTCCTCTTCCCAACGCCCTTTGGCCATCAATAATCCAAGCATATAGATGTCCGTTGTCCAGCTCGCGCCCTCGTTGTTCAGCGAGGGCATCGCCAGAACGGGCGTTGTATCACAGTAGGCCTGTCAGA
The DNA here is from genome assembly GCA_947184155.2 of Cladocopium goreaui. Classification (NCBI taxonomy): domain Eukaryota; class Dinophyceae; order Suessiales; family Symbiodiniaceae; genus Cladocopium; species Cladocopium goreaui. The sequence goes on from CAMXCT020001016.1 coordinate 24,923, forward strand.
GTCAGACAGGTCAGGGACGTGACCAAAAGAACTGACAAAACATTCAAAACTGACAAAACAAATGAATCGTCATGATTTTACTGAATGCTAAGTGGTGATTAGGGAGTGTTTATGACCATGCTTTACCCAACATGAATCAACATGACTCATTGCCAGCCCCACGACATAAATAAATCCAAGCCCATGCAAATAAGTGAACATAACCCGTAATATCTACAGGAATTGTTTTAAAAATCAGAAAACACCTGCTGGGGGTAGTCTTAAAGCCCAGTAAAAGGAAGGTAAACCCAGGCTAGGTATTTGGAAGATCTTAGATGGCATTCACCCAATCAACCATCAACCGTGGGTTTGAAATTTAGTTTCGCACTGGTTAATTAGTCTACTATTAGTCCTGGTGACACCCCGTCATTAAACAAGAAACAGGCATATGATATCTAAATATAACTTGCCTCTATTAAAACGTTTGTATCGAATTTCATGAAGACTCCTTGCCTGGAGCGCACCGTAGATCAGCATGGAAACGGCCGGTGCTCGGTGAAAGTTCGACTTGCAGTTCACCATGATGATGTCAACCGGCTTTTTCAAGCAGTCCACAAGGATCCCCTGGCAAATGGCCAATCCCATGCCACGAAACATTGGTGGCATGGGATTGGGGTGAAACAGGGCTTTGACACCCTCATCAAATTAGATCCGTCACTGCTATTAAAGACTCTTGCCAAGAGTCCTTCAAACGGGCGTGTTTGTAGATCTCCGACTGCTGCTGCTGATCCGTGCCACAGATGTGCCTCCACTCCCGGTCGTGCTCCGGGTTCCTGTGCGCAGAGCCCAGGACAACTTTGACTTAAGCTGAATTGAATGGGCGTTCACAAAACTGACAAACAGCTTGGAATTAAACAGAAGTTCGCAAAATGATAAACAACTTTGACTTAAAACGGTCGGTCTTCCACAAAATTCAAAATGACAACAGATTTGACAGGCATTGACAAAATTGACAAACAGCTTTGACTCAAAACGGGCGTTCAGGGCCTTAGCTCCAGGGCCAAATTGATCCACTGGACCCTCATTTGAGGGAATGCAGAAGGAACGTCCGTTGGGCACGTGACCTCCACGCCGTTGTTGACCATGACCTGGACACTGAATTATCAATAATTGCATGTCTAATGACATGGCAGTGTGATTGATGCCAAAACCCCTTTATCAGTCAAGCCAGGGAGCGGAGGCTCTCCTGAGGGGAAACTTCGGGTCGGCAGCCCACGAAATTATCACCTGAGCTCAGTCCCAAATAAATTCAACCCATTTGTCAAAATTCAAGTTATGCTAATTTTAAACAGATTCTGGCGACAAGGGGCCACCCTCTTTGGCCACACACCGTTGACAAGCACTTCAACGTCCGGTAGTGCCACGGCGCGGCTGCCACGGGAAGAAGAAGAAGCGGCCATTGCAGGAGGAACCAACGTGCGTCAACGGGCGTTTGGTGTGGTTCAGTCAAAGTCAAAGTGAGTCTGAGATGGCACGTATGTTTGAAACTGAATGTCAATTACAAATCCTCAGTGTTTCTGTCTGTGGCAGTTCACTATTGAAGAATAACGTCCGTCCATAATTATAGTAGTCTATTTTTTTTATCATGTCTGTCTACAATTCTGTTCATTCACTCGCATGTTAATTTACACATCCTTTTCATAAATGACAGCAGCTGGCGGAGGGACAACGTGATTTATTCAGCTGAACTTCACACTGACCGTGCTGCATATCTATGACAATGAACGGACGAACTCCCAGACCACGCCTGTCTCAGTGATGGAGAAGCAGGCGATCCCAGTCTCTCCTGGCAAGTTGCTGAGCGCTACGCCGTGTCCAATGAATCATCTCAGAATAGTATGGTTTAAATGATGACATCTGAATCTGAATCTTATTTTAAATTGAAACGGGCATATAGATGAACGCACGGAATCACTGTCACACCTTCGAGGGGCCAGAAATCACCTGGGCAAGCGACCGTCATGTATCATGCCATGTGACTCATACCATTGCCATGAATAGTCTATTAAGTCATAGATTTCACGACATGTAAGTGTACCTGCCACCCGACATGAAAACCCGAGGAGGTGACAAGCAAGCTGGTCACGTGCGCCCGCTCCCGTGGAACGAAGTCTGATTTACAGAAGTAAATGTATCTGAAGTATTAAAGTCTGCCATTCGCAACTGTATCATGTCACACCTGTGATAATAATTTACGTTGTTTGAAATGACATTGCCATGCTTAGTTCCAAATGGCTGCGCTGCCTGCACGGCCCAAGCGCAATGAAAATCTGGCAAGTTCAACACGTAAACTGGGTAATGAATGACAGAAACGTGGCGATGATGTGCTTTTCGAAGAAACGTCTGTGTGGTCCAACTAAGACTGAAACCCAGAACGGACATTTTTAGACCCTTTGCCAGCTGTGCAGCACCAGCCGTCATTTTTGAAGACTAAGCCCAACAGAGTACTTCCAAAATCATTTGGGCAAACACCGCCGCGAACCAAATAGTTTGACCCTGGCCCTGATGCGCTGGGCCAACTGTACAACTGCATTGAACATGACACTTGACATGGCATTTTTTCTGCATATTGTTTGTGATTCACTTCAAGGCCTTTGTCTTTTTGACAGACGGCCGCTTCAAAATGGACGACTTTGACATTGGCGGCTGCTTCGAAACGGGGGACTTAGACTTAGAGGACTGCGGCTCCGCATCTGTCAAATTGGCCCATGTGACACAGCCTCGCTTGTGGAAGAACGGGCGTCGCGGGCAGTAAACGACTGGGTCTGTCAGGACCCAGGCGAAAATCTTGGCATATTTCACCAGGTTCAAGTCATCAATGCAATGCTTGGCAGCATTTGTGGCATTGCCAATGAAATGCTCCTCCTTGGCTTTCCCCTGCACCAAACGGCCGTCGCTGGTGCGTTCACCGACCAAGATGCAATCCGAAATGGAAACGGAACCAAAGAGCTTTCCGGTCCCACTCACAGCCAGAGCGACAACGCCCCGTTTGGAAGTGGCACTGGACCGGATTTCCCATTTTTTCACCCCCTCCAAAATTTTTTGGGCCCAATGTTTTTTGATCAGCAGCGCGCTGCTGGGATTCGACATGGCAAACAGAGAACGGTCGACGGAAGCTTGCGCAAGCACTCTTTGAACCCATTGACAGCTCTGGACCAAACGGAACAAAATACAGGTCCCAGGCTGACTGAATCTAGTAAAAAAAATAGGCGAAAAACCTTAACGGCCAGCAAAGCGCGCGCGAATTTCTACTCTTGAAGACCGCCTACCTACCTACCTACTACCTACCTACCTACTTACCTACCTACCTACCTACTGTAACTGTACCTATATTACTACAACTACCGCCACTGAAGGGGAAATTCCACAGGGATGCTGAAATTAGGATACTATGCTCCGGGCAGCGCGCGGTGCGCAGATGAGTTATAAAAGGCAAAACGCTGCTTCCTTTTGAAGCACGCGCGCGCTAATTATTGACAAAACTTCCGGGAATTTATGCCCCGAATTTCCGCGAGGCGGGCGCGCTAGCGCTAGTATTAATTGGCCGATAGCGCGCGCGGTCTTAGCCAAAAGTAGGCCCGTTATAAGGCAAAACGCTACTTCCGGGAATTTATGCTCCGAATTTCCGCGAGGCGCGCGCGCCGCGCGCTAGCGCTATTAATTGGCCGATAGCGCGCGCGGTCTTAGCCAAAAGTAGACCCGTTATAAGGCAAAATGCTACTTCCGGGAATTTATGCCCCGAATTTCCGCGAGGCGCGTGCGCGCGTTTTGGCCGACTTAGCGCGCGCGGTCTTAGCCAAAAGTAGACCCGTTATAAGGCAAAACGCTACTTCCGGGAATTTATGCCCCGAATTTCCGCGAGGCGCGCGGCGCGCGCGCTAGCGCTATTAATTGGCCGATAGCGCGCGCGGTCTTAGCCAAAAGTAGGCCCGTTAAGGCTTAAAACGCTACTTCCGGGAATTTATGCGCCGGATTTCCGCGAGGCGAGCGCGCGCGCGCTAATATTGGCCGCGCGCGGGTAGGTAGGTAGGTAGGTAGGTAGGTAGGTAGGTAGGTGGGTAGGTAGGTAGGTAGGTAGGTAGGGTAGTAGGGTAGGGTAGGGTAGGGTAGGGTAGGGTAGGTAGGGTAGGTAGGTAGGTAGGTAGGTAGGTAGGTAGCTAGGCAGCTAGTGGGTAGTGGGTAGTCAGTAGTTAGGGGTAGTAGTAGAAAGTAGATAGTAGTCTAAAGTAGAAAGTAAAAAGTAGTAAGTAGTATAAGTAAGTAGTAAGTAGTAAGCAGTAGGAGTAGTAGTAGGAGTAGTAGTAGTAGTAGTAGTCTCTTAGTAGTAGTAGTAGTAGTAGTAGTAGTAAAAGTAGTAGTAGTAGTAGTAGTAGTAGTAGTAAGTAGTAGTAAGTAGTAGTAAGTAGTAGTAAGTAGTAGTAGTTAGTAGTAGTTAGTAGTAGTTAGTCAGTAGTAGTAGTAGCAGTAGTAGTAGTAGTAGTCAGTAGTAGTAGTAGTAGTAGTAGTAGTAGTAGTAGTAGTGTAGTAGTAGCAGTAGTAGTAGTAGTAGTAGTCGTCGTAGTAGTAGTAGTCAGTTAGAGTAGTAGAGTAGTAGTTAGTAGTAGTAGTAGTAGTAGTAGGTAGTAGAGTGAAGTAGTCTTGTAGTTGTAGGCAGTCGTAGTGTAGTTAGTCGTCGTAGTTAAGTAGTAGTCGTCGTCGTCGTAGTAGTAGGTAGGGTTCTACCTCGTCGTTGGCATAGCTGGCCAGATTAGGCATATTGTCATTTTTTTCACTCGGGGCAAGTAAAAAAACCACGAGAAAACCAAAATTTTTACACGAGAAGACCAAATTTTCAGGCCCCAAAAAGTTTATTTTTTTTCTATCGCCAGAGGCCGGTCAGCAGGCAAGGAAAGAAAAAAAAACTTTTCAGGCCCCAAAAAGTTTTATTTTCTATCGCCAGAGGCCGGTCAGCAGGCAAGGAAGGAAAAACAACTTTTCAGGCCCCAAAAAAAAGTTTTATTTTCTATCGCCAGAGGCCGGTCAGCAGGCAAGGAAGGAAAAAAAACTTTTCAGGCCCCAAAAAGTTTTATTTTCTATCGCCAGAGGCCTTGTCAGCAGGCAAGGAAGGAAAAAAAACTTTTCAGGCCCCAAAAAGTTTTATTTTCTATAGCCAGAGGCCGGTCAGCAGGCAAGGAAGGAAAAAACAACTTTTCAGGCCCCAAAAAGTTTTATTTTCTATCGCTAGAGGCCGGTCAGCAGGCAAGGAAGAAAAAAAAACTTTTCAGGCCCCAAAAAGTTTTATTTTCTATCGCCAGAGGCCGGTCAGCAGGCAAGGAAGGAAAAAAAACTTTTCAGGCCCCAAAAAGTTTTATTTTCTATCGCCAGAGGCCAGTCAGCAGGCAAGGAAGGAAAAAAACTTTTCAGGCCCCAAAAAGTTTTATTTTCTATCGCCAGAGGCCGGTCAGCAGGCAAGGAAGGAAAAAAAAAACTTTTCAGGCCCCAAAAAGTTTATTTTCTATCGCCAGAGGCCGGTCAGCAGGCAAGGAAGGAAAAAAAACTTTTAAGGCCCCAAAAAGTTTTATTTTCTATCGCCAGAGGCCGGTCAGGTCAGCAGGCAAGGAAGGAAAAAAAACTTTTCAGGCCCCAAAAAGTTTTATTTTCTATCGCCAGCGCTTCGTGGGTTGACGGCTGCAGAAGCAGTAGGATTCAGAGTTGCTCCAGAAGAGCATTGCATCTCTGCGATAATGTCAGAGATGTCACCACCCAAGCGCAAGAAGCGCACAGACCGATCAGACTCAGACTTAAAAATCCCTGCTAGAGACCGTGGATCGTGGAAAAAAACTTTTCGGAAGCTGAAAAGTTTTTTTCCTTGGGGTTGGACCCTGGAAAGAAGGCCCACAAGCTACTTTCTTCCTTCGAATTAACGAGGTAAAGCCTTAATTTGCACCTGCAAATTAACGAACGAGGACAGTAATCATGGGGAACAAATTAAGACACGAGGGAGACGAGGTAAGAATTAAAGTAATTTGGCCAGAATCATTATATATATATATATATCTCTCATATGTTATGATTATCATACTGTGGTATAGTTTGTGATTATATATATATTATTGATCATTACATTCAATAAATACTTGAAAAGTATGGAACCATTTGAGATTACATGTTTGACTTGTAATTCTGAATATATGATCGTCCATGATATTCCATTCCTTGTGGTATGATCCTTTGTATTCCAGACTATATCCCAGTATTTGCTGCCATTTTCTTGTTGGTTATATCCCATGTCCCAATATGTCCCCATCACATCACTCTTCTTTTCTCCAAATGCAGGGGATCCACTTCGAGTTCCCTGCAGTGGATTCAGACGTTTAACGTATCAACCATCAAACGTGGAGGTTTTATCACATGAATGGCGCATATGAAAAAAATGGGGCTGTGCAGACATGGCATGTTGTACAGTATTCCTGCATGCATTTGCTAGCAATCACATGTGCTTTGCTGGAAAATCCACCATTGATAGATGATTGTCCCAATTAAACCCCCAGTTAAAGGAGAATTCCCAGCCACGCTTGATTACCAGAGGGATCTCAAAATCAATCCATTCATTATCCATTCGCCACGTGTTCTCCAAAAGGTCACAGCCACGCATCAACTGTTCATTTATGGGTTTCTTTACAGCTGGTTGGTGGTTTGGAACATGAATTTTATGACTTTCCATATATTGGAAATAATCATCCCAACTGACGAACTCATATTTTTCAGAGGGGTGGCTCAACCAGCAACCAGGCAGTGTTCAAGGTGGTGAATGAGCAGTGTAGTGACAGTGTAGTGCACTGTCACAAACCATCCTTGATATCACCATTTTTCTGGGGATTTCATCCCCAAATGGTGTCGGTTTAGGCATTGGGTTTACCCTATGGTTATTTAACATAGCCATGGTATAGATGGCCCATTTATAGATGGTTTACCTATTAAAAATGGTGATTTTCCATGGCAAACTGTTCGTCATAACCAGATGGTATCACTAAACATTGCTACAGCTGTTGGAGAAACCATGAGATCCAAAATGATGGTCCTTGGGTCCTTGACCGAATCCCTGAGGCTGAAACCGAATCTCTGAGGATGTTCCAAATGGAAGGACGTGAACTGGTTATATCCCTTTTCTATCCATCTGAACGTGCAATCATTGGGTCCCAAGATGTTTCTGTTTTTGTTTTATTGGTAAATCCTATACCTTTCTTAATCCCTGAACTTTGTGGGCAGGAAATGGTTAAGTCCAACCCATATAACCGTGTAACTGAGAGATATGTCATCTCAATGGCTGGGCGAGCTTTGAAAACAGACAACAAAGAGCAGGATGTCTTACTGTGTTTGATCATTTTGGATTTGTCTGAAGAATCAAGGGAAAACCTTAGCCCAGTGATGTTATCAACCCCAGTTAACATGAATTTACATGTCCCAACAGTTGCCTATCATAAACCAACCATTCTCCAGCGTGAAAGGGGGTCCCTTTCTGTAAGAAACAGGCGCGGCTGGCTGCTTTGGAACGTCGCATGGGAGGTGCTGTGGGGAGGGGGTACTGGAAGGAAGCCTGAAGTAGAATGGGGGACACACTTGATGGGAATGATATAACTCAACCCACGATGGGGATGAATTTTCACTGACATGTCGATTTAAAGACCCAAATTTGGGATTTAAAAAACACCACAAAGCAAGTGCATTCTGCTGGTTAATTTCTGATAAGTCTCTGTTGGTGAAGAAAAGTCCGGCAAGAGTTGGTGAACTATTGGTGAATATATCGTTGGTGAATATATCGAACTAGCTAGATAGGTTTAACAAAAGCAAGTTATGACTGGGGCCCTGCTCAAAGTAAGTTGCAAGTGGCTTGTGAAAAACCTCGAAGTGTTCAATTCACTGTTTGGAGTTGTCTCAAAATTTGGAACGATCAAATGGTAACTATTAAGGAACTATGAAAGCCTGTAAATGATGGGATCATTATAGGATCAACCATCTACCAAATGGTTTGAAAAGGTAGTTGTATACCCCATCTTGAGACGGACCAATTGTCGTTGCAAAGCAGCTTCTCATGGAACATCCAGAAGAATGACTCCATATGTATACAGTATATATGATGTTATATTATATTATATTACAATATAATATTAAATTATATTATATTATGTCATGTTATCTTATTTTATGTTATATCATTTTGTTTTATTATACTTATATATATATAGATATAGATATGGGATTTCATCTAGGAGTCATGATGGACCTATAGTTCGATGGTCTTATAAACCGTCAACTGGTGAGGGGTTGTCTTCCTGAAAGGATTGTTTTTTCTTGATACAGTACCCTCTGGTAAACTAACATAGCTATGGAAAATCACCATTTATAATAGGTAATTCAACTAATTATAAATGATCATTTTCAATAGCTATGCGAAATTACCAGAGGGTATGTGTTCAGTATGAAATGTCCAAGTACCGTGTTTTTGAATGCAACTCTTTGGGGTGGTGCAACATTTCTGGACATGTGACACTCCCACGTGCAAGTTTGATGGTCAAAAATAGAAATTCCTTTTCCCATTATTTCATTTTATTTCCCGCTACATCATTTCTGTTGGTTAAATTGTGTTAAATCCCAATTTTAGTGTCGCTGAATTTGAAAGAAATCGACTATCTTAATTTGCCACAAGTCGACTATCACCCCACATTTCTGTCAAACAACCATTTCTGCTGATTAAATCATCTGGTAAATTAGCATAGCTATGGACAATCACAATTTTTTATAGGTAAATTAACTATGTCAATGGCCATTTCCAATAGCTTTGAATTACCAGAGGGTAACCACTTCATCATCCTCCCTAACTATGGTTTCCGGCAGATATAACTATGGTGAATGGGGTTTATAAAACAACTTACAACTAGGGGGCCCCACATTGTAGATATCCTTGATATCCAAAACTTAGACGGGCCCTGAAGATAGATGGGCCCTGGTTAATGGATTATCATTGGTTACAGAATCCAACAGGTTAAATCCTCATTAACCATGACTGTGGTTAAATCCTCATGAGTGAAAATCCATGACTAGTTATTATAATTTTCATCACTGTGGTTAAATCCTCATTTTCTAGCCATGACTCGTACCTCTAAAAGGTCAAGCGAAAGAGGACGAGACAATTCTCCGGCGGAAGATGTGGGTTCGGGTTCGAAAGAAATGCTGGGCGATAGATACGACCAATAAACAATTGGTTATTAATGCACATTGTACAATGTGGGGCCCCATAGTTTGCTAAGTTGGTTCATAAACCCCATTAACTAGGTCGATATATCTCCCATGCCCCATACTTAACCTAGGCAAATAAACCAACTTAGCTATCGTTCGGGGGCCCCACATTGTAGGGATAGAATATACTGATATTAAATGGAATAATGATCATGAATTGCAATGGTATATAACAAAAAAGCACATGACAAATATATTACAAATATTGGTTTAGTTTAATGGTAATATGTTGGGAATATATCGGATTGTAGAGGAACGTGTGTTTATAGAACTTAAGAAACATCAAAAATGGTAGGTTGACAGACAAATGGTGCTATGGTGTGGATTGAATCAAACAAAATTTGCTGGAATTTCGGAATATATTGAATATATGTTTTCCAGTAACGACACTTAATATATGTACGATATTATCTGGTTGGTGGTTTGGAACATGAATTTTATTTTCCCCAATAGTTGGGAATGTCATCATCCAATCTGACGAACTCCATCATTTTCAAGAGAGGTGGGTACTCAACCACCAATGAGTTATTTATGTCATATTGAATTGGTGATATAAACCATTTATATACTGTAGATATAAACCAATTTAAAAATGTAAACCACCAATTTATCTAAAAGTCCGTATATTCAAATGTCGTTACGTCGGACAGGTATTAATGTTGATCATTGATCATCTGAACACCATCATCGGGGCGCCTGTTTCAATTCAAGCTATCAACCAATGGGATTTGGTTGGTACATGGGTAATGAAAAACACCATGAAAACACTATGAAAACACCATGGAAACACCATGAAAACACTATGAAACATCCAACTGTTTTACGGAATATGAATGAATATGACCTTTTCTGGAGTCTATTCGAGCAAGAAACCATTGGGATGCCGATCAAAGTGGATCATCATTGCTGTCGATGCCAATGCACATTTTGTCTATTGTTTTCTTTTGACTAAGCTTATGTACATGCTGTAGTATATATTGACGGTTTTGTGCATGTCCTAATGTGCATTATGTCGAAATACCAACATCGGCATCATCACCATCATAAGTATGGTGATAGTCATCGTTACATCGCCTCACCAGTTTGCTTTTGTTTTTTTAAATAGACTGGTTGTAATGTGATACTAGTTTCAATGGATTGGTTTAAGGGAAAATCTACAGGAAACCACAGATGTTCCCATGAAATATGTGACTTTCCTGCAAAATTTCCCTTAAACCAATCCATTGATAGTTTACACGGTCATATGCCCACGATGGCATCATATGCCTATATGTGACCTGTTAGTTTCAGGTTCTAAATGGTGAATCTCTTTTTGAGACCGTTTTGTCTGAACATGGTCTACCCCGAAATCCAGTGATTAAGCATACTTGTCCCTGTCAGAATTGCCATAACGCGAGCAAATCCCTAAGTTGAGATACACCACAATATCTGGGTAAATTATAACGACCTCACTGGTTAATAAGGGAAATCATCCCAACTGGCCTCAATTCAGGTTAGTGAAATATTATAATTTACCCAGACAATATCTATTTTATATATATATATACAATATTACACACGTATTTGTTCTATCATGTTCTATCCCATAATTACATCCCCATCATGTCCAATGTATGTATGTATGTATATATATATATATATAGAATGGGCTAACGCCCTGGTGCCGCCGACCCCCTTTCAAGGGCGCCCCGGTCACTACTCCGGTACTCCTTGCCAGTGCCAGTGCCATGGGTGGGAAGGTTGTCCCACCAACAGGTTCTGTCTTTACAATTCGACTTATCCAGGTCTGTTAAAGTTAAAGGGCAGGCTGCAATGCTGGAACGCTGACGGCCAGGAAAGAGCAGCAACCCTGGAGCAGCAAAGGCTGACGGCCAGGCTTGGTGGAAGCTGCCGCGGAGGGTTTTAGGGTTTGAAGCCTGGCAAACGGCAGGCTCGAATGCCCTAACAAGAGAAGGCTGTGCAGGCAAAGGGCAGGCTGCAATGCTGGAACGCTGACGGCCAGGAAAGAGCAGCAACCCTGGAGCAGCAAAGGCTGACGGCCAGGCTTGGCGGAAGCTGCCGCGGAGGGTTTTAGGGGTTTGAAGCCTGGCAAACGGCAGGCTCGAATGCCCTAACAAGAGAAAGCTTTGCAGGCAAAGGGCAGGCTGCAATGCTGGAACGCTGACGGCCAGGAAAGAGCAGCAACCCTGGAGCAGCAAAGGCTGACGGCCAGGCTTGGTGGAAGCTGCCGCGGAGGGTTTTAGGGGTTTGAAGCCTGGCAAACGGCAGGCTCGAATGCCCTAACAAGAGAAGGCTGCAATGCTGGAACGCTGACGGCCAGGAAAGAGCAGCAACCCTGGAGCAGCAAAGGCTGACGGCCAGGCTTGGTGGAAGCTGCCGCGGAGGGTTTTAGGGGTTTGAAGCCTGGCAAACGGCAGGCTCGAACGCCCTAACAAGAGAAGGCTGTGCAGGCAAAGGGCAGGCTGCAATGCTGGAACGCTGACGGCCAGGAAAGAGCAGCAACCCTGGAGCAGCAAAGGCTGACGGCCAGGCTTGGTGGAAGCTGCCGCGGAGGGTTTTAGGGGTTTGAAGCCTGGCAAACGGCAGGCTCGAATGCCCTAACAAGAGAAGGCTGTGCAGGCAAAGGGCAGGCTGCAATGCTGGAACGCTGACGGCCAGGAAAGAGCAGCAACCCTGGAGCAGCAAAGGCTGACGGCCAGGCTTGGTGGAAGCTGCCGCGGAGGGTTTTAGGGGTTTGAAGCCTGGCAAACGGCAGGCTCGAATGCCCTAACAAGAGAAGGCTGTGCAGGCAAAGGGCAGGCTGCAATGCTGGAACGCTGACGGCCAGGAAAGAGCAGCAACCCTGGAGCAGCAAAGGCTGACGGCCAGGCTTGGTGGAAGCTGCCGCGGAGGGTTTTAGGGGTTTGAAGCCTGGCAAACGGCAGGCTCGAATGCCCTAACAAGAGAAGGCTGTGCAGGCAAAGGGCAGGCTGCAATGCTGGAACGCTGACGGCCAGAGCAGCAAAGGCTGACGGCCAGGCTTGGTGGAAGCTGCCGCGGAGGGTTTTAGGCATTTGAAGCCTGGCAAACGGCAGGCTCGAATGCCCTAACAAGAGAAGGCTGTGCAGGCAAAGGGCAGGCTGCAATGCTGGAACGCTGACGGCCAGGAAAGAGCAGCAACCCTGGAGCAGCAAAGGCTGACGGCCAGGCTTGGTGGAAGCTGCCGCGGAGGGTTTTAGGGGTTTGAAGCCTGGCAAACGGCAGGCGAATGCCCTAACAAGAGAAAGCTGTGCAGGCAAAGGGCAGGCTGCAATGCTGGAACGCTGACGGCCAGGTATAAGAGCAGCAACCCTGGAGCCGCAAAGGCTGACGGCCAGGCTTGGTGGAAGCTGCCGCGGAGGGTTTTAGGGGTTTGAAGCCTGGCAAACGGCAGGCTCGAATGCCCTAACAAGAGAAGGCTGTGCAGGCAAAGGGCAGGCTGCAATGCTGGAAAGCTGACGGCCAGGAAAGAGCAGCAACCCTGGAGCAGCAAAGGCTGACGGCCAGGCTTGGTGGAAGCTGCCGCGGAGGGTTTTAGGCATTTGAAGCCTGGCAAACGGCAGGCTCGAATGCCCTAACAAGAGAAGGCTGTGCAGGCAAAGGGCAGGCTGCAATGCTGGAACGCTGACGGCCAGGAAAGAGCAGCAACCCTGGAGCAGCAAAGGCTGACGGCCAGGCTTGGTGGAAGCTGCCGCGGAGGGTTTTAGGCATTTGAAGCCTGGCAAACGGCAGGCTCGAATGCCCTAACAAGAGTAGGCTGTGCAGGCAAAGGGCAGGCTGCAATGCTGGAACGCTGACGGCCAGGAAAGAGCAGCAACCCTGGAGCAGCAAAGGCTGACGGCCAGGCTTGGTGGAAGCTGCCGCGGAGGGATTTAGGCATTTGAAGCCTGGCAAACGGCAGGCTCGAATGCCCTAACAAGAGAAGGCTGTGCAGGCAAAGGGCAGGCTGCAATGCTGGAACGCTGACGGCCAGGAAAGCTGCAACCCTGGAGCAGCAAAGGCTGACGGCCAGGCTTGGTGGAAGCTGCCGCGAGGGTTTTAGGGGTTTGAAGCCTGGCAAACAGCAGGCTCGAATGCCCTAACAAGAGAAGGCTGTGCAGGCAAAGGGCAGGCTGCAATGCTGGAACGCTGACGGCCAGGAAAGGGCAGGCTCCAACCCTGGAGCAGCAAAGGCTGACGGCCAGGCTTGGTGGAAGCTGCCGCGGAGGGTTTTAGGCATTGGAAGGCTGGCAAACGGCAGGCTTGAATGCCCTAACAAGAGAAGGCTGTGCAGGCAAAGGGCAGGCTGCAATGCTGGAACGCTGACGGCCAGGAAAGAGCAGCAACCCTGGAGCAGCAAAGGCTGACGGCCAGGCTTGGTGGAAGCTGCCGCGGAGGGTTTTAGGCATTTGAAGCCTGGCAAACGGCAGGCTCGAATGCCCTAACAAGAGAAAGCTGTGCAGGCAAAGGGCAGGCTGCAATGCTGGAACGCTGACGGCCAGGAAAGAGCAGCAACCCTGGAGCAGCAAAGGCTGACGGCCAGGCGTGGTGAAGCGGCCGCGGAGTTTTTAGGGGTTTGAAGCCTGGCAAACGGCAGGCTCGAATGCCCTAACAAGAGAGGGCTATGTGCAGGCAAAGGGCAGGCTGCAATGCTGGAACGCTGACGGCCAGGAAAGGGCAGGCTGCAAACCTGGAGCAGCAAAGGCTGACGGCCAGGCTTGGTGGAAGCTGCCGCGAAGGAATTGGAGGGTTTTAGGGGTTTGAGGGGTTTGAAGCCTGGCAAACGGCAGGCTCAGGCTCGAATGCCCTAACAAGAGAAGGCTGTGCAGGCAAAGGGCAGGCTGCAATGCTGGAACGCTGACGGCCAGGAAAGAGCAGCAACCCTGGAGCAGCAAAGGCTGACGGCCAGGCTTGGTGGAAGCTGCCGCGGAGGGTTTTAGGGGTTTGAAGCCTGGCAAACGGCAGGCTCGAATGCCCTAACAAGAGAAGGCTGTGCAGGCAAAGGGCAGGCTGCAATGCTGGAACGCTGACGGCCAGGAAAGGGCAGGCTGCAACCCTGGAGCAGCAAAGGCTGACGGCCAGGCTTGGTGGAAGCTGCCGCGGAGGGTTTTACGGGTTTTAGGGGTTTGAAGCCTGGCAAACGGCAGGCTCGAATGCCCTAACAAGAGAAGGCTGTGCAGGCAAAGGGCAGGCTGCAATGCTGGAACGCTGACGGCCAGGAAAGAGCAGCAACCCTGGAGCAGCAAAGGCTGACGGCCAGGCTTGGTGGAAGCTGCCGCGGAGGGTTTTAGGGGTTTGAAGCCTGGCAAACGGCAGGCTCGAATGCCCTAACAAGAGAAGGCTGTGCAGGCAAAGGGCAGGCTGCAATGCTGGAACGCTGACGGCCAGGAAAGAGCAGCAACCCTGGAGCAGCAAAGGCTGACGGCCAGGCTTGGTGGAAGCTGCCGCGGAGGGTTTTAGGCATTTGAAGCCTGGCAAACGGCAGGCTCGAATGCCCTAACAAGAGAAGGCTGTGCAGGCAAAGGGCAGGCTGCAATGCTGGAACGCTGACGGCCAGGAAAGAGCAGCAACCCTGGAGCAGCAAAGGCTGACGGCCAGGCTTGGTGGAAGCTGCCGCGGAGGGTTTTAGGCATTTGAAGCCTGGCAAACGGCAGGCTCGAATGCCCTAACAAGAGAAAGCTGTGCAGGCAAAGGGCAGGCTGCAATGCTGGAACGCTGACGGCCATGAAAGAGCAGCAACCCTGGAGCAGCAAAGGCTGACGGCCAGGCTTGGTGGAAGCTGCCGCGAAGGAATTGGAGGGTTTTAGTTTGAAGCCTGGCAAACGGCAGGCTCGAATGCCCTAACAAGAGAAAGCTGTGCAGGCAAAGGGCAGGCTGCAATGCTGGAACGCTGACGGCCAGGAAAGAGCAGCAACCCTGGAGAAGCAAAGGCTGACGGCCAGGCTTGGTGGAAGCTGCCGCGGAGGGTTTTAGGGGTTTGAAGCCTGGCAAACGGCAGGCTCGAATGCCCTAACAAGAGAAAGCTGTGCAGGCAAAGGGCAGGCTGCAATGCTGGAACGCTGACGGCCAGGAAAGAGCAGCAACCCTGGAGCAGCAAAGGCTGACGGCCAGGCTTGGTGGAAGCTGCCGCGGAGGGTTTTAGGCATTTGAAGCCTGGCAAACGGCAGGCTCGAATGCCCTAACAAGAGAAGGCTGTGCAGGCAAAGGGCAGGCTGCAATGCTGGAACGCTGACGGCCAGGAAAGAGCAGCAACCCTGGAGCAGCAAAGGCTGACGGCCAGGCTTGGTGGAAGCTGCCGCGGAGGGTTTTAGGGGTTTGAAGCCTGGCAAACGGCAGGCTCGCATGCCCTAACAAGAGAAAGCTTTGCAGGCAAAGGGCAGGCTGCAATGCTGGAACGCTGACGGCCAGGAAAGAGCAGCAACCCTGGAGCAGCAAAGGCTGACAGCCAGGCTTGGTGGAAGCTGCCGCGGATGGTTTTAGCAGCAACCCTGGAGCAGCAAAGGCTGACGGCCAGGCTTGGTGGAAGCTGACGCGGAGAGTTTTAGGGGTTTGAAGCCTGGCAAACGGCAGGCTCGAATGCCCTAACAAGAGAAGGCTGTGCAGGCAAAGGGCAGGCTGCAATGCTGGAACGCTGACGGCCACAGGTATAAGAGCAGCAACCCTGGAGCAGCAAAGGCTGACGGCCAGGCTTGGAAGCCTGGCAAACGGCAGGCTCGAATGCCCTAACAAGAGAAGGCTGTGCAGGCAAAGGGCAGGCTGCAATGCTGGAACGCTGACGGCCAGGAAAGAGCAGCAACCCTGGAGCAGCAAAGGCTGACGGCCAGGCTTGGTGGAAGCTGCCGCGAAGGAATTGGAGGGTTTTAGTTTGAAGCCTGGCAAACGGCAGGCTCGAATGCCCTAACAAGAGAAGGCTGTGCAGGCAAAGGGCAGGCTGCAATGCTGGAACGCTGACGGCCAGGAAAGAGCAGCAACCCTGGAGCAGCAAAGGCTGACGGCCAGGCTTGGCGGAAGCTGCCGCGGAGGGTTTTAGGGGTTTGAAGCCTGGCAAACGGCAGGCTCGAATGCCCTAACAAGAGAAGGCTGTGCAGGCAAAGGGCAGGCTGCAATGCTGGAACGCTGACGGCCGGGAAAGAGCAGCAACCCTGGAGCAGCAAAGGCTGACGGCCAGGCTTGGTGGAAGCCGCCGCGAAGGAATTGGAGGGTTTTAGGGGTTTTAGGGGTTTGAAGCCTGGCAAACGGCAGGCTCGAATGCCGTAACAAGAGAGGGCCATGTGCAGGCAAAGGGCAGGCTGCAATGCTGGAACGCTGACGGCCAGGAGCTTGGTGGAAGCTGCCGCGAGGGATGTGCAGGCAAAGGGCAGGCTGCAACCCTGGAGCAGCAAAGACAAAGCAGGTTCCACACCTCCGGTGGTCCCAGGCGCCGGCCCTGCCTTGGCGAAGGCCAGGGTCGGCGGATATACGTAGCCGAGGATATTGAATTTATATTCTAGGGTCTGATCTGGTTATGACCTACTGTAGTGACTTTGGTTACATTTGGCAATATTTCAACTTGAACCTTCTCTTGTTTTTTTTGACTATAATTTTCCTGTAGTGTGTGTTAATGTTGCTTATATATATATCAGAATGTTACACAATTGTTTTTTCTTTTTTAGGGAACTGTTTTTTTCTCAGGAAACACGTGTCATTCATGACAGGTTGTCGACACAATTATGGAATATAGTAACTAAGGTAACTAAGGATTACCAGATGCCATACTGGTTGGTGGTTTGGAACATTTTTTATTTTTCCATATATTGGGAATGTCATCATCCCAACTGACTTTCATATCCAGAGGGATTGAAACCACCAACCAGCATATGTGTTTAACATTGTTTAACCTCTGGTAATTTAACATAGCTATTGAAAATGGCTATTTATAGTGGATTTTCCGATTTTCCTATTAAAAATGGTGATTTTCCATAGTTATGTTAGTTTACCAGAGGGTAACCATTCAAGCTACTAGAAATTGTTGAGACTCCGAGCCCATCGAGCATTTTTAACGACGCATGAGCGCTTACGAGGACTCCCGTCCATCCGAGGCAGCAGAGAAGGTGGGCAGTACATGTTATCCCTATGGATCCAGTTGTACCTTCTGAAAGGAAGTGGGACGGGGGTATAATTTACTATAATTTGGAGGGTTAAGCAGCTTCTCACACAGTGTTTGGATCCATAGGGTATGAATAATATTAGGCATGCTTGGTGAAATAAAATGATATGTATGATGGGGAATTTATGACCTGTTCAGTTAAACACTCACATAACTGCTTTTTGTGTTAATGCCTTTGGTCACAGTATTGGCCGTGTGCTTCGGAAGATATTGTCAGTATTGGTCAGTATTGGTTGTTTTATACCCCTTCTGTTTAGGGGGGAAATCTCAATCTCATCTCCTGGACAGGTATTATTTACACAAATCCGTAGACATAACTCTCTCTCTCTCTCTATATATATATATACACACTGCACACTATAACATAGACATTGAATTCCTATCACTTAGATCATTTCAAATTTCCGGTCTTAGGAAACAACGATGGATTTCCGTTGTGTTTTTCACAAGAACCTTTACGTCAGCTCTTTCTCAGCTCCAAACTGTAGATATATCCATTCTGAACCCCTAGTTGACCGAGTTATACACGTAGTTGTCGGTTATAAACCTAAACAATCATAAACCTAGTTATCCATGATATCCAATGCTTAGATGGGCCCTGAAGTTAGTTAACTAGCTAATGGATTGTCATTGCGATTTTTGTGGTTTATAAGTTATAAGCCAGTTACTAATCAGGAATCGCGTTTTTCCCATGGCCAACTAAGCATAGACTTAGTCACTTTAGTCAATTTCGTTGGAATATCAACTAACCATATAACAAATTTTAACATGTTTTTTGGCAATATCAACTAACCATCACAAATTATATATATCCTTATCATACCTTATCCAACTAGCAACCAGCTCCAGGCCTCGAGTGCAGGACTTGCTGGGATGACGAAATGGATCTGGCTGGGTAGATAAACCAATAGTAAGGCAGTAAGCCGTAGTATGTAATGACTATTATTTTATGGCTACCATTATAAAACAACTGAGTACCAACCAATAACTCAACTGATTGGTATAATAACTCAATTAGTTGATATTGCCCAATTAATATATGGTCATTGAACTAACCATAGTATATATTATCCATAGTTATATTCAACTATATAACAATAGTATAATCAATAATGATTATTACATAGTATCAACTGATTGGTATTACTATTATGGGGTGGTTACTCTTGATGTTCACTATTGCTATTATTATTGGTAAGACAATTAACACATAGTAACCAATAGTAAGAATACGTAACCAATGTAGTATATAACTCCTACTATGGGTTAATAGATAAACTAATAGTAAGCCATAGCTACACTCCACTACACTCCACTACATTACACTACATTACACTACACTACATTACACTGAATGACACTGCACCAAAGATAGACAGGTAGACAGCTAGACAGATAGATAGATAGATAGATAGATAGATAGATAGACAGGTAGACAAGAGTGAGAGAGATCAATCGCCTTTCAGTCCAGCAGTGGCTTCGCTCTGCCATCTCTGATTCACAACAACCAATCTCTCCTATAGGTTTCCTATTTTTGAAACTTCCGCCACCGCCTTGTGCGGTACTACTGGTGTACATATATATATATATATATATGTTAGATTTATATTTGCAAACGTGCGAAGTCAAAATCTTCCCTCAGGTGAGTGCGTCCTTCGAGGAATCGCATGGTGATACCATGGGTGTCATCGCAGAGTTGGCGGCGGATCCGGCAACCAGGCGAAGACGCGAAGGGGGCAGTGGCAGGGGAGGGAGTGGGGTTGACTCTGTCCATGAAATCGGCAGGTCAACCCTTTTGGTCCTTGGCACGGTCATCCTTCTTTATCTACGTCGGAAGCGGTTGGAGCCCGTTAAGGAGCCCGTTAACCCCGCCGTCCCGATCAACAATGATCGTCCGGCGATCATGGACAGCTCCGAGCCCCTCGCACCAATTGTTTTAGGGGGCAATTTTTTTCCGAATGCGTAGCAAGGGTTCCCGTTTCACTCTGGGGGTCTGGGGGTTGAGGGTGTGTTCGCTCGACGTTGCTTTGGCGTTCGCAACCGTCCGCAACCGTTCGCAGTAGGTCCATATGGCCGTGCCTATGGGAAGTTCTGCAAAGGTGGTCCGTTTTGGACGTTTCCAACGTGTCGTTGCTTCGTTTCGCGTGGCAGGCGTGGCACTTTGTGACATTCAGACTTGTTTTGCAACGTGTCGAAAGTCGTTTTGCGTGGCAGGCGCAATACTTTTGCGACGTTTTTACGAGATATGTTGCATTTTTCGTGGCAGCACTTTGGACGTGTCCATCGTCATTTTTCGTGGCAGGCGCAGCGCTTTAGACGTGTCGTGTTGAATGTTTTTCGCAAATCGCATTGGCAGGGCTGCGTCAAGTGGCGACAAGGTGCAAATTCCGTGGCAGGCGTGGCATTTTCTGACATGTGCTGAAAATTGACGGAAGCCTCGCACGAAACATCGATTTTGAGGTTGCAAGATTTCCAGGTTCCTAGGAAAACTCGTAGGAAAACGTCGTTTTTGAAGCTACAAAGTGTGAAAATTCGAGGGAGTCTCGCACGAAATGCTCGTTTTGGTGCTCCCACATGTCTCGTCTCGAGTCTCTGGTTTCCCTGTGGCCTCGCCGTGTCTATGGGGGAAGCTGGAAAACATGTTCTTGCGGCATGTTTCAAACTATGAAAATTGGAGGAAATTTCGTACGAAATTCTCGTTTTTCTGCATCCACGTGTCTTGTCTCGAGTCTCTGGTTTTCCTGTGGCTTCGCCGTGTCTATGGGGGAAGCCGCAAAACCTCTCCTTTTCGAAGGTTCCAAGCAGCTTGTCATGTCGTTTTGCGTGGCAGGCGTGGCACTTTGTGACATTCCAACGTGTTTGATAACGTGTCGAAAATGTCAAAATTGGAGGAAGTCTCGTACGAAATGCTCGCTTTTCTGCATCCACGTGTCTCGTCTCGAGTCGTTGGATTTCCTGTGGCGTCGCCGTGTCTATGGGGGAAGCCGCAAAACCTCTCCTTTTCGAAGGTTTCCAAGCAGCTTGTCATGTCGTTTTGCGTGGCAGGCGTGGCACTTTGTGACATTCCAACGTGTTTGATAACGTGTCGAAAATGTCAAAATTGGAGGAAGTCTCGTGCGAAATGCTCGTTTTTCTGCATCCACGTGTCTCGTCTCGAGTCGTTGGATTTCCTGTGGCGTCGCCGTGTCTATGGGGGAAGCCGCAAAACCTCTCCTTTTCGAAGGTTTCCAAGCAGCTTGTCATGTCGTTTTGCGTGGCAGGCGTGGCACTTTGCGACATTCCAACGTGTTTGATAACGTGTCGAAAATGTCAAAATTGGAGGAAGTCTCGTACGAAATGCTCGTTTTTCTGCATCCACGTGTCTCGTCTCGAGTCGTTGGATTTCCTGTGGCGTCGCCGTGTCTATGGGGAAAGCTCCGCACTCCTCACTCCACACTTTACACTCCACACTCCTCACTTTACACTCCACACTCCACACCCTACACTCCACACTCCACACTCTACACTACACTCTACACTCCACACTTTTTACATTTTACACTCCACACTCTACACTCCACAAACTACACTTTCCACTCCACACTCCACACTCCACACTCTACACTTTACCCTCCACACTCCACACTTTACACTTTACACTTTGCACTCCACACTCCACACTTTACACTCCACATTCCTCACTTTACACTCCACACTCCACACTCCACACTTTACACTCCACACTCCACACTCTACACTTTACACTTTATTAAACTCCTCACTCCTCCCTCCACACTCTACACTCCACATCCCCCACTCACACTCCACACTCTACACTTTCCACTCCACACTCCACACTCTACACGTTGCACTCCACACTCCGCACTCTACACTCCACACTTTACACTTTACACTCCACACCTCACACTCTACACTGTACACTCCACACTCCTCACTTTACACTCCTCACTCCACACTCCACACTATACACTCCACACTTTACATTCCACACTCCACACTCCTCACTGTACACTCCACACTTTACAGTTTACACTTTACACTCCTCACTCCACACTCCACACTCGACACTTTACACTCCACACTCCTCACTTTACACTCCACACTCCACACTTTACACTCCTCACTCCACACTCCACACTGTACACTCCTCACTTTACACTCCACACTCCACACTCCTCACTGTACACTCCACGCTTTACACTTTACACTTTACACTCGTCACTCCACACTCCACACTCGACACTTTACACTCCACACTCCTCACTTTACACTCCACACTCCACACTTTACACTCCACACTCCACACTCAGCGCTCTACACTTTACACTTTAAACTCCTCACTCCTCACTCCACACTCTACACTCTACACTCCACACTCCTCACTTTACACTCCACACTCCACACTCCACACCCCTCACTCCACACTCCACACTCTACACTTTCCACTCCACACTCCACACTCCACACTCTACACTTTACACTCCACACTCCGCACTTTACACTTTACACTCCTCACTCCACACTCGACACTCTACACTTTACACTCCACACTCTACACTTTACACTCTACACTTCACACTTTACATTTTACATTCTACATTCTACACTCGGCACTCTACACTTTCCACTCCACACTCCACACTCCGCACTCCACACTCCACACTTTACACTCCACACTCTACACTTTACACTTTACACTCCTCACTCCACACTTTACACTCCACACTCGTCACTTTACACTCCACACTCCACACTCCACACTTTGCACTTTACACTCCTCACTCCACACTCCACACTCCACACGCTACACTCCACACTCCACACTCTACACTTTACACTCCACACTGCAGACTGGTAACAGGGGAAATATGCACAAGACAGTTCAAATAAACTATTGCAGAAAAGTGTTGTGCGTGACTGCATATCCATGTGTTTTGACATCTGTACCATTAACATACGTGTGAGCATTCGGGTTCGTGAGCTTCATCTTGTTTTTAGGATTTTTTCTTGTTTCTTTTTTGGGATTTTTTCTTGTTTTTTGGGTGTCCTTCTCGTTTGTTGTTTTTGAAGCCTTCTCGAGCCGAGGCCGAGACGTTTTTCCCAACAAGGAAAGAAGCGGACAATGGAGATGAAGGAAGAGCGACAAAAAAGACAGGTAGTTTTTTCCAATCCCAACTTCTAGAAAGATCCGGGTTTGGTTTTGAGCCGGGCTGTGTACAGTGGCCTTTTTACTCTATGTGGTTTTGAGGAAGGGCTACCCAGCTAGCGAATCCTGTTTAGATTAAGATTCAAACACTGAATCGAGTCCACTGATCATAGGATCAGGCAATCTTATCTTTGGTGATGTTCAGCATTCGATTGTTCCATAGCTTGACTGGTTTTTTTGACTAGTCATGCGTTCGAAATTATGGGATGGTTACTATTGGTGTATCTATTACTAATATGGGTTATTATAGTTCATCAATGTTCTGTTACACCTATTGTTATGGCATACGATTATATAATAGTGTGTCATGACTATTGCATATTACCAATAGGATACTATAACCCATAGCAAGCCATAGTATTGGTTTAAGCAACATCTTACATGTTAACCCATATAAGTGATATTAACCCATATTACTATTGTTACATATTAGTAATATATATATATATATATTTATAACATTGGTTACTATTATCAATATTGGTGAACCATCCATAGGAAGCCATTTACTTATGGGATGGTCATCATATTGACTCATATTATAATTATGAGGCCAATGGGTATCATGACTATGGGGCGGTTATTTTCATATACAACATAATTGTATATTATCAAAATGAATGGTATGTTAGTATGTTAATGGCATGTGCATTGGGTTTTGATAGCAGTAGCGTACTATAGTGTACTGGTACATGGTATTGATGGAAAATATAAACAATCATAGTGAATATTCGAAGGAAGTTTAGAAGTCAAACTTCCGACACTATGGACAGATGAAAAGCAGAGATGGGAAGAGGCAGAGAGAAGAGAAGAGCAGAAGAGAGAAGATGATAGAAGAGAAAGAGTCAGAAGAAAGAAGATGCAGATGCCCGAAAAGGTAGGAAAGTCGCGAAACACTGTGTTTTTCCAATGATTTGTGGCTCCGGAGGGTCGAAAAGTAGGCTCGCTAAAGTGGCGGGTGCGGAGCCATCTGGCCAGATGAGAGATGAAAAAGTGCACGCCGTTGTGGCGCGAAGCACATTTCGAAGTCAAATTGTACAAAGCACACCATTGTCGGACCACTTTTGGAAGTTGAGATGTCGAAAAAGTGCACGCCGTTGTGGCGCGAAGCACATTTCGAAGTCAAAATGTTAAAAACACCAGGGCTTCGGACCACTTTTGGAGGTTCAGATGTGGCAGGCGCAAGGGATTGTGCAACCACCACTACACCACACTACACTACAACTACAACTACAACTGCACCTGCACCTTCACTACATTACACTACACTACACTACCTTCCACTACACTACATTACACTACACTCCACTACACTACACTACATTACGCTACACTACACTACCTTCCAATACACTACATTACACTACACTACACTCTACTACACTACAACTACAACTACACAACTACACTCCACTACACTCCACTACACTCCAGTACACTCCATTACACTCCACTTCACTCCACTACACTAAATTACACTATACTACACTACAGTACATTACACTACACTACATCCCACTACACTCCGCTACACTACACTACATTACACTACACTACACTACATGAATGATGGGATTGGGATTGGGAGAACCTATCCCCAAATGGCCCAAAATCGGAATAATAGCTGCCCCACAAACAGTAGACGCTGATTGGCCTTTAAGCGTGGTGATTTTCCATAGCACAGTGTTAGTTCTTACCAGAGGGTTTCCCAATTTTTAGATGCTCCCTGGTAATTTAACATATGGAGAATAACATAAAAATAACCCATTGATAGATTTATGAATAGAAAAAAAGGATATTCCATCATAGCAACATAACCAATGTTTAGAGGCTAGGCTAACGTATGGAAAAACAATAGTTTTCATGACATGGTTAATGAGGTATATTGCATTAACCATAAGTATCCATTAACCTCGTTTTCCATGAACTATAATAGGATTTAATATGAGCTACCCATGCAAAAAAGGTATTCCAGCTGCAGGATCTATGGTGATGCCTTCCCAAGAGACAGGGCGTATTAAGGCAGGGCGGGCAGCTGAAGGGCGCACGGTACTTGCAACTTTGGGTTGACTGGGTCAAGTTTGATTATATACTTTAACCCTTTAATGGTAAAAAGTACCAACCAACTAAAAATATAGGTTTTTTTGCAGGCATCAAAGATTCGCCATGTTAATTATATCGGGGATTAATATATGGGAGTTTACATTTTTTACCATCAAACTCACCAAACCCATGACTCTTTATGGTTTTTAACCATCACAGATTTGGATGTCGGATATAAGGTGATACTACTCTTTTGACATTGAGGGAGGATCAAATCATACTCCATGAGCTGGGAACTTCCTAGCAATCACATGGAGATGCAGTATAAAACTAAACCGTTTACACCGACAATACCTATATCAATACCTGTAAGTGGATGTAAATAAGTCAATACCTATCAACCACAATATTGTCGGAAAATGAGTGGTTTATTGACTTATCAACTGGCTTGTGTGGAAATAAGTCAATACCTATATCAGCATCGGACTGGAACATTCACAACCATTATCACAAGCTATGCAGATGTGAACAGAAGGGTACAAGAGATCTGATCCATATTCATGCAACAACATGTAACCAATGAATGATTCGTAAACCAACTGCTTCAAGTCTGCATCAACATTAACGAAAGAAAACACATGTAAGTTGATATACCCTCCGGTAGTCAAACATGGCTAGCTGGAAAATCCGCCATTCATAGACTCCTCCATTGATAGGGGATCCCCATTGCCATGTTTCATTACTGGAGGGTAAATAAATGGGAAACCAAGAGGTGAATGGTACGCAAAATGAATGAATGGTTGGTGAACAAGAGAGACATGGGAACAACCTGGGGCCATTGACTAGTTCATGAAATAGGAACACTACCATAGGGATATAGATCATGATAGAACATACAACATGATAGAACATCACATTTATATATATATATATATATTTATTTAGTTGATCTTAGTTATAAACCAACTTACCTATCATGAATCACATGGAACCTACATATTGGTTGGTGAAATCCTGATTTTTGCTGATTAATCTTCCATGAACCTAGTTAACTTGTCGTTTGGGGTTCCCTTTTTGGCATTGGACTGTCAAGCTTACATATATTTGTATATGGAGGTTTTCTAAAATCGGGGTACCCCCCTAAATCATCAAAATTTAGACCGCTTTAGTATTGAAACCATGTTGAAACCTATGGTTGTGGTGATCCCCCATTTTAAGAAACACCCACTGGTTGGTGGTTTGGAACATGTTTTTATTTTCAATAATATATGGGATAATCCTTCCCATTGACTAATATTTTTCAAGATGGTTAAAACCACCAACCAGATATATAAATTATCATAAATCAATTGATTATCTCTAATGGCTGCTACTTGGATCATCCTCCCAGTCACTGGCTAGCAACTAAAGTTGAAAACCCGGTAGTTTTCTGGGATATTCTGATAAACAGTTCCAAGGACGGGATGGTCTTTCACGCGGCCACTGTTTCAATCTCGGAGTTGTACTGGGTCAAGCCACACATATATAAGCTCAAAGATGTCCAAAAACTCATCATTCCCTAACCTTTCCCACATCTGATGCCGTACCAAAATATACACAAAGAAGCTACCCTCCGGTAAACATACAAAAAGCTATTGAATTAAAATGGCCATAGAAATAGATGGTTTACCCATCAAAAATTGTGATTTTCCATCGTTTTTTGATGTTTTTTGTATGTTTACCAGAGGCTAACTGACGTTTCCCAAAGTCCGGGTGGATCTTTTAGGTCACCGCAACGTGGCCGCCAGGGCCAGTTGGGCACGGGGCCCAACAAGGCGGAACGCGCGCGGGAGCGGGAGGCGATCCTGAAGCAATTGGAGGCGGGCGGGGCGTTTGGTCCAGGAATGGGCTGGTGAAAACGGCTGAAAAAAATGGGGAAGCTGTACGAAAAAAACTGGTTGGTGGTTTGGAACATGAATTTGATTTTCCCCAATAGTTGGGATATTGGGATGATGATCCAATCTGACTAATATTTTTCAGGGGAATTGAAACCACCGACCAGAAAAGGTGGTTTTATAGTTTTATATGTGATATTTAGTGATATATATATATATACAATGATATATACAATATGGGACCCCCTCAGTTATGTTTGTTGGTTTATAAACCCCATGAATACTATAGATATATTTACCATAAACCATACTTAGCCTAGGCAAATAAAGCAACTTAGCTATCGTTCGGGGGCACCACATTATATGGAAAAAAATGATTTCATGCTGATTGAATGATCTTGTTAGCCAAGAAGATAGGGGATCCAAAGGTGATTTGAAAGGTGGCTGGAAAATCCTGACAAGTGGAGGCTTTATATAATGAGAAACTCATCGAACTAAATGGTAGTTTTAATTCAATGATTGGTTCAAAGAAGTGGTGAAGAAACAAGTTTTGTTAGAAGATGTTTGAGCCTACGGGTTGAAAACCGTCCGAGCGTTTTAGGCATTTTTGTATATGTTCCTTGGGGTGGGGTGGGGTGGGGCAATAACGTTCACGTACTTGCGCACTCCCATGATGTTACGCCACGGCACGTTCACTTGCACGTGCGCACATACGTCATGGTACGTTGAAGATGTGTCACGTCACGCAGGGGTGGGGTGGGGTGCATGGGGTGGGGTGGGGCAATAACGTTCAGGTACTTGCGCACTCCCATGATGTTACGCCACGGCACGTTCACTTGCACGTGCGCACATACGTCATGCCAGCGTTCCCGATCAGTTGACATCTTGCCCAGAAAACCAACAAAAAATGAATGACCTCATTTGGATGTACGTTCGCACATGGCAGTGGCGATGGGGGGCAAATGTAGTTGGAAAAGCCCTGTTGGAGAAAACAGGTGCGTACTTAGCGAAGATGTAGAGATCACCGGAAAAAATGGCTGCCGCTGAGGTTTTGGGCACGCTGACTTCCCAAAAGGAACCTTTTTCGCACTCCGACATGTCAACTATATACAGTAAATCCCAATGAAAATTCAAAATCACAATAGAATTGACCTTCATGAACAACATAAAAACATGGAAAAAACACTGCGAAACGCATGATTGACTTCTTGCCAGTCACATGAAAATGATGTTTTTACTCGGCCCATTTCCAACCCGGCGGGATGTTTGACGTGGTATCTCATGGTATATTTAATCAGAAACCATGGTGAAATGTAGGGACTGAAATCACATATGATTGAGACCATACAACAGGGGGTGTTTAACATAATTAAATATAAAGGGAATGGGATATCATAATTTTCATATCATATTATAATGATGGGACATAATTGTAGTATTACTCATATCCAATAATACAAGGGGGAACATCCCAGAATATATGATTATGGCCCATGGGATCTCTCCTGGGATATTCCATCAACAGCAGCTATTTTGGAGCCAGCAAGGTACCAGGGCTTTGATCCACGGGTCATGTAACATGTATATCACATGGAATATACCCTCAGGTAATCTAACGTGGCAATGAGAAATCCATTTGAAATCAAAGTTTAATGGAAAACAAAAAACATCTACTATAAATGGTGGATTCAACTATCATTCACCATTTACCTTATGTCGGAGAATTGACAATGGGGGATGCCTAAATGATACTTGCTAACACAGATGGACAACATATTACTATATTAGCTGACGATATATCACCATCCTCCCAACCAACATAGGCAAAATAGGGGTTTGAAAGACGACTTCCTCCAAAAAAAGAATGTTATTTTGAGTCTACGTTAGTTTGGGGGATGGTCTGTATCCCTCAAAATCTCCAATTCTGTGAGTTCATGGGCACCTCTTGGGGTACGTGCCAGGAAGACCGAATGCGTTATGAGGAGCAGGGTTCATAGGTGGAAGGTGTCAGCTGGAGCCATTTGGAGACCAAAAACCACCTTAGAAACATATCCAAACCTTCCAACATTGACTAGTTTTTTTAATAGTTTTTTTTGGAAGATTAGGGTTCCAATCATATAAAAACAATGTTGTATGCTTTCAATTGAACCGTAGATGGTCACAAATGATATGTGTTTTTTTTTTATTTGTTCCGGGGGTTGTATGGTTGGAACAGCAGCTGGTTAAACCATCAAACAACGAGGACGCGTTCGTGTTTTGCGAGCTGTGCTGGTGCTGGTTTGTGCTGGTGGAAAGTAAAATTCCTATATAGGATTTGTGGCTTGCACAGTTGTTGTACATACCCATAGGATCCATGTATGGTATATATACTAACATTTGAGGGATATTGTTGGTAAATGTTACCATATATAGCATACATGGATCCTATGGGATATAGTACATATAGTACATATAGAACAGCAGAGAAACCATTGATTAGTACATATAGCCGAAAATTACTTTACCAATTACCAACACCAATGATGTTTGATCCCCAATTGCGCAATGTTGACATGGTTTCCTTGAAATAAAACCTTACATCTCATGGATCCCAGAGATTGTTGGCTTTATGGCTTTATTCACCTTTTTTTTGTTCATCCCAAATTTGGCGGGTGTAAACCTATATATCTTGAAATATGTTGATATGCTCTTATATAATTACATCAGTTTGTCTAAAAATCGGGTACCAGTAAAATTTATTGTTGAATCACGGTTTTGGAACATATCCTATTGTCAGACACACCCACATATTCCTTACACCTCTGGGGAATTTCTCTCAGGAGAGACATGTTGCAGCCAGCGCGGTTCAAAACGAAGCAGCCAAGGTAGCGAGAGGGAAAGCTGGGCAACTGTGACAGCGTGTTTATCAATCTTGGGAGATGATTGTGGATTCTATGAATGGGAGGATTTCTATCCATGCTATCCATGCTTTTTGAAGGAGGATTTAGTAATCCTTTGTAAATAGATAGTAATCCTCACATTATTATTATTATCAATCTTGTTTGATTATGGATAACTGGTTGGTGGTTTCAAACATTTGTTCTTTTCCATTTCATATATGGGTTGTCATCCTTCCCATTGACCAATTTATATGTTTCAGAGGGGTGGCGAAAAACCACCAGCCAGATAATTGTGGGATGATGACAATGAGATGATCGGAGAATCATGGAGACTGAATGAAAATGTATACTGATAATCCTGGGGCTTAATGTGATTTTATGGTGATTTAATTGGATTTTATGGTGGTTTACTGGGATCTAATGGGATTTACCATCCGGTAAACT
This sequence comes from Cladocopium goreaui, assembly GCA_947184155.2. Lineage (NCBI taxonomy): Eukaryota > Dinophyceae > Suessiales > Symbiodiniaceae > Cladocopium > Cladocopium goreaui. The sequence goes on from CAMXCT020001016.1 coordinate 54,827, forward strand.
AACATAACTATGGAAAGATCCATCATTTTGTTATGGGTAAATCCACTATAAATTGCCATTTTCAATAGCTATGTTAAATTACCAGACTGTACAAAAAGGATAATCATGAATCATGGAGAATCATGGATCATAATAATGGAAAATAATGGATATAGATAATGGATACAATCTCATGGATGATCATGGATATGCTGTAAAGGGTGATAATGCAATATTATATATATAATATGGAGAATGATTGAACATAGTGCGTTTTTTGTCCAACAAAACTAGTTGTGCTATATATCTTGTACTTCTTGGGATGCAATCGATAGAATGAATATATTTTATGGGGACTACTAACTATCAACCTAACTAGAAGTTGATGGACACTTTTCTTAAGTTTGCCTAGGTTATCTTAGGGTGTATGGCAGGTATATAGTATACTCATGTTTTTACATCATTTCAAAAACCCGGGGTGTAGGCCACTTTGTAAGACCAACAAAGTGTGATGAAATCATGTGAATTGACCATCAGACATGGAGGCAAAAAAAACAGCTGGTGATGAGTAGTTGAAGGTTTTGTTTGTATGTATATATATATATATACGTATATATATATATATATATAAATATATTCATGTAAGCATGTATTTGTTGTTTCTAACCATTTTTTTGCAGGGTCTCTAGGATTGGCCATTTTACGATCATCCGGGTGACTGGGTGGGTAAAACCCATGTATTTTTCTTTCAACACACTCTATCCACCCAAAACATGATGGTTTAAAATTGCCCTAAGTTGTTCGACAAGGTTGAATGGGATGCCATGATGCGCTTGACGGAGGAAGCCGAGCAGAAGTTCGCAGCCCCTGTCCGGGCGCGGTCACAATGCGGCTTCCAGCTCGCTTGTCGTCACGTGCCTAAAACAAAAAGGAACCAGCCGCGTCTTGACCTAGACACGGGCAGGGAGCTTCGGAATGACAAGGCAAAGTTCTATCGGGCCATTGGAGCCAAGCTCTTCTTGGTCCAGAAGGGCTGGATCAAGCTGCTCCTCAAAGCAAGTTTGGCTTTCAACAGGGATGACTATTACGACCGAATGGTCGGATCCATGAGAGCCGCCGGAGCTCTGGAATTACAGTCTCCTGCATTCGGTGGCTCCGCGCCTTGGGGCGAAGCTATGTTTGTCATATGAATGGGAGGATTACTATCCATTCTCAAAGGCTTTTTTTGTGCTCACCAGCTACCGTGATTTTGATCCGCCAACGTAACATGAGAACGTGTAGTAACAATGTAGTAGCGTAGTAATCAGCAATTGGCCCCAATCCCCACTTTCACTCACAAAATCCAAACGCAATCGATATATCAACTGGGATTTGACATAAGGATGTGATATTTCGCAATATTTGGCATTATTTGGCCATGATTTCCTATTGATTTCCTCGTTGATTTCCTCGCGTTGCGCAGACATCTTCGTCCTCATCCGCACAGGCGCCGGCGCATGGGTGGAGCCTGGTGGATCATCTCAGCGTATGTGCTTAGCAAACGGATTCTAATATACCATTTGATCCATCTGGTTACCCTCTTGGTAAACATACAAAAAGCTATTGAAAATTGCCATTTATAGTGGATAAAACCCCATTAAAAATGGAGATTTTCCATAGCTATGTTAAATTACCAGAGGGTATCTAACATATCTATGGAAAATCCATTATAAATGGAGGTTGATGTCGCTGGAAAATCATATGTAAATGGGCAATTTTCCACTTCGCTATGTTAAATAACCAAAGGGTACCCTGAATGTAAAAATTGGAAAACCATGGAAAAGCCACGTTTAAAAAGGGAACGTACTAACCACAAGAACTTAAGAAACTTATTAATTTAGGGATGATCCTCTACCACCCTCTAGCCACAGATATCTAACCCTAAGAACATTGAATCGAACCATGGAGTCATAACTGTCATGGTTCATCGACTTTTATCGGATCTTGTTTTGCTGCGAAGCACCTGAATTCAGCCTGAATTCAGGCTAAACATGGATATCCCAATCTAAGGACTCGCCAACATACCCATAGGATCCATGGTGCTGGTATATATGCTAACATTTGGGGTACATTGATGGTAAATGTTACCATATATATATATATATAGCATACATGGATCCTATGGGATATTGTTAAGGACTTGTTCAGCAACTTCATATGGTTTGATGATGTTTGATGGTGGTTGATTTTGAAACTGAACAAGGCTTCAGAACTTTCAGAGTGTCAACCCATACACTGGATTCGGGTCAACCAGCGTGCGGACATTTCTGATAGATCCGATAGGTACAGATTCGCAAGCAACTTGTACAGGTATGGCCCTTAACAGTTTGAAATGGAGTTATAACTCCTATAATTAAGGTTATATATAACTACAAGCCCATTTATAGCTGTTAAGGGCCATAACTGTACGTGGTATCTTTCAAACATCCACGTATTCCACGTACACCGGAGACCGCAAATTGCATAACGCCCCTGCTTTCGGTGACATTCCAATGTTCGTGTTACAGCCTCAATCGTGTTTAAAAGCATCAAATTCGCAATTACAAGATGGTTAAGCCAGGTTAAACCATGTCAAACCCGTATCTTTGCTGTTCTAATTCGATCCCTTTCTTTTCTTGTTGGTCGTGAAAGAACCAGCAGGTTCGCTTGCAGATTCGATGTGCCAGCAGTGGCAGAGCAGTGGGAGTCTCACATGGTCCCGGAGGTTTCACAGTTGTGGCCCTTAACAGCTTTAAATGGAGTTATAATTCCTATAACTAAGGTTATTTTTAAATTTTTAAATACAAGCACATTTATAACATTTATAACTGTTAGTTGGGCCATAACTGCAGTTGGTGGTTTGGAACATTTTTGATTTTCCATACTATATGGAATAATCCTTCCCATTGACTAATATTTTTCAGAGGGGTTGAAACCACCAATGGCCATTTTAGGAGCCGATTCATTGGACGTACCTACCATATATATATCGCCTATGTAAGGGCTATGTAAGGAGGTGTACCCTCAGAATATGGCCTTATATGGTACAGCACCTCCAATTTAGGATCCTGGAATTCCCACTGAGAATACTTGTGCCCCAGAAAGTAAATCTCTATCAATCTGGGCGATAGTTGGCGAGGTCTAAAGTCCTTCGTCAAACAATTCTGTCTGAGAGAATCGCACTCATATTTTTCCACTACAGTTATGGCAGTCACTTAACAGCTACAAATGGAATGAAATAATTCCTATAACCAAGGTGAAATAGATCATGAAATAAAGCCATAAACCTGCTTGTTGAACGTGGCCATAACTGCACGATGTCACCAGTCATTTGTTGTAGAAATTCCTGGCTAAATCTAGATGATTGAACGGAGAAGTATGGTTAAATGGTGAAGATGTTTCAAATCTACAGGCCATGTCTTTCATTTTAGTGAAGATGTTTAAATCTACAATCATCCTGAAGTAGATAGAATATGGCAAACGTGATTTCCATCTTTCCGAACATGAGATGATATTTGTTTAAAGTTACCATTCTCGAATGTTATTACCATTGATGTAGTGATGAGTTACATGGATGTAGAGATATATAGTTATATTACAAATAATCACTATATTATATTTTCACCATATAATTTAATTACCATTCATGGATTATATTATCACCATATATTTTCACCATATAATTTCATTACCATTCAATATTACCATCAGGTTTTTTTTTATTGAACTACATGGATTTGACATCACCCATGGCCACGTAGCTTCGTCGTGCCTTTTCGGATAGGCACTTACGGATGTAGAATTGCGCAAGGTGGTGCCCCAGTTCGTTAGCTAAGTTGGTGCAAATAACTCCCATAACTATGGTTTATTGCAGATATAACTATAGTTAATGGTTTTTTTTCAACCAACTTATAACTGGGGGGCACCATCCTGTGTGTATATAATAGTTTTCCCAATGAAGCCATGTGGTAGTGTACCCAATCTTCAGACATACTCATTTTTTGAAAGCAGCCACCCCAGTCAGTCAGCAACATCATTTGGACATTTCGATGGACCTCTTGAACTTGGTAATCTACGGTGGAAGAGGGCAGCTTAGGTTCTAAACATTTGGGGGATCCCCAAAAAAGCATGTTATTTGTTTTTTTGTTGTGGGAAATATTTATTGCATGAAAATACACCTTTTTCAAGAGCAGACTATGCCGAAAGTAAATCCCAATCTGTCTTGGCGATAGTTGGCGAGGTCTACGTTGAAGTCCTTAAGTCAAAGAATTCTGTCTGAGAGAATGGCAATCCTATGTTTCCGCTACAGTTGCGGCCCTTAACAGTTATAAATGGATACAAATGGTCTATCGAATCATGTCACCACGATATCTGGTTGTTGGTTTGGAGTTTGGAACATTGTTTTTGGCTTTCCACATATTGGGAATGTCATCATCCCAACTGACGGACTTATATTTTTCAGAGAGATTGAAACCACAAACCATTATCATAAATCAATTGATTATCTCTATGGTTGCTACTTGGATTATCCTCCCAGTGGGTCACTGGTTAGCAACCAAAGTTTTCAGAGGGGTAGGTATACCACCAACCAGATATCCAATTGATTGCTTGTTGCGAATATCCCTGTTGTATCCCATTCTAACCGTCGGAGGAGCTGGATCCCAACCCAACCCAGGGATCCAGCTGAATCCAGCTGACGCTGCGGGGAACTTGAATGTGGCATATAGATTGAATGTGGTTTTTCTGGGATATTTATCTGGTTGGTGGTTTCAATCATTTTTCCATAATGTATGGGATAATCCTTCCCATTGACGAACTCATATTTTTCAGGATGGTTTTTTAACCATCAACCAGTTAATGATGTTTTTTTTGTTTTGTTTCAAGGATATTAAATAAATTTAAAAGTATTTTTAATGGCCACTTCGCTGACATGATGACCTTAAGCATCAGTCCTGTCCTATTTGACCACGAGTTGTCGCCCGTTTGGATGATGTAGTTGACACAAAAAAAATATGTACTTATGCGAATATATATGTATAATGTATATCAGATCTTCAGTATAGTATAGGATATATATCTATGTATATACACAGTATATACACCTATTGATACACATATGTGTTTGTACATGGGTATGTTTGGTTCGAGGGTGTTTGCGGAGCTTGGAACAAATTAGAGAATAGCTGATGTGTGCATGTAATATCTATATACACATACACAGTTTACAATATTATACACACTTTTTCCAGGGTATCTACAGGAAGTGAAATCCTACAAATATACATATATACATATACTAATATATATATATACACAATTGAACAGTTTATTTTATCTTTTCGATTGCTACACTTAAGCACACGCTTGGATACACCCCGAAGGGAGAGGATGAAATGTGATGAAATGACATCATGTTATGTTATGTGCCATGTCATGTCGGCAAGGGTGGTTTATGGCTTAGCCACCTGGCCACCCTTTGATTCGGGGCTTTCCACGCACACCAAGCCGCTGGGGCACGATTTTGCGAACCAGAAAAATGGTCCTCAATGTGTGTGCTGTTTCCCACGGTGTTGTGTTGTGACATGGAACATGGTGCCCAAATGTCTGTGACGTTGTGTTGCTTGCTCCAGCATAAAACCAAGGGAAGTTTCACGGCGTTCAGCGCAAGTTCCGTGCAAAAGGCCGGTAACAGCAAACCACTGCATCAGAGTTTCCGGCTGCTCAGCAAGCAACCAACGACCGACAAACAAGGCTGGTAACGGCAAAGTGCTGTTTCGCTCAGTGCCGGGTTGTGATATGGAACGCGGTGCTCAAATGTCTGTGTACATGGGGGGTGTCACCAATGAGGTGTGGTGTGCTTGCTCCAACATAAAACCAACGGAAGTTTCATGGCGTTCAGTGCAGTTCCCAGTGAAGAAGGCTGATAAAAGCAAATGACACGTTGAAATCTGGGATGAAAAAATTGTAAACTGGCAAATTCTGAACATGTAATCTGGCGATTTCTGAAAGACTCTGCTTCTGGTGGAGAATTCTGATGAGCAACGTCTGGATGCTTGTGCGGAATCTGCTTCTGGCAACATGATGTTTTGGGAAATTTGAAAGTAATCTGGTATCCCCGGTGGGCGCACCACCAAGCTTCCCCGGCACTTTATCAGAGATCCGGGTGCATGAAAGACACACTTGGATACACCCCGAAGGGAGAGGATGAAATGAGATGACATGAAATAATGTCATGTTATGTTACCACTTCATGTCGGCAAGGGTGGTTTATGGCTTAGCCACCTGGCCATGTCCGAAGTTGGAAATTCGCAGGTACGTTTATATACAGCTCTCATCATTGGCCTCTTCGTTGGCCATCCGCTAATGATGAGAGGGATGGCCCCCTGCTGATACCCTTTGATTCAGGGCTTTCCGCACACACACACACACGTAAAAGCAATCTATAGGGAGGCTTCCTAGAATGGGTGTACCCCCAAATCACCGAAATTAGACCATTTTAATACTGAGATGGCGGTTTTGAGATTTGTAGGTGTTCCGACCAGATACACATGTGGTTTCCGCTGACGTGTATGGTGAATCAGCAGCAATGATTCGTTTCGAAAGAGCGAGGAGACGGCCTCCAATAAACTATCACTATAGCTATCAAAAGTCACGATTGGTATTAGGTACATGAACTTTTTTTTGGAATGAGAGTATTCAACTATGTTGAGGAAACATTTTTTGTTTGGTAAAAAACCATAAACTATGTTTTTACAATTGTTCCGAGATCATGTTTTTTGATTTTCCGAAAATTTAAACAGTTTTTTGTATGCAAGATCAGCATCCACTCCATTCCATCCTTCGTGACTATCCGCAATTGGTTTTGTTTGAAATTAGATTGGGCGCCCCCAGTTCAAACTTTTTTTTTCGGAAAAAAACGCGCGTTAAATTTGCATATATCATAGAGCCTTGTTGTATACGTTGTCATCCAGCGCTAACCATGGGCAGCACTTTGCGCCTGGATGCTGGGATGGTTAACGTGACATCTGGTTTTGCAACATCGCAAAGCATGCTCCAGATTAATTGCTGCCGGCGGTTTTGTTCATGCTCTACCAACCTCGCTGATCTCGATATGTAAACACAAACCCGAAAAATTGAATTGTTTCAAGGAACAGGGTTGCTCCGACCCATGGTAGATGGATTTTAGCTATAAGGGAGGAAATTGCCAATTTTTTCCGTCCTTGTATCTGCAGACTTTTAAGCAACCGGAAATCCCATGATTTTGGTTGGCTTGCTTACGGATTTCTTTCGCGGCTATGACTGAAAGTTTTAGCCCAGAAAATTTTGCGTCAACCAATTGCTGCGATTGCCCTTTCATGATGTAAGGGAGGTCCAGCGGTGCGGTGGCAGACGGTCATCGCAAGTCGCTGTGCAGACTTGGCGTGCTAAGAAGATCGCCAATTTTGATATTGAACATGTTTTTGGCAGCTTCGACAGTTCAAACATCTTCAAACCACGTGGTAGCCGTGGCCAAGGTGACCCTGGGCTCTTCCTTCACTCCCACCGACACCTTACTGACCGTCCGGGACTTCGCGGCGAAGGCGGCCTGGTTGGGAAAACATCTCTTGAAAAAGTTGGCAAATTGGATTCCCGTCTCAGCATGCATCATGGTGGGCAAACGGAGAAACAACTAACAACATGCCTCCATGTTGACGTTAAACATGTTTTTGCATCACTTTGTAAAAATCTAGCGTCAAACCACAACGTCTGATGGGCACGGCACGGCTGTTCCGTTTTCGCTTATCTAGGGCTGCGACACCTAAAGCATGGTTGCATGAATTTTAAAACTTGGAATCGCAGAGCTATAATTTGCGTATATGTGGGTTATGGGATGAACATGTCCCGGCTTGCTGGCGAGTTTCCTGTTGCCATTGGGGAACATCGCAGCAAACAGGCCCCAGGCATCCCTGAAATTTACAGCAGAGATGCATTCTGAAAACTGACGTGGGGATTTCCATGGATTTCTCAAAAACTAACCAAACAATCTGGTCATTTTGAGGACAAAAATTGCATTTTATTTCGTGGGGCTGTTTAAATAGTGGGATGACACGGAATTTTCTTTCACGGATGGCGTGTATTTAATTGGATTTTATTGTATCTCCCCTTCATGTAATACATTTGAGACATGTAAGGAGCGCCCAAATCTCCCCAACCCTCCCTTTCTGGGACCGCAACAGGATTAGATCCACGGAACAAATTATCCCAAACTTCTACAGCCGAGGGTTTGTAACGTTGATAAAGCTGTGCCGAAGATTCTACCGCCGGGAATTTATATAGTAGTGCCAGTAGTGTTAGATGTTTTGTTTCAACATACCACGTCGCAACACCACTGAGGCAGCTGACATATATTTTTTGATATTTTTTGCAAGTTCAATGCTTGTGCCGTGCTAATTTACTGTTTTCGTTTTCTGGCCTGGACATTTAACCGCAAAATGTCAAGCCTGTGTTTGGATGTTTTTGTTTTGTTTTGAGGTGGTGAACCAGCGGGAAAATTACAAGTGAAACACATTTTATTGCGAAATGTTGTCATCAAAAATGGGCTGCTCACGCTTGCTCACGCTTTGCTCACGTTTTGCTCACGCTTTGCTCACGCTTTGCTCACACGCTTTGCTCACGCTTTGCTCACGCTCGCCGAGGTTCCTTTTGAGTCCTTTAGGTTCCTTTTGAGTCCTTACGAGGTTCCTTTTGGGTCTTTACGAGGATCTGCTCACGATTTGCTCACGGTTTGCTTACGGTTTGCTCACGGTTTGCTCACGGTTTGCTCGCGCTGCTCACGCTTTGCTCACGTTTTGGGGCATGATGTGTCTATGTTGATGAAGACACCCATAAGCAAACCATGCCACTTTTTTGTTGTTCCGAGCCATGTGTATCTAAGGCCCACAGCTTCCAGGCTGCAGACTCCTTGAGGCTAGTTTTCAAATCTGAAAGAACCACCCACATGCCACTCACAAACCTTTGCTGAAGCGTGGTTGCCACACCCCTGCCTCAGCCTGAGATATGTATGTGCAAGGTTCCTTTTGAGCCCAAAGGACTCAGAAAGTACATCTATATTATGGTATTATGACGTGTTCCCAAAGGCCCCCAAAAATGTACCTCTATAGATGGTGTTGGCAACGTTCCTTTTAGGCCCAAAGGACCCAAAAACATGTTCCTTTTGGGACCACTTTCCACGAGATCTCATAGGACCTCAAACAGTTGTCCGTTAGACTTGCTGGGAATGTTTGTTCATCTCTTCATGTCGGAAAAATGCGACGTCAAGGGGTGCGGTCATTGAGGCAGCTATTATTTCAGATTGCCAACTTCAGGCGAATCACACTGACTGTTTCAGAGAAATGTGTGGTTGATCCTAAGTTCCATGGTGTTGCAGCAACGAGCGCAAGTATCCGCACAAGAACGCCGTTATCCCGTAAACTAAAACGTGTGTTTTTCAGCATTCACCCGTTAATGAAAAAACTGATGAAGAGGCTTGAATGCACCTGCGTCGTTTCCTGGTTACATTTTAAGGACATATATTTTACAACCGCAGGGCAGTGGTGACAATTTTGATGAAACAGGCGTGTACGCCAATGTCATGATTGAGATGGCTTGGGTTTGAGAGGGTTGGTTCGTAACATTGTATGGTGGTATTGCAAGCGCACATATTTTTCATAAATGTAAGAATAGATAATTATTACAATTATTATAATAATAATGATAATAATACATTTCATCAAACATGTTTTCGCTTTTTATTTTTGTCATACGCGTATTCTACTTGGAGGACTATCCCACTTGGTAAGCGTTTAGTAGCTTGGGATTTAAGCCGTATGTAAATGGGATAATCCACGAATTGGGGGTTTCCTAACCAGGGTTATGCCATCTACGCCCTACGCACAACGGATTATGGATGCAGGAACTGAAACTCCTTCCGGGTGAGGGCCTTGAAGGACCCGAGATGTCGCGGCTTTGGCTGCAGTAGTGCCCTCCTTAGACAGCTAAGTTGGTTTATGATTAGGTTAATTATGCTGACGATAGTTTTATATGTTATATGAAAGTCATGATAAATATACGTGTGTATACGTAAATTGTTTATAACAACATGGGTTTGGGTGGGTTTCCCCCATTGAAGAACGTGTTTCCGGAATGACCAGAGCTTTGAACATTGTGACATGTTGTCCCATTAATTTGTGTATTTGTAATTTTGGGAGTTGTTCCAATCTATTGCAGGTAAATGATTGCAACCAGGCAGGGATTTTGGGTGATTTTGTTTTAGATTTAGCATGATTTAGCCAATTTAGCCCATGGGGATTTAATTTATTTGGGAGTAAACCCACAAAAATCGGGTTGTACAGCCAACAATCGTGGGGAAATAACGGGATATCATGAGATATCATGGGAAATTAGGAGGGGGAACTTCGAATTTAACATGATTTAACCTTTAAGTATGATATGGAACCAGAAAGATTGCGTTTTAACTTAACCCATTTTAATCGGGCATGAACTTGGGGCTTCTACCAGCAACCAACGGGGTCCATTTTTGTTTTTTGGTGTTTGTGGGGGGGGGGGCCAGGCCCAAGGCCCCGACTACCTGGAAAAAATCGACCCCTTTGTTTGAGTCAACCGGTTGATTTATGTTGGTGTTTTCATTGGTCTGGACATTCGTGGTAAATTGTTCTGGTTTTTGCAATATCTGATTGCCATCGGTCGTGGTTTTTATGTAGTTTATTAGGTCGGAACCCGCGAAGGGAGAGCATGTCCAATACCCATGAACAGATTAAACAGTCATATTGCTGTGTAAATTCATATGGTTTTGTCACCAAAATCGGATTGGAAAAGAGCCTGGCACATTAGATTTGGCATCGATTTTTTGAACTGTCAGCCTGAATGGTTGCTCATCGTGCTAACCGGTTCCTCCAGATATTCGAATTGCAATGGTCTGTAAGATAGATGTGATACCCCCTGGTAAACATACAAAAAAATATGGAAAATCACCATGTCTAATGGGACATATTCACTATAAATGTTGATTTTCCATAGTTCTGTTAAATTACCAGAGGGTCTTGTAGTTGGTTTCACATGTGGGTTCCTGTTCATCTCAATGAGTTTCCGGCACCTGAATCTTCGGGCTAATTCAACCATCGGCCAGAATCCAACTTGTAAACAACGTGGATGATGCACTCTCTCCAGACTTTTCTGTTTTGTTTCTCGCAATTATGTAGGAAACCAGGATTGAAAGAGAAGTACATCGTCCCACACGTGTTTGTTTCAGCAAAACACGTGATAATGCCTGTGTATATTTGATCCAGAGTTTTTTCGGTTCGAATGACAATGTTTCCATGCATGCATGCATGCATGCATGCATGATGGTTGGAAAAAAACATAAGCAACATATGTCCTGTTAATATTTGTGCACACTGTCACTCGAGCACAGAATGAGAGATTTCTGTTCACATGTCCGGTCGAGTTTGGGCGATGCACCCTGTCGAAAGTACACGTTTTAAAATTGCACTGGGTCACAATCCAGCTATATAATTTGTATATATAATTATTTATATATATATATGTATATGTATATATATATATTATATACCTTATCATACATCATATATCTTTATACATGTGCATACATATCATATGATATCATAGATAGCATATAGAGATTTTGGTGAAGTAGTCAGTCACTACCTGGGATACACCTCCAAGTGCCACTTAAAACAACTGGGTCCCAGCATCCCCAGGGGCAACGAAACGCGTTGCACGAGGTTGGCCTTTCCTCCTCGCACGGTCTTCAATGAGATCGCCATGTTGCAGTCGTCCCTAAAAGACTTGGGGTTTGGAGCCCCGGTATATCACTGCTGGAGTTTGGAGAGGTCAAAGGCCTCAGCGCTTTTTGGGAAACTATGGAAAAATATGGGAACATGTGGGGAAATTTTGGGGAAACCATGGTTCATTGGATTGGTCAAAGGGACAATTTTAAGCGGAAACCCCTATATTTAATGGTTAAAACATGTTAAAATCATTGAAAACCATGGTTTCCTGTAGATTTTCCATTCAACCAATCCAATGAATCGTGAAACACAACGGTTGGATGGATGATTTTACCATGATTTTGCTATGAAGAGTTGGGTCGATAGAATGGTTTCACCATCCTACAGTGGGGATTTCATGAGAAATAAGTGAGTGGTTAAATTTAATGCGATAGTCAGAACAATATACAGTAGTTGTGCAGCGGCAAACATGAGAATTGGAAGCAGTTCGCAGTGGCTGCATCATTCACTTGATGACTTCTTAGCACCATAGAGGGACGGGCTGAAAACATGTGAAACTACGAAACTCTAAATTAAGCCAACAGTGATACTAGGCCTATATCCCAGCTTGGCTCGATTGAATTAACTACCAGATCAAAATATCTATATGTGCGTTCCTCGCACACATTCATATGTTCAAAGTTGGCAAGACTGTGTCTAAGTTTCTGTTGGTTGGTTTTGAATGTGTTGGTTGATTATACCTACCCATTACCAGCTCTGACTCAGTCAATGGTTGGTTGATCAATTTGGAATCACGCGGTTGTTTCCACAACCAATATATAGACGACTTTACCACCATGTCACCTGGTGACTGGAACATTTGGATTATGACTTTCCAATAAGTTGGGAATGTCATCATTCCAACTGACTCATATTTTTCAGAGGGCTTGAAACCACCAACCAGTGATGGTTTTTGTCATTTTTTATCGGTTTTAATTGTGTCCCTGAATTAGGGATTCTGTACCCTAGACCGTTGGAGGTTTTTTTTGGCGCCTTATTTTAGGAACTCCCCATAGAATCATCCACAAAGGTGAAATTCGCCCAGAGGGGTTCAATCCATTGGCCGATTCTCCGTGCAGCCGCGTGAGGCTGACTCCCAGTGCAACGCTTCTGATAAAGGCAGCAGGGGTATTGCTGCGAGTTCCATGAACAGTTGGGGGTTTTCATCTGAGATCGGGACTCGAATGTCGATCCTAAACGAGAATCGCAAATGTTTCATGGTGTTCCCTCGTCACAAATGACTGGAGAGTGCCTGTGCCAAACAATTCAGCAAGGGAAGAATCATCCCTAAAATGTGATTTGGCACAAGTTGCAAAGCACTAAAGAAACCCAAAGTCATAATAACATCATTTTTGCATCCCCAACCATGGATGGGTAGTTTAATCCTTTAGTTTTTGCTATAAATGGAACATAAATGGTTACATAAGCATATCAACAACATTTTTTTTGTGGACTCTCAAAGATTGAGCTGTTTGGCTCCCAGTTGGCCCAATACCATAAAATCTGGGGATGGGTTATACATGTCTGTACCGTTTTATACCATGTTATACCATTTTATACAGATGTATGGTGTTTTTGGGGACGGTTTACTACTATTGGATTTACCACTCTAGTTGGGTTTGCAGCTAACAGGATGGTTTGCAGCACCTCTCATGATGTTTCGCAGGGAAATCTCACCCCAACACTGATCAGCAAGGTTTTGAGCCAGCCAATTTTGACTCGCCCATTTCGGATTTCGGACCTACAGACGACTCAACACCAGTAAACCCCAGTAAATCCAGTAATTCATTTGTTGAATCACCATTAAATGATGTTTCAACACCAAATTAAATCCACTAAATCCAGTAAATACCCAAATCTGGTTCGTGGTTTGGAACATTTGAATTATTTTTCCATATATTGGGAATGTCATCATTCCAACTGACGAACTCACTCCATCATTTTTCAGAGGGGTAGGTATACCAACCACCAACCAGCTAGTGAATATCATTAATATTGGTAAATATTCCTATTGAAATATAGTGATATAATATCTATTGATCATGACAATCATAGATGTCCTATTAAATCAATATATATATATATATTGTCCTATTAAATCACCATAGATGTCCTATCATTAATCATCTATGATTGTCCTATCTAGTGATATTAAATCTATTAAATCACCATTTCGGCTGGTTGAAGAGTGGACCTCTCTTCAGAGTCTCCCAGGGGGTGTCTGCTGAAGCAGAGCCATCGGAGCGGGTTGGGGCTGTGCCAGGCGGCCGGGCGGCCGGGCGGCCGGGATGCGGCCGGCGTTTCGGATTTCGATCCCATGAAATCCGAAGTTTCGAAGTCATAGAAAGTCAATATACCATTAAACACATGTGGTAAGAATGGTACAAGGTGGTGCCCCATAGTTGGCTAAGTTGGTTAGTAACTCCAATAACTATGGTTGATGGTAGATATATCTATACTTACTATGGTTTATAAACCAACATATAACTGGGGGGACACCACATTGTAAGTAATGGAAAATAATGGTAAATAATGTGCTAAGAATGGAAAATAATGGTCAGAGTATGTTTTGAACCTGTTGTTTCCTTGGCGTTTTTTTTCTTTGTATCTTTCCTGGGATTATGATCCCAATTCGACTTTCAAACAATTTGGGGGTGTTGACACATTTGACACGATCAAACAGATTTGATGATCACAATCCTTGGTCATTCCAAACTGATATTAGCGGTATAAACCCTTATAAATATGATAGTTGTCTACCAATAATTGAAAAAAAAAATATATATACATTGCTAACCATCAAAAAGATGTTCTTACATTTTTTTGTAACCATTATAATCCTTTCCCCCTAATATTAAACACCCCCTAAACGAAACCATGGTTTAGTGGGGAATTTCCACATTCCATTGGGGCCATGCGATTGGGGTGTTTCATATTAAGCTGATGGGACTAGATACTATGAAATGTAAATACTGGAAAAGACTGGTAAATAATGGAAAATACTGGTCAATAATTCAATAATGGACAATAATTGTAAATAATGTGGCAAGAATGCTAAAGAAAGTGTGTAAAAATGGTAAACATGGTAGATATGTAACCATTACATGTTATTAAAAAAACAAAATCAACTCACCAGCCCTTCAGGCGTGGAAGCCATGCAGGAGGAGCCGCGTTGCGAAGCTCCTCCATCGGCTCCATGCCCGAGGAACCATCCCATGGTACCTTGGTGGTACGGGATGAATTGGAGGTACCTACCATATATAAGGGTTACCATCTGGTTATGACTAACAGTTTGCCATGGAAAATCACCATTTTCAATAGGTAAACCATCTATAAATGGGCCATTTTCCATGGCTATGTTACATAACCAGAGGGTATATAAGGCCTATGTAAGGGAATATCCCTAGAACATATGCCCTTATATGGTACAGTACCTCCATTTTAGGATCCTGAATTTCCTATTGATTATATAAAGATTGTGATTTTCCATAGCTATGTCAAAATAAAGGGGGGTGGTGATCTGGTGATAGCTGGGTTCAGGCCCAACTTTTCGGAATTCATCACAGATATATCATGCCAGGTTGCACTACTGTACTACTGGATGGTAAAACAAATCTAACCAACAGTGAATTTTCAGATTGACCCCGAGGCATGTCTTCTCTTTTTGGA
The DNA here is from genome assembly GCA_947184155.2 of Cladocopium goreaui. Lineage (NCBI taxonomy): Eukaryota > Dinophyceae > Suessiales > Symbiodiniaceae > Cladocopium > Cladocopium goreaui. Next base: position 70,318 of record CAMXCT020001016.1, read on the forward strand.
GGGTTTCCTACGAAACATGCATACAACCTGGAGCAGAAAGCAAATGAAACTTTATACATAGTATCGATAAAGGCTTCTTGTCCTGAATATGCCTCATATACGTGCTTGGGGCATATTCCATGTACTATTCATTTCCTAGAATCACCATCCTATTATAGATCGAGCAGCTATTATAATTCCTAGTTATTGTGCTAAGATTCCTGAAACTGAAATTGAAGAATTTCGAGAGATTGAGTCAAAGCAGGTGTCCTTATATTACCCCTTTTGGGGAGCTGATCAACCACAAGGAATCCTACATTTTGCCCCCCCCCAAGATAGGTTAAGCGGCTTTGTCTCTATAAATGTATCTAAAATGACAGGAATTATAGTAGTTATGGTTGGTTGTTGTTAGTTATGATTAGTTATGGTTCATAGATCTAAAACTGGATGGTCTTATAAACCAACCAACATTCGTGGGGTGTCCCACCTCATGTCTTGTGCCACCAAGTTCGTAGTTTCAGGACCTGTTCACGTCTATCCCCATGAAATATGGGGGAGGGTGCGATATCCCATCCTTAGTTTCCACATTTCATCCTTTATATATACCCTGACCTTCCAAAGTGCCTGGGAAACGAGTACTTTTGAGCAAACTGCCTGCTTTACTCTACCTTGACTTTAAGCCAAATCACCTCATAGTTCCTATTACCCTCATGTTCCGCTTCAGCAGAGGGCTTTACGCGAGGGACTCTTCAACCACATTTTATATTACCGTAAAGGGGCGTGGCACTAGACAGCTGTGAGCGGATGGGCTGCCAGATGCATGAGGAAATCTTATAATTTTCATGCACTTGGCAGTGGCCATAAAAAAACACAGTGTTTTTTGTTGACACCACCTGATTCTCATTGAAGAGTGAAATCAATCGCTGATGCTCCCCCAAAAAATGATCATGGATGCATGGTTTGATATGGTGATTGGTAATATTTTCCAGGTGATCATTTTGAGCCTTTCCCACGTGAACCATCTAATGATACAAAGGGAATGGAGGCATGATCAATCAACCAGTTTTGAAAGTACTTTGTGAAAAAGCCTTGGGAAACGAGCACCTTGCAAAGGTGCCAGTTAAACGAGAACTGAGAAGTTCAGGGATAAATACATACATATATAAGATATAGATTCAGATATCATATATTCTTAGTTAAGATTCTAATCCCCCCGAAAAGATAAACAGAAATCATGATCATGACTGTTTTAGATTTAAATCATCCTTTTGAGGATTAGTGTAGTTATACAGTATCCCAGTCTTTTGGGGGGGGTGCAAAAAATGAGACAGGAGATACTGTTGTAAACACTTACATACATAGTCATATAGTTATTATCCCCTCTGGAGGTTTCCTGAAATGGGGGTAAATCATCCACTGTTTGGGGGGATGTTCCATTATAAACCAACCAGCCATTGGGGATCCCTACTTATGGAAACCCGCCGCATTGCCGCTACCCAGGTGTGCGTCCCCATCGAAGAAGAGATGTGGTGCGATCGTTGCTCCAAGGTCCATATTTTCAGTCGTAGAACGGCGAAGTATATCAGGGAGATCATGGGGTGAAAATGGAACATACCAGAAGTAATGGGATATACAGTACTTGGAATATAATGGAATAGCATGAATAGCATGGGATAGAACGGGAAATAATGGAATAGAATGCGATATGGAACCACTACATAATGGGACATAGTGGGGACATGATACCATATCGTAATATATTATTATACATGATAATAACTTATTAGATATTGATTTAAAATTTTCTTAACATACACTATGCAGTCTAATGGGATAACACCAAATAATATATCACCAACAAAATAATGTCATCAAGTGAAAAATACATAATATATATATATATATATTTAGTGGGATAGTCAAGCAACAACATGATGAATTTGTATATCTTCAAACTGGGGGGACCCCAATTTATGCTTATTTCAACCGGGAAAAAAGATGCTTAACCAGTGGAATTGATTGATGGTTTGGGTCGCCTATAAAAACCTGCAACCATGACCGATCAAAGATGGGGATTTGATCCAATATATCTCCGTCGAAAAAATGTATGTTCGGTGAATCTGAAAAAAAACAAAAAAATCTTAAAAGAAAACAGCGATCAAAGGAAACGAATCGCACATTTTGAACCCCTGTTTTGGTTTGTTATCTCATTGGCACCAGATTTGTAATACCCTCTGGTAATTTAACATAGCTATTGAAAATGGCCATTTATAGTGAGTTTTCCCATTAAAAATGGTGATTTTCCATATGTTAGTTTACCAGAGGGTATCCGTTCATATCTGGCCATTCCCATTCCATTTGTTCATACACTGCTGGCGACAGCTAGGCACTGCCCATCGGCAGCACGGCATGGAATTGTCGCGTTCTTAAGACGGAGCTGCACGTTGCCTGAAGAACGACTTGAGTAGCACAAAATTTTCAATTATCAAAAAGTGTAAATTAGTTTTTTGTTTCTGAAAGCATTCATTTATTCTCAGTGTTTCTGAGAATGTGAGACCCTAATAATCCACCAACTGGGCATTTCAGTGTTGTGTACCCCTTTTTTCGCAGAACATTACACATTTTTATTTTTTTGTAATTCAGGAATCGGAGGTTTGAATCCTGACCATTGAGGGTATACAATCAACAAGTTTATGGGGATATAGTTGGATGTATATATTGTGGTATAATGTATATACAGTATACAGTATACATGTATATACACAATCAACAAAAATTTGTGGATTCCTGATATCATGGGGGATACCCACAAGCGAGACCAACTGTAATTACTCAAATGAGGTTTCAAAATGGGATTTCGAGGTACCATTTCTTTGACATAAAACCTATAGAAACATGGTACTTTTATCGAACATGATTGCTTCATCAGAAAAAAAACATGGAGTTCACAAACCAAAAAACAAGGGCGATTGATCAAAGAAGTGGAATCAATATACCGTACATCAACAATGCATTCAGCTGCATAATTCAAACATCAAATGGATTCCAAGATCGAGACATCAGCCATTGGTTTTTGGACTGGTTTGTATTGCCCGCGTTGCGGTGTCTTCAAACCTTGGAAAATCCAACGGTGGCCTAGTCAAGTCATGGAGGCCTTGGAAAATCATCGTGGCCTATGGGTGGATTTTTCCAGACCTCGATTTAGGGATGGCCCATATCTTTTTTGTGCTCCAACGATCCTTGAATATCCAACCTCCGCGGCCGTTTTCTGTGTATCCGTATACGAATTTTCGGCATGCCAAAACGTATGAGGATGACCCGATGTATTTGATGATCCGCGTTGCCAAAACGTATGTTTGATGCAATCGTGATAGCATGGCAAGGTAAAAAAAGGAAAACAATATGTAGATAGGCATGCAGTGGTGTTTCCATGTGCTGATTTGTTTCTTGAGGAACATGGATTACCCTTGTCATCTTGTCGACCATGGAACATTTGCAAGAAATCACTGTTTGTTGATGGTTTCCTATTCCCTGTAGATGTTCCCTTAGATAATAGATACCAATAATACAATGACTAGTATGACTGGTTGGTGGTTTGGAACATGAATTTTATGACTTTCCATTGGGAATTTCATCATCCCAACTGACTTTCACTCCATCATTTTTCAGCGGGGCTGGTCAACCACCAACCAGACAATGATTAACCATCATTAACCATGTATACCCAGATATTAACCATATATTAACTAGATGACCCGGTCGACTTCCTGAGTTCTGCAATCTTTCTTTACGATTGCGGGCGAAAGAAAATAAGGCCATGAGTGCGACTACATCCAGTGTCAAGGCAGACGGTGGTGCCCTTTGTAGCCCATTGAGCTACCCCATTGGTAAGGATGGGATTACTGGTGATCAAGTGTTTTTTTTTTAATCATGGGAGTATCATGGGAATATAATGGGAATAAGGGATACCCTCTGGTAAACATACAAAAAATATGGAAAATCAATGAAAATCACCAATTTATAGTTGGGTAAATCAACGAACTAAATGGTGGCGTTTGGGAAGTTACCCTCTGGTTATGACTAACAGTTTGCCATGGAAAGATCCACCATGCTAAAAATAAGTAAACCATCTATTTCTATGGGCCATTTCCCATGGCTATGTTAAAAAGCAGAGGGTAGCCCATTGAACTACAGTGGATGGGCCAGCGAAATCCTGCACCAAGTTTTGGATGGTAGAAAGCCGATTTTTTTCATGGGATGTGCAAACCACCTATCAAACTGCTGCAGGATTTCGCAACCACAGTAGTTCAACATTTATTTTTTGGAACTGTATGAACTATAAATGATAAGAGTTATGTAAAAATCCTGGTTTACTAATGTTTACTAATTCAATATATTATACCACAAAGCCTTGTGAAATATCAATGAACTAAACCAATTCAATTTTGCTCACGAACTGGTGCCAGGTGCTGTGAGATGTATCTGATGCTTGATTCACCATCAGGGCAACATCATCCATAGCTTCTCATGAAAAGGAGGCGGTGCTGCACGCTCTAGATCTGATTTTGGATAGCTACGACCATGGTACGTTCTATGGTTTTTTTCTCGCATCAACCGAATGATAATTGGCAATTGTATGGAATGATCCCTGGAAATAAGCCCAATTTTGCGATTTCGTGGTTGGGATGAACCCCACTATTTCCAGGTGATTTTGGGGTTCAAGTGCCAGGGTGCCATGACCCATAGCCATATGGAAAATCTCGGATATGTGATTTAGATAATCCTGGAAGGTAGTAAATAGGTCGTAGTAATTTGATGGTCAAAGTTTACGGGTGATAAAAGATGGATTGGTCATGTTATCTTATGGGCGATAATCAAATACTACTATGAATTCAATTATTTAATTTTGTGACTATTAGTTCAAGATAGTTATATAAAATTATAGAATATATGTGTTCTTATACAACACCAAATGGACATTGGACACCTCCAGAGAGCGACATGTTTCCGTTTCACCGGTGTGCCATGGGAGCAGAACACTGTTGCTGCAAGAATGCAGCAGAAATTCATGCAGAAGTGATCAATTCTGATGTAAGACCCAGTTTTTCACAGCAATCTGAAGATGACCCTGGGCCCAGCAATGTGAATGTGGCGATGGATATTTCCTTCACTGACCAGCTGGCGCCGGTAGAGGAGGAGGAGAGTGGCCCGAGCCCGAAATCACCGACATCACCTTCAGCTTTTTCAGCTTTCCGTTGGAGAAAGATGACAGAAATGAGCCACATGGAAAGTGACTATGAAATCATGCGGGGCATTCCTTTGCATCGAGCACTTCAGCACTCTGAGCTTTGGACCTCCCCACATGAAATCCAGAGGAGGAATCGGTCGTCCGGAGTCTGGGCTCTTTCGACCAAGGTGTCAAGTTACGACATGTTCTTGTCGCATACCTGGAAGACAAAAGGCAGGTGGAAAGTTCTTGCTTTGATGATGCAAACAGGTTGGCCTCATGCATTGTTGGCTTGGGTGGTCGGGCTGACTGCCATGCTATTTTTGCGAGCTTTTGACGTTATCAGTGGCCCGTGGGCCACCAGTTCGACTTGGATTGATGGAACACCTGTCCCAGTGGTCTTGGGCCCATGGACCATCATTTCTGCAGGAGCTTTTCTGGTAGCTGGTCTGCTTCTCTCTCCTTACTTGCCGCTCAAGACGCAGGTGTGCTTTCTGGATGTGGCATGCATTCACCAGGGGCGAGATGACATGTTTGAACGTGGTTTGTACACCATTGGTGGGTGCCTTACAGCTACAAAGGAACTCCGGGTTTTGTACTCACCGGAGTACTTGTCGAGCCTTTGGTGTGTCTTCGAGCTTGTGGGATTTCGCAAAGCACATCCTGAAGGAAAACTTACAATCTCACCATTATTTGTTGAGCGGTCTGCTGCAATTTGTGCCTTCGTTATGTGGTGTACGGTGCTTGCAGTCACTGCGGGGATTGGTCTCACGGACAGCAGCTTCCGCAAAAGTTATCTTGTGGTTCTTTTTATTGCTGTTTTCCTGTTGCCGGTGATATTATTTCTACATGCTCTGCGTCACAGCTACAGAGAAAAGGGGCGGCTGATATTCGATTTGAATAGTTTTGATGTTAATACATTGGTTTGTCATTCGGACTTTGATCGGGCTTTCATATTGAGTGCCATTGATGCCTGGTACGGCAGCAGGGAAGCTTTCAAGGACTTCGTTCGAAGTGATCTTCGCGAGGAACTCTTGAGTCTGCTGCCATCTCCTCACCTTCCTTGTGCCTATGCGGCCTTGATCCTTTCCTGTCTGGTTACTTGGATCTTGGACCTTTCCGTTTGCTTGTACAAAGCTGGTGCGGACATTCGCATCCTTGCCCGTAACTTCCTGGCTTATCTGGCTTTTATTTTGTGGTCTTGGTGCGCATTCAATGGCCTCTTCTACCTGAGTGATAGAACTTCCGAATCTGGTCGCACTCGGCTTTTGGATTGGTTCAAGACACTTGGGGTGGCCGGGGTCATATTTTTATGGGAAGTGATCAGTTTTGCTGTTGTTGTAGGAGTCACCCGACAGTCTGACAGAGTGGGCTTCTTTTGCTACCTTGCTTTCTCAATGATGCTTCCGTTTTCTATTTTGGACACCTTCAAAGTTTGTCGACGACATTGCCCGAAACAGGAGGCAACTCGCCTCTGAAATTTCAACTTGTTCGCTGAGGGGCTCCTTGTGGTGATGGCTTAAGCCACATCGTTTGAAGTTGGATGGCATGACCCCAAAGAATCCTATAGACGTATAAACATGTACGTTTGAATTTAGCATCATTAATCATGATGTGCTGTGCAAATTCATACGTGCACGCTGTGGCCTTGACAAAAGAGTCAGGACGCAGCGGCGCGTTGGTCGCTGGCTGCAGCTCAATTTTTTTGCGAAGCAAAAGTGCGTGACGAAACTGCTGGAGCAGAATGCCGGCACCAATGATTTGCGCTACTTAGTGCAATGGGGGATACGAGATAACAATGAATATATGATACCCCAACACTATGGATTTCTGATGATTTCTGAGAAGTTGTGGGGCAAAATGAGAAACAATGATAAACAATGAGAAACAATAAGAAGCATGATGTCATACTGTATGTTCCAAATGCAGCCAAGGATCGACCTTTAGCTTGTACCCTAGCTGAGTTTAGAGGGTAAAATGAATATACAATGAGTGCGATAGGAATGGTTCAGACGCTGGCTCTGCTGGCTCTATCTTTGGTCCGTTGCCATTTTTTCCATAGCCATTTATCCATAGCCGTTTATCATAATTTATCCTTAGCCCTTTATGCGTAGCCCGGGATGGGCAATCCAGAGTCTTGGTGGTGACAGCTCTGCAGTTTAGTGCTAGATAAAGAATGTGCGGCATGTCAAAACCACTACGTATGCATGGACATTTGAACTATTTCTTGAATGGCTTGGCCATTTGGCTGACTCTCCCTGCAACCATAGACTTCATATAGTCACTGTTTGCAATATTGGGGTCCAAGGGTACCAGCAAATGCAGCCAAGGATCGACCTTTAGCTTATATACTAATCCTGCTAGACTCTACTTATGGCAATGGAGAATACTACATCATATCCCATCCAGTAATCCATGAATTATGATGATATATCTGATATATCCATTTAGACTCATTGATATTCCATCTCCATTGGAAAAGTTGATTCGATTCGGGGATTCGATGGGATTTCTGCCACGGCAGGTTGTGAGTGAGGCATCGAGGCTCAGTCGCTCCCGGCGACGAGGGCACGTCTGAATCTGATCATGAAAAAATCGAAGTACGTTTTTTTAAAAGCCAATGCTGAAGGGTAAATCACCAATTTTAACGGGTAAATCAACTATAAATGGTGGTGTTTGGTTTTTGGTTATGACGAACATAACCATGGAAAATCACCATGCTATTAATAGGTAAACCATCTTTTTCCATGGGCCATTTCCCACGGCTATGTTAAATAACCAGAGCGTACCCCATTGAACTACAGTGGATGGGCCAGCGAAATCTTGCACCAAGTTTTGGATGGTAGTAGAAAGCCGATTTTTTTCATGGGATATGCAAACCACCTATCAAACTGCTGCAGGATTTCGCAACCACAGTAGTTCAACATTTATTTTTCCCCACATCACTGTGTGGGGTTCTTGTTTTTTGCTTGGATCCGGCCAGGGCACCGCCTCCGCCTCCTCCGCCTCCTCCGCCGCCTCCTCACTCACTCACTCACTCACTCACTCACTCACTCAATCAATCAATCAATCAATCAACTAAACTCAACTCAACTCAACTCACCTCACCTCACCTCACCTCACCTCACCTCACTCCACTCAGTCCACTCAGTCCACTCACTCCACTCACTCCACTCACTCCACTCACTCCACTCACTCCACTCACTCCACTCACTCCACGCACTCCACGCACTCCACGCACTCCACGCACTCCACGCACTCCACGCACTCCACGCACTCCACGCACTCCACGCACTCCACTCACTCCACTCACTCCACTCACTCCACTCACTCCACTCACTCCACTCACTCCACTCACTCCACTCACTCCACCCACTCCACCCACTCCACCCACTCCACCCACTCCACCCACTCCACCCACTCCACCCACTCCACCCACTCCACCCACTCCACCCACTCCACCCACTCCACTCACTCCACTCACTCCACTCACTCCACTCACTCCACTCACTCCACTCACTCCACTCACTCCATCACTCCATCACTCCATCACTCCACTCACTCCACTCACTCCACTCACTCCACTCACTCACCCACTCACTCCACTCACTCCACTCACTCCACTCACTCCACTCACTCCACTCACTCCACTCACTCAACTCACTCCACTCACTCCACTCCACTCCACTCCACTCCACTCCACTCCACTCCACTCAACTCCACTCAACTTCAATTCACTCCACTCAACTTCAATTCACTCCACTCAACTTCAATTCACTCCACTCAACTTCAATTCACTCCACTCAACTTCAATTCACTCCACTCAACTTCAATTCACTCCACTCAACTTCAATTCACTCCACTCACTCCACTCACTCCACTCACTCCACTCACTCCACTCACTCCACTCACTCCACTCACTCCACTCACTCCACTCACTCCACTCACTCCACTCACTCCACTCACTCCACTCACTCCACTCACTCCACTCACTCCACCCACTCCACTCCCTCCACTCACTCCACTCACTCCACTCACACCACTCCACTCACTCCACTCACTCCACTCACTCCACTCACTCCACTCACTCCACTCACTCCACTCACTCCACTCACTCCACTCACTCCACTCACTCACTCAACTCACTCACTCACTCCACTCACTCCACTCACTCCCTCACACACTCACTCCACTCACTCCACTCACTCCACTCACTCTCACTCACTCCACTCACTCCACTCACTCCACTCACTCCACTCACTCCACTCACTCCACTCACTCACTCACTCTGCACTCACTCACTCACTCACTCACTCACTCACTCACGCACGCACGCACGCACGCACGTACGCATGCACGCACGCACGCATGCACGCACGCACGCACGCACGCACTCACGCTCTCACTTCCTCTACTCACTCACTCGCTCGCTCGCTCGCTGGCTCACTCACTCACTCACTCACTCACTTACTCACTCACTCTCACTGACAAACTGTCTCTTACATCCGGTGCACATGTCGTTACCTAACTACCAAAGTGACACACCAGCACATGCACATACATACATGCATACACACAAACCTCACCCACCATCACCCCTCCATCACTGTCATTCTTCCTCTTCCCTTGTTGCTTTTCTGTGCTCCATCTAAGTCTGGAGAAGTTGTTAACATGTGGGGTTATCTGGTCCTATAATTTTAAGGGTTTCTTTAGGGTTTCTTTAGGGAGTCTTCACAAGACATCAGCTCCGCCACGCCCTCTGAACAATGCGTTGCATCTTCAGCATTGCAAGACATCAGCCCCGCCACCCTTTCTCAACATTATGTTGCATCTTCAGCATCACAAGAGATCACCCCCACCACCCCCTGTGATCACTACATAGCACCTTGAGCATCCCAATTCAATTAGCCCGCAACCCCTTTGAACACTACGTTACATCTTCAATATCACAAGAGATCAACCCTGCCACCCCCTCTGAACAATACGTTGCACCTAGAGCATCACAAGAGATCAGACCCGCCACGCCCCTTTGAACGCTATGTTACGTCTTGAGCATCAGAAGACATCAGCCCCGCACCGCCCCTGTACAACAGGGCGCACCTTGGGCATCACAAGAGATCAGCCCCGCCACTCCCTTTAAACACTATGTTGCATCAGAGTCACAGGACACTGACCCTCCCACCTCTTCTGAGAAATATGTTGCATCACAAGATAGCAATTCCGCCACTCCCATTGAACGATACTTTGCACCTTGAGCATCGTAAGACATCAATCACACCCTTCATCTGAACACCGTATTGCATGTTGAGCAGCACAAGACATCAAATCCGCTTACCTCCTCTGAATAATGCGTTGCGCCTTGGGCATTGCAAGACATCACCCCCGCCACCCCCTTTGAACACTATGTTGCATCTTGAAATGTCAACCCCGCGACCCCCTCTGAACACTACATCGCCCCTTGAGAATTGCAAGGCGTCACTCCCTCTGAGCACTATGTTGCATCTGGAGTATCACCACAAGACATCAGCCCCGCGCTCCCTCTGAACAATACGTTGCACCTTGAGCATCACAAGACATCAACCCCGCCATTTCCTCTGAAGACTATGTCGCATCTTCAGCATCACGCTAGGGAGCCTGTAGCGTTTCCTTAGGGTTTTCTTTAGGGTTTTCTTTAGGGGTTTCTTCAGGGTGGTTCTTTAGGGTTTCTTCAGGGTTTCTTGCTTAAGGGGTTTCTTAAGGGCTTTCTTTAGGGTTTCTTCTTAAGGGGTTTCTTAAGTTTTTTTCCTGCAGGGTTTGTTTAAAGTTTCCTTAAGGGTTTCTTTAGGGTTTCTTCTAGGGTTTCTTTTGGGTTTCTTTCAGGGGTTCTTTAGGGTTTCTTCTAGGGTATCTTTAGGGTTTCTGTCAGGGCTTCTTTAGGGTTTCGTCAGGGTATCTTGAGGAGCTTCTTTGGGGTTTCTTTAGGATTTTTTTTGAGTTCTTTTTTAGGAGTTTCTTTAGGGTATCTTAGTGGTTTCTTGAAGGTTTCTTTAGGGAGTCTTCACAAGACATCAGCTCCGCTACGCCCTCTGAACAATGCGTCGCATCTTCAGCATTGCAAGACATCAGCCCCGCCACCCTTTCTCAACATTATGTTGCATCTCCACCCCCTGTGATCACTACATAGCACCTTGAGCATCCCGATTCAATTAGCCCCGCAACCCCTTTGAACACTACGTTACATCTTCAATATCACAAGAGATCAACCCTGCCACCCCCTCTGAACAATACGTTGCACCTAGAGCATCACAAGAGATCAGACCCGCCACGCCCCTTTGAACGCTATGTTACGTCTTGAGCATCAGAAGACATCAGCCCCGCACCGCCCCTGTACAATAGGGCGCACCTTGGGCATCACAAGAGATCAGCCCCGCCACTCGCTTTAAACACTATGTTGCATCAGAGTCACAAGACATTAACCCTGCCACCTCTTCTGAGAAATATGTTGCATCACAAGATAGCAATTCCGCCACTCCCATTGAACGATACTTTGCACCTTGAGCATCGTAAGACATCAATCACACCCTTCATCTGAACACCGTATTGCATGTTGAGCAGCACAAGACATCAAATCCGCTTACCTCCTCTGAATAATACGTTGCGCCTTGGGCATTACAAGACATCATCCCCGCCACCCCCTCTGAACACTATGTTGCATCTTCAGGGTCACAAGACAGAAGCCCTGGCACCCCCTCTGAACACTATGTTGCATCTTCAGCATGACAAGACATCAACTCCCCCACCCCCTCTGAACAATACCTTGCACCTTGAGACATCAGCCCCGCCACCCTTTTTGAACACTATGTTGCATCTTCGAAGATCAACCCAACGATCCCCTCTGAACACTACGTCGCTCCTTGAGGATTGCAAGGCATCAGCCCCGCCACCCTCTCTGAACACCATGTTACATCTTGGGCATCACAAAAGATCAACTCCGCCACCCCTTGCTTGAATGAATGAAAGAAATAAATGAATGAATGAATGAATGGATGAATGAATGAATGAATGAATAAATCAATGCCGGAAGGAAGGAAGAAAGGAAGGAAGGAAGGAAAGTAGCAGAATGGAGAAGCAAGGGAATGAAGGAATGAGGGAATGTAGATCAAATGATATTAGAGGTTTTTAGCGCATGTCTGACAGATCAAGGTGGAAGCAACGGGCAAGGCAGTAACAAACTGCAAACAAAGCCCACAAGGGGCATTTTTTGTTTCTCTCGGAGAACATCCGAAGTCGTGGAAAAATGCCGAGAGAGCTGAGCCGACAGAAAATTAAAACGATTGCTTGGACATGTTCGGAACTGCCCATAAAGTTGCTCTTATTTCTCTTGTACCAATCTAAGATTGAAAAGCCAAAGCCCAAGTGCCTGCTCCTCCACATTCATGTGCTGATGACTTCTTTTCTACCGTGATACACGGCGGGTTGATTTAAAGACAAATTAAATAAACCCTCCTTCTATATTGCGCGCGCCAACTGAAACCCAAGACTTACAGCAACTTCAGGCAGGCTTATAGCCCAATTACTCATGCACTACGCATTAAAAAGCTTGCAATCACCACATGCAAAATAAACATACCCAGCTAGCAACTTAAGAAGGAAACATCGTTCAATCCCTGCGTTCCCTGATGCCAGCAAGGCATTGCATCATGTGCTATATACATCCAGCGTGTCCAGCCGCGAAGCCACGCCGTGTGCACTCTTGCAGAAGGAAGCGTCGCAGCGCCAACAGCGTCACAGCGTCGCAGCAGCGCTCCTGTTTCGCAGTGTTGCAGCGTCGCAGCGCGAAGAGCCTCACAGCGTCGCAACAGCGTCACAGCGTCGCAGCGTCGCTCCTGTGTCGCATGCAGTGTTGCAGCGTCGCAGCGCGAACAGTGTCGCAGCGTCGGTCCCGCGTCGGTCCCGCATCGCAGCGTTGCAGTGTCAACAGCGTCGCAGCGTCGATCCCGCGTCGCAGCGTTGCAGCGCCAACAGCACATCGCAGCGCCGCTCCAGCGTCGCAGCGTCGCAGCGTCAACAGCGCTGCAGCGTCACTGGCCCAACGGCAGCGTCGCAGCGTCGCAGCGTCGCAGCGCCGCCCGCCCCCCGGTGCGTCGTAGCATCGCAGCGCCGCCCGTCGCCGGGAGTTCACAGCCCCCTTTGCCCTCCACCGTAATTTCTTGAATTGAAACAGAGCCAGAATGCTCATGGTCATTGCACAAATGCAGAATCCAAAGTCATTCCAAAGCACATTGTTTAGGCTTGCATTCAGGGGTGGAAGCCTCGAAAGGGCGACTAAGGGATGGCTTGTTCAAAAATTGGATATTTACAGGGGGAAAGCACGACAGGGATGCGGAGGGATGACATTGACTTCCCCCTGTTGCCATTTTGGCTCAAGCCACCCAGGTTTGTAGCCAAGCAAATAGGCATTTCGGGCGCACTTTTAAAGCCATGGCGGGCTTGTTCAAAGCCATGCTGGCGGTGCTGGCCCTGTGCTGCGGAGGTGAGATGAACAGAGATGACGATGGACAATGGTTTGTGCAATGCCGGGTGTATTGCATCTTACTCACTGTCCCTTTTTTTGTGCTAGCTACTTCGTGAGTTATCAATTCGTTGCATTGAATTTGAATTTTGACGTCCTTGCAATCTTTTCTGGTGTGTGTATGGGTATGGCTGCGGTTTCAAGACGTTTGTGCAGTAAAGCCGGTAAGATTGAATGGATGATGCAAAGTTGGAGCCGGATTTTCCACATCGTGAACTTGGTGAGGAAAACTGTGTGTGGGAGAAAAGTGTGGTGGCCTCTCTTGAAGATTATGGTGATTTTAACAGGTTGTGCTTGTTTTTGCTGGCTTGAGTCACCGTGGAGCTTCAAGTTCTATCAGCGCTTCGTGGCTATGTGGTCCACTGCTTGGATGCATTTGTGGGACCTTTGGGGCTCTTTTGCTGCTTTTGTATTCTTCCACGTCAAAGCCATGATTTTGCAGACTCATGCTTCGTGTGTTTCTGGACACACCGTGGATGGTTTTCAGGCAACTCCTGGATTCGAAATACCGGTGAATTGCGTTGCGCAGATGGTTGACACGGATTTCAAACCAACTTGGAATCATGGTTTGCTGTCAGCTGTGGCGATGATGTCTTATTATTTCGTGACCCTTTGGCAATTTTGCTCCACTAGGACATGCAAGCTTGTTTCATGGGGGAGCGTTTTTACAATGATGATTTCTGGTTTGGTTTTCTGCAACCGATCTCTTTGCCATGTCACGCAAAGGCCTCAGATTGCTGAGGTTGTCTCTGCAATGTCACAGTGGTGCCAGCAGTTTCAATTCACAGGTGCCGATCTTGTTTGTTTAGGCCTCAGTTTAATTTGTGTGCGATGTTTCAGACAAGCCGTCATTTGGAGTTTCCAAACCAGACATGATGCTTCTGTTGCATACATGCAGAAGCACTTTTTGCGAAATGCCGCGGTCGTATTTTGCTTGCATACTTGTTTGTCCAATCCGACCAGCCTCTCTTTCGTTTTCGCCGGGGCCTACAAGGTCCTTGTCCTGATGTGCGGAAAGAAGAGAATAGTAGGTTGTGGAATAGCACTCCTTGGCATCATGCTCATGCGAATGTTGTTTTCAATGCATCGGTTCCTCACATGGAATGCACAGAAAGCGCTGCTGTGGTTCTGTCATCTGGCATGCAAGATCATGGTCATCGCTTTCTTTTTCCGAAAGCTGTTGACTGAACCTTCTTTTGTGAATCTGCTTTTGATTGGTTTAGGGGTTGACATCATCGATTTGGTGACATTAGCTGTTTTCAGGATAATGCTGTCACTTCACCATTTGAATGCAAGGCCAAAGAAAGTCTTCAAGTGCAGAAGAGTTGGCCGAAAGCGCTGCCGATTGCATCGTAAGTGCATCCGAAAGCCAAGAGTCAGTTTGTTTAATAGGGTAGGCCGTTTCCTGTCCTTTTGCGTACGTGCGCAGTTTTGCCCATTCTGTCAAAACATGCCTGAGCATTCGCAAGCCTCCCCGCCCAGATCTTCCTTCCGCGGGGGAGGTCGTAGAAACAGTCCAGAGACACCGGAACAGAAACTGCTGCAAGGTTTGCAGATTTTGTTGAAAGATACTTTGCAGGCCTCTAGCTCCGGAGCCTCAAACAAAAAAGGCAAGGGTAAGGGCTCCGGCAAAAGTAGTGGTAAAAGCCTACCTTCCAAACAGAGAGATGCGAACCATGATGGCAGCTATGGGCTGATTCAAGCCTTGCAAAAACTAACTGCCCGAGCCGCAAAGAAACCACAAGGGTTGCTCCAAAGGTTGAAAACATTGGTTCAAGTTACTGAACGTGGTATGTTGCGACCAAACAAGAGAAAGAAAGATCTGCCGCCGCATGAGGCGGTCCCGCCAGTGAAACCAAGCACACGATTCAAAAGTTCAGAGAATTTGGTAGATGGTGCTCCTAAGCCAAAAACACGATGGCAACGCGACAGATCCTGGAAAGCCCGTGCCCAGGACTGGGGCGTCAAAACTGTTTTGCGTGGCCCCACAGCTCTGTGCAACGCTCTTGACAGTGGGGACACCGGTGCTCTCCTGTGTCAAGTACAAAATCTGGATGATTGGAATGAAGCCCTCCAAATTTCTCATGCTGCTGGTCGCACCAATGTCACGGTTGTTCTTGAAGCTGCACCTAACATGTCTCCAGAACTTGGCAAATTGAGATATCATGGTTGGACAGCCTTGAACACACGTGCAGCTGGTTATGCCGATGATAAATTGGTCCAGCGCTTGGTTTGGATTGCGCGGTGCTCGCCAAATGCACCCACATTGGTTCCAGGATCCGTGCTGACAGGCGCCAGGCGGCCTGTTGTCCAGAAACACGGCCATGAAGAGTCTTTTGTTTTTCGAATTAGTTGTGACATGCGATTTATTGCCAGTGACAATCGCCATCATATCACACAGGGACCTGGGAAATTTTTTCGTTTGTGGCTGTCTGATTTAGGCCCAAACGCTAGGGATCTTCTGCTTCACCTTGGTGACACGTGGGGATTCCAAAAACTCGAGGCTGAAAACCTGGTTCGAGGATTTGCTCGCGTCAAAGGCAAAGACAGGGCCCTGCAGTTGATTAAAGCGAGCGGCTCAGAACACAAAGGTCAGGTTTGGTTTCTTGATCCTGCCAGATGGGATGGCCTCGCAGAAACACCTCCACGCATGCTTTGGGTGGACAAACTGGAAAATGAACAACAAATTGCATTTGCTCGTCGCGTAGCTCATGATTCGGGTCCTTTTGGCATGGCTAGGGGTCGTGTACAGCTGGCTCTCAGGGTCAAACCAGACGATGAGCGGCTCAAACCCACTTCTAGTGTTTGGCGGGTTGAGACAGTTCCGTTTGGTTGGGATTTTGAAAATGTGGAAGAAACTCTGGTTGAAGCAGGTTTCTCTGAAATTGATATTTTAGCAAAGCAACGCCGTCGTGGTGGCACTGCTTGGGTTTTCAAAGGCATGAGAAATGATGACCGTGATCAAATACAAACCCATTATGATGCGGACGAGACGTGCAATGAGCCACCATTAGATCTGTTTTTAGTTAAGCAGTCCAAACGACGTGCGCCAGGAAATGTCCAGCCGTTGAAAGCAGAAAATGATGTGCTCTTTTCACTAGATGCATTTCACAAAAAAGGTAAGGGTAAAGGCAAAGGAAAAGGCAAGCACAAATCCAAGCTTGAAGTGCCTGACTTTGCAACCACGCTTGCCTTACCGAAAAGTAGTCCACCTCCATTACCCTCCAAGGATGATCGCGGTAACGAAGCTATGGATGTCAGTCTGATTAGCGTCCCAGATGCAAGTGATGTTGAGGATGAGCCCATGCATGTCCAGGGCACCAAACGCAAAGACCAGGCCATGTTGACCAGCCCGCAAAAAACTGGTCATGACAAAAAGAGGATGAAAGTGCCCGAGAGGCTTCAAAAAGTTCCGAACCCTGGGGAAGGGAATTGCTTGTTTTACTGTCTAGCTCAGGCGGAGTCTACCCCAGGTAAGTCCCGCAGCCACAGGCAGGTGCGTGCATTTGTTGTTGCCTACATGACCAAACACTTCAAGAAATACGAGGATTTCTGGGACGGTTTAAGCCCGAGCAACATTCCCATGGAGGGTGGGTTTGACGATTATTTACAAGCCCTTGAAAAAGATAAAGCTTGGGCGGGATATTGTGAAATCGAAGCATATGGCGAAGCCATGCGCCGACCTGTACTTGTTGTGCATGCCAAGGACAATGTTGTCCATGCTTTTAATAGTCATGGCGATAAGGATGTTGTCTGTCTCTGGTACAAGGATGAACATTATGAGCTTATTGTTCCTTCAGACGCAGATATTCAGGCCCTGTGGCAGAATGCTGAAGACGGTGGCACCAAGGGTTACCGCGGGGCCGCAAAGAAGGCACGCTTGGCTGCCGACAATGCCTCTATTTGCCTTTCACAATTTGCAACTCCCAAATCCAGCAGGCCAAGCCCAAGGTTGACCGATTTTGCCCAGAGCACCCCTGCCAAACGGAGTGCATGTCTGACTGATTTTGCATCAACGGCCAAACCGAGCCGTCAAAAGACCGAGCAATCAGAAGCCGAGCCATGTGGTTCCAACCCATCTGCCGCATCAGCTTCTGCGTCTGTTGCCACTGGGCGCGACCGGGAAATCACGTGGACATGTCACATTTGCAACGTCTCTTTCACTGACAAAGCATGCATCGTTTCAAAAAGACGTACGGATCACATTAGGCGTACGCATCGTGGTACCCCAACCACCAATTTTAAAAAGGCTGTTGATCAGTACAGGGCTCCGGTTACTGCCGTATCGTATGGGCCCACTCATGCTGCTGTTTCTTGGACTTGTGGTTTTTGCATGGGCACCCTCCCCATTTTGCCTAAGACACATCAGAAAGCATCAATCGTTGCTCATTTGCGCTCCTGCGCCAAGGCCCCAAAAGGGGCCACCAGAGGCGACTCCATTCTTCGCCTTTGCAAGAGAGCAAGCGTGTCATCTGATGTACCTCACAGAAGCATTTTGCCTTGGAAGCTGAAGCATCGCCAGATGTATGTGCAACTCAACAAGTTTGCCAAGGAGCAAGGACACTCCCTATCCCAAGTGCAGAGACGTACTACTGGAACGAAAAAATTGGCTGGTGGGTCGAAAAAAGTTATTTTCTTCATGGCTCAGCATGCTTGTTCCATTTGTGCTGGTTACTGGAAAACTGAGAAGTCCGTGAGAGCTGCAGGTCCTTGTGGCGGGCGGACTGCTCGTGCCGAGTGGTTAGCCATGCCTGGTCGCCAAAAATGCTGGCGTCAGGCTCCCAAAGAGCGCCAAGAGGCGCTGCACAAGGCTTGGCGTTTGAGTGCTACTGAGCGTAGGAAGCTTGATGATGCTTGGGCTAGCGCCAAGAAAAAGTCGCGCAAGAAGTGGCCGCCTAAGTCATGGAAACGCGATTTGACTGCTGAGAATATACACCCCCATCCAGGCCCAGGCCATCCTGACCACTGGATTCTCTCGTGGAATTGCCGTGGATCGTGCAATGCTTGGAGGGGCCTAAACTTGCTTCAGGATGAGGGTAATTCTGTTTTATGTCTTCAAGAGCCTGACTTCGAGCCTCGTCAAGGCTCCCAGTATGTTGAAAGGCTTCAGAAACTTGGGTACAAGTGTTGGACCATTCCGGCCAAACCTATTCGCACACTTAAACGTGAATTTTACCGAGGTGGTCTTTTGGTTGCATTGCGAGAGCATCTCAGAGGAGGCATCTGGGACACACTGGCTTGCGATGAAGGGTATGTCATGACTTTGGATCTTCAATCGTGCCTACTTTCCTCAGTTTGGCGCCGGCCAAGCCAACTTGATGGTTTGCAATTTTTGGAATATGTTGCTACGGTCACTGAAGAAGCACAACGCAGGCAGATACCTGCACTTTGGGTAGGTGATTGGAACGAAACTCCTGATGACAACGCCGCATCCATTTTCTTGAATGGCAGTGTTCTGGCTGTCACGGATCCTGATCAATGGGTGCCTAGCCGGTTCGAAGGTAAAAGATGTCTTGATTACGGAATTCTCAGCGGCGGGTACGGTTTTGCTGATTGCCCGCGTTACAGTGAATGTAAGATTTCTGATCACAAGATGTTTTGGCTTAGATTGCGCTTGCCCATTTTCCAGACTGATACGTGGAGGTTCGCTTGGCGGCCTAACTATGAATGTCCTCCGGAAGTGCCTGTTGAGCAATGGCGGGCCGTGCTTGCAGAACAATGGGCCGCTTACGTGCCATGTTTTTCTCAGGATCCCGACCAAGATTGGGAATATTTTCACCAGTTTGCTGAAAAGAGCATGCGTGAAGCATTGCACTTGTGTGGCCAGCCCGTGCCTAGGCCAGGCCATGCGCGCGGGAATTTGCCTCGTGTGATCAAGGCTGAACGCCCCCAGGTGAATACGTTCCCTGCCAGAAAACTTGTTAATGTGCTTGGTCGTCTCTATGAAGTGAAGCGACAGTTAGCCAAGTCCCAGGGAGACAAAAAGCTTTTGCAAAAATTATGGTCGACTTGGCCGTCTGAATACAATGAGCTTTGGGGGTCTTGGAACCACGCTATTGAAGTGTTTGAACAACGCATTGCGCTTGAAAACAGGAAGTCCAAGAACCAAAGGCTGACCGAGTGGCGTACCAGAATGCGCCAGGGGGGCAAAGAGGTGACCCGGTGGATGAAGCCTCACAAACCTCCAACACCACGCTCTGTTTCCGAAGATTCTTGCGCCACGATCACGCAAACCCTTGATTGTATTCGTTCTTTTTGGCAGCGTATTTGGAAACGTGATGACCTCGTTCCACACTTACCCCCAGAATTTAGAACAATGGAAGCCCTGGCTGGACCCCAAACTGATTGGATGCCAGATGCTGCCCTCATCCATCAGGCCGCTCTCAGAGCCTCGGGGTCTGCAGCCGGATGTGACGGTTGGTCCGGCAGCGAAGTTTGCCATTTCCCGCTTGTTGCTTGGGATCACTACCGTGATTTGGTTTTGCATTGGTCTCAGTTAAAACAATTCCCACAGGCATGGCTGCAGGTTCGTCAGGTTCATTTAAGAAAGGATGACGGTGGGACTGTAGGGTCTTTGCGGCCTATTGCAGTTGAAAGCATTTTTCTTCGGTTGGTCTCCTCATCTTATGTGAGGACCCCACAGGTTCAGGAATGGATTGCGTCTCGGGTCCCCGAGCAGTGCCATGGAGGCTTGAAATCCCGGGGGGTTGCCACGGCATGGAGGCAACTCAATGAAGCGTTTGAAAACCAGGAAGTTCTTGCTTCTTTAGATTTCTCCAAATGTTTTGATTTTGTCCACCCAGGTTTGGCCATTGAAAACATGCAACTGCAAGGGTTGCCAGATGAGTGGGCTAACATTTTGATGTTTGTATGGGGTCATCAAGTGCGATGGCTGTGCTTGGGGAAAGCTGTGCACCCAACGCCGGAGCATGTCCAGACCTCCATGCCGCAAGGTGATGCCTTTGCACCTCTGGCTCTTATCATGTTGCTCATTAGGCCCCTTCATGATGTGTCTTCCATTCAAGACTTGCGTCAGGTTGCATACGTTGATGATCGCGCTTTGAGCGCGCCTAATGTTCCACGTTTAATTGCTGGCATCCATAGATGGCGCAGCTGGAGTGCCACTTTGGGTCTCCATGAAAATGTTCAAAAAATGCGTTTAGTTGCCTGCACTGCGCAACAAAAGCAAGAGATCAATGACGCAGGGTTTGGTGAGTATCTCCGACCGGCCACTCGGGTCTTAGGTATTGACTTTAAGGAAAGTGACCTTATTGTTTCCCCTGTTCTTGAAAACCGTTTGCAAGAAGCAGTGTTTGCCGCTCACCGTTTGCAGAAATTGCCGGTTGCCCGCGATATCAGGATGTCTTTGTACAGGTCCAGAATCATTTCACTCGCCACCTGGGGCGCTTGGTTTGAACGATTGCCGCAGTCACAGTTGCCTTCGCTTCGAAAGGCATGGCATGCCATTTCCTATCTGCAAGGTAACGCTTCGAGACCTCTTTTCAACCTGCTTGTAGGTCATATGTATCATGCTGAGTTTTGGGCCACCATGTCTTCCATTCGGACCATGCGCCAAGTTCGTGCCCCTTGGCGAAGGATGCCACGACCTGCTGGCAGAGTTTCATTTGCGCACGCATGCGAGAGCTGAACTGGGAATTTCGCGGTCCATGGATGTTTGCACATGAGGATTTGGGTCATGTCGATTTATCCAATCCAGATGAAGCTGTTGTGAAACTCACCGAGCACAAGGTGAGAGAAAGTTGGCGCCGAGTGCAATTTGCCCTTTGGAAAAAGCAGAACCGCCGTGATAGGCATTATTTGCTTGATGTGCCGTATGAGGAAAGTCGTGTTTCCGATGCCCGCAAGTTGTTCTCTCTCACGTGTGATAGTCATCAGAGGGCCGTAATGCTTGGTTCTGCGCATTCCACGGCATGTTATGATAAGATGCGTGGACACGAAGTGAGGGAACAATGTCCCTTTTGCGGTGAGCAAATCCCACCTGTCTGGGAACATCTCTCCTGGCATTGCTCCGCCGAACAGTTGTCTTCCGGCCGCCCTGAGGTCCCTGAAGATGAATTGCAAAATCGTCTTGCTTGGCCCACACGTGGGTGTGATGCCTATGATAGAGCGGTTCTTCACCACATGGCCCGGGTCAGGGCCACTGTGCGTGAAAACATGAATTGATCATGTCCCGTTGGCTGCGGTGTCCGGTACCTTCGGGTATTTGAGGCATCCAGTCGTTCAACCCATAATAATGTCTGAGGACCGTTGAGCAGGCAAGACTCTTGGAAATTGAACAGAGTACTGGCAATTCATAGGCGCATGGTGTGACGAGAACCAGTTTGGCAAGATCTATGGCCAAATTTCGAGGGCGAGACGGTGGGCAGCGTGAAAAATTGCAGATGTGATCGCAAATCATGTAAAGAAGCGTCTTTGGACCTGTTTCTGGGAATCGTGAAACCACAAAAGTCTTTTGAATGCAAACAATTAGACATTGCAAACATGAATTTGACTCAAATGGCAACTTGACCAAAGTTTATCATGATTATAAACTTGCGCAGCACATGCATCCGTGACTAGCAGATTCCGTGGCTCGGATAATCTAGTATCTGAATCCTTGGCGGGCCGACCATGGCTTCCCACAGCTCGGATGACGACTGGGCGGGGTTGTGGGGCGACAAGGCCTCATTGGGTTTGTCTGTTGCCTCCTTGTCCCAGTGACCTGGATGTTTATCGAGGCATGATTCTCAGCATCATTGTCATCATGTTTCACTTTCTGGTATAGATTATTTACGGCGTATTTTTTTGCATTTCCTTCGTAATGCATATTTCATGATAGCAGTCATGAAGTGAGAGCGGGTTATCAGGTGATGCAAGATCCGGATGCGTATCAGCTGGCTGGCTTAAGGATTGGAACGTTGTGACCATGTCTTCAATGACCTTGTGTTCAGTACATGTCAATTTTACAATGAAACTACAATTGCAGATTCATGACACTTTCTTTTTGTTTGGAGTGCATTCAACTTGCCGGGGGGTGTTGTGTAGCGCCATGGATGGAGATGAGGAGTCGACAAGCCTCAGAGGTTTGCGTCTGAAGTGGCAGAAACTTTCACACGGAATTTCCACTGATGTTGAGTCTCATGAAGAACATGTGGATGGCGATTCTCATGTGATGCACCATGTTTTCCCTGATGCCAGCAGTAGTGTTTTCCTGCCTGGTGGTGACAAACAACGTGATGCTGACCCTGCAATCCGCGGTAGCCCGGACCTGGATGTTTGGCCCCAAACCCAGTTTGATGCTGAGTCTTTGCAGTATGAACCTTCCTTGGCACACACCGCTGATGAGACTACAGATGTAGGAGGAAACAGCTCTTTTGTTGATGACAATGCTGCAGTGTCAGATCTTTTCATCAGAGGGGCCCGACATGCGGGAATCACTATGCCTTGGGAGACACCGCTGATGCGTGGTATCTTTGGTGAACTGGGACCCAGCGTGAACCTTAATATGCCGCTGGATTGGGGTACATCAGATCTGCCACTTTCAGACTTGGAAGCTTCCAATGTGACTGAGCCTTTGATTCCGTCACAATGCAGGTGGTCATGTGCTCAGTATGTGCTGCATAAGTCTGATGAAACATATCTACAGCAGAAAGACAGAACAATGAAAGGCGCACTTGCCAAGTGGAAATTTTTGGTCTTGACTGACTGTCGTTTCTCCGAAGTTGGCCGTCAGCTCATAGATGCTGACGATGAGCAGGTAGCTTTGGTGTTGACCTCAGTGATGGGTGTTAAGTCACCCAACACAGTGCTGAAACGGGCTGGAGCCATGTTGATGTATTTTCGATGGCATGCTGTACATGGAACCGGAAACTGGTTACCTTTTGATGAGAACACTGTCTGGCGATACATCATGCATCAATCTGCAACGTGTGGAGCAGCGTCGAGATCTCAGTCATTTGTGCAAGCGCTTAGATTTGGACACTATGTCATGGGTTTCGACAATGCTTTGATGTGTGCAAACTCAAGAAGGATCGTTGGACAGGCACAGCTGCAACTGTCCACAAAGGCACCAACCCGTCAGGCGCGACCACTGACTGTCAAGGAGGTCAAGGCGCTGCATGCCATCGCTGATGGTGTCAGCCACTCGTTGGTGGACCGGTGCATGGCTTCAAATTTGCTGTTGGCTATGTATGGAAGATGCCGTGTCTCTGACTTGAACTTCGTCCATGAGATTTTGCATGATGTGTCAGGGAGCTCTGGTTTCCTTGAAGTGACAACGAGGTATCACAAGTCAGCCAGGTCAGCCCAACAGAAGGCACTGCTTTTGCCAATTGTCATGGCAAGCGGCGGAGTCACGGATGTCCCATGGCTCCATGCATGGATTGCAAATCGCAAGGCTTGCGGTCTTGCCACATCAGGACTTGTGCAAGGAGCCCTGATGCCAGCGCCTTGTTTAGGCGATACAGTTAGCTGGATGAAGCGACCCCTGACGCCCGGAGAGGTGAGCAACATATTGAAAGGTTTTCTGGCATGCGATGATCCTGCACTTTCCAGTCATAGCCTGAAGGCTACCACACTGTCTTGGGCTTCCAAGGCGGAGGTCCCAAGAGAGCAACGCAGGATCCTGGGGCGACACAGCTCCGCAGTGCAATGTGCGGACTCCTATTACAGCAGGGACATGAGCATTGGGCCGGTGAACTCATTGTTGAAAGTCATCAACATGGTCAGAGATGGCACTTTTCAGCCAGATGCTTCAAGGGCAAACTATTTTCCAGCTAGTGCAACCATGTCTGCCAGCACACCAGCGCATGTGATGATGCAACCTTTCACACCAGCTTTCCTGGAGAGGGGGCAACCTTCAACTCCCTTGGTACCGGCTCGAGTTGCTGGAGCTGGACGTGGGACACCTGTGGGGCCGGTGCCAATGTCACCGGTAGACGCCGCCGATGTGAAGAGTGAATCAAGCTGGAGCTGTCTTGGCGCAGGCCGTGAACTTGGAGTGATTGAGTTGTCTTCGGACTCAGAAACGGAGAGCTCTGAGAGCAACAGCGTGGTGGACTCGTCTGATGAGGACGATGCAATTGACCTGGACTCTGACCCGGAAGGAGAGGAGCACTGTGATGTCGTTGGCAAGGCTGACTATGGAATCGCAACAAGGAATTTGAAAACGAAGGTTGTGCATGAGTGTAGAGACAAGTCGCCTGTTGTCTTTGGCAACCAAGACGATTTTTTGGCAGCCATGGAGGGTGAGCTCACAAAGTGCGGAAGGATGGTCACAAAGCAATTTGCTATGGTGACTGGAAACTTTGATTGGACGGCGAAGTGCCGAGTGTGTTTCAAGGGACGCAGGGATCCAAACAACTTGAATTGACATGGCCTGCCACATTGCTTTCACCCTTCGATATGTTTCACCGTGTCCGAGCCTTGCTGCAAAAAGTTGTTTTTCAGCGTTTCATGTCACCAGTGGCAGATGTGCACACTGGAAAAACGCAAATGAATTTCTGAATGCAGATGAAGTCTTGGTGAAATTTTGCGGCATTATTCCACAGTTGTCACTCATGTCTTTCATGTCAATGTTTGCTTTTGATGTGTATTTCTGCTGGCGATGTGCCAGAACTCTGATTGGAATGCGATGTGCATTCACCACAATGTGTGGTCATCCGCAGCGATGTGCTGAGGAGCACAACATGGAATAGCTGGATGTCAGCAAATGTTTGATTTGTGAAGCCTTTTCATTTTCAGTGATGTTTTTCAATGTCAGGATGCACCTCTTTGAGCTTCAATGTTGCTTCATGGATCTCTCACATGTTTTTTTCTCAGGGTCATTTGACTTCACTGACTTTTGATAGTTTGTTTAACTCCACGGGTTTTCGGCACCCACACTCGATTGTGTTGCCATGACTTCAATAGTGGATTCAAAAGCTCATTTCTCGAAGAGATGCCGAGACATGGGCATGACGGATCGGGCTATAGCAAGCCTTACACAAGGCAATCTGGATACTATGGGCAAATTGGCCTTTGCCATTGGTCAACCAGGCCACCTTTTGGATGCTACAGAGTTTGCTACGTTCGCACAGAACACCTTGGGAGCCATGATCAACCAGGCCGACACGGCCGTTCTCAAACGTTTGGTGTTTGAGGGGCACACAATGGTGCTTGGACAGCTCCGTGAACTGGTTACAGATCCAAACGCTGCTTCAAGCAGAAAGCTCCCAGCAGTGGAGCGAGAACATCGCATGGCCGAGTTGCGCCAGAGACTTGTCGGGGTGGTCTTGGAAAGACAACTTGAACCGTCACATGAGTTGCTTGAATCGATGATGCAACAGAAGGAGGCCAACCAATTGAACTTTGTGCAAATTGAGCGATGCACCTCAAGAGAATGGGAGATCACCATGGGCAAGAACAAGAAACAGTTGGCCTTGGATACAGAGAAACTGATCATAAAGGAGAAGTCTGACATCCCCGATCAGTTCCACAGTTCGGAGTTGCAGGCGTTTGAGGCGCTACGCAGAAGGGGCGTGGCCATGACCTTCGCTGACATGATTTCTTGGGAGGCGCATGAGAGGTATTTACAACAATTGACCTCTCACCTTCGCAACGAGCCACCTCCAAATTTCATGCGCCCGACATTGCCTCAAATTTTGAAGGCTGATCGACAGGTGTTTTTGTTCCTGATCCGTGTGGGGGTGGACTTGAAACGGCAGCCAGACAACAGTTTGCAACTTGATGAGAAGATTTTTACAGCTTTACAGTCCTACGAAGTGGGGTTTCATTTGTTGCCCCTCCCGAAGGCCACTCACAAGGCAGAGACACCAAGCCAGCCGGCGCACAACACTTCATCCTATGGGAGTGGCAAAGGCAACTGGACAGATAGGAGATCACACCCTTACAAAGGCAAAGGCGGAGGTTCACATGGAAAAGGAAAGAACAAAAGCGGGCGCTCAGTGTTGCCCAAATTTTTGCTGGGACGTGACAACACGAACATGGACATGCATGGAAGGCGCCTATGTTTCAACTACCAGATGGCGAAGTGCAATGATGCACCAGACGGAGGTGAGTGCCCACGTGGATGGCACCTTTGCAGCAGGAAAGGGTGTCATGCTCCTCATGCTGAAAAAGATCATGATCAGAAGAAGAAGTGACACGCCAGGGGCCGCATCAGCTCTTTGGTGGAGGCTGGTGTGGGCCTGAATGAATGTTTGATAATAGAGGTATTTGCAGGTACGGGAAGAGTTACTGCGGCCTTGAAACAACTAGGCCTCTTCAGTTCATTTGGGACTGATCACATTCGCCACAAGAGTGCAGTGGCTCCTTTGGTACTTGCAGATTTGACGACAGGGCCAGGCGTCGAGTTGTTGATGCAGTGGCTCGCAAATCCACGAGTGGTTGGCATTTTTCTTGCACCGCCTTGCGGAAGCGCCTCAAGGGCACGATCCATCCCAATCAAACGCAAGAAGCCTGGCGACCCAGAACCACCTCGACCGCTACGGTCAAATCAGTACCCAAACGGGTTACCTTTTCTCAGTTTTGTTGACCGCATGAAGATTTCAAAGGCCAACAGGCTGTACCACCTTACAGCTAAGCTGATCCAATGGGCTGTTGAAACAGACTGCCTCTTCTGTGTCGAGAATCCACAATTCAGTTTCTTCTGGCAAACCAGTTTTATTCAAGCGGTCATTGGACTCATGAGTTTTACAGTTTTCCAGTCTTGCCAGTACGGAAGTACCCGACCGAAGCGCACCATGCTTGGTTTCAACGCTGAAGAGTTCCAATGCATCAACAAAATGTGCGCTGGAGTGTCCACATCACATAGACATGAACAATGGGGGCTGACAGCCTCAACAAATCAATTTGCGACGGCAATGGAGACAGCTTATCCCATGAAGTTAGCCAAGATGATAGCCTTACAATTTGTGCTGGCGTTGCAGAGACGAGGCCTTTTAATGCCCCCAGAGACCCTTGCGGAGATTTCGCAATTTGACACGTCATTTTTGTCTTCCTTGAGGGCTCAGACTGGAATACAAGCGAAAGCATCAAGACTGCCACCACTGATCCCAGCGTATGCAGCCAAGGTGGCATTGACAGCCTTCAAGTCTGACCTGCCACAGTTTGAGGTCGGTCACAAAGTGTCTGGAATTTTCAATGTGGAAACATACAATGCAGCAACTTCACTTCCAAAGGGTTCGAAATTGCTCTTCACAACAAATGCATTGCTTCCCTCCAAATGTTTGCAAGGGGGGGTGTTTGTTTCCGGTCAGCAACTTCAACAATGCGAGGTTGACAGGATAGTCGAGCTATGTGGCAACTCCCCTATCCAAAAGACGGGTGTGACTGAAACCCAAGTTTGGGGAGTTCCTTGGAGCGAGCAACAGTTTGTCGAGCAAATGGTGCTTTTTGGGCACCCCATGAATTTGCAATCAAATTTGCCTGAGGCCTTGCGTGACACCTTGGAAATATACAAATCAATGGATGCTCAACAGAGGATGGCATACAGGGCAAACAAACTGGGTTTTTGGTTGAAGAGATTACTGGAGCTGAAAAACCAAGAAAACACCTTGAAACAGTCACTCGACCCTGAGGTCGCTCAAGTGCTGCAGACCAAGAACATCCTTTTGTGGAAGGACATGCTGGAATCAACCCAGTACTCAGATATGGAAGTTGTGAGCGAGTTTATGAGTGGCTCAATGCTTGTTGGTTGCGTGGAGCGGACTGGACTGTGGCCGGCCAAATTTCAGCCGGCGGCCATCGGGGTTGAAGAACTCCACCAGGTTGCCACCAAGGAACGCACTCTTTTTCAGCGACAGTTTGGACAATGCAACCAGGAGCAATACCTGGACGAGGTATGGGCAAAGACCTTGGATGAGGTCAAAGCTGGAGCATTGGTGGGGCCACTTGACTTGAGTGAGATACCTGACAGTTATCCCCTTTCAAGGAGATTCGGAATTTTGCAAGGTTCAAAACTACGTTGCATTGATGATTACTCCCGTTCCAGCGTTAACAGTGCAGTGCAAACCTGTGAGAGCCCGAAGCCTCACACGTTGGATGTGTATGCAGCCCTTTGCGTTTTGGTCATGTCTTCTTGCGGCCACACAAACAACAAATGGCGGGGCCGTACCTTCGACTTAACTGGCGCCTACCGTCAGTGCGCTGTGCATCCTGAATCCAGGCCATATGCACACATCGCTGTCAGACATCCCTCCACCGGCGACATCAAAGCGTTCAGGATGCTGGCGCTCCCATTCGGAGCAGTAAGATCAGTGCATTCATTCCTGAGAGTATCAGCCAGTTTATGGTTCCTGTTGGTAAAGGAGTTTCTGGTTTTGACCACAAATTATTTCGACGACTTCGTCACCCTTGCTGAGGATATTGAAGCTCCGGCAGTTACAGCTTGTGTTCACATGTTTTTCAAGTTGGTTGGCTGGGCATTCGCTGCTGAAGGCCCAAAAGCCCCAGAGTTCGCTGAGCTTTTTACTGCCTTGGGTGTCACAATAAATGTCGGCAGATTACATGAAGGTTTGGTCACGCTTGGGAATACTGAGAGCCGCAGGGAAGAACTCTTGAAGTGTTTGGGCGAAGTTTTGGCGTCCAAGAAACTTACCAAAGCAGAGGCTCTTCGTTTACGGGGGCGCCTGCAATTTGCAGCAGGCAATGTCTTCGGCCGTGTGGCCAAAAGTGCCCTTGCGGCGGTATCAGCCCATGCGTACGATGGTGGATCGTCCACGCTTAGCAATCAAACTTTCTTGGCTCTGGCACTGCATAAAAAGTTTCTGGAGATTGGCAGGCCACGTGAACTGCGACCAACTTGCAACGTCTCATGGTACATACAAACTGATGCTTGCTACGATCCGGAAGACACTCAGATTTTTTCAGGTATTGGTGGTGTTTTGTTTTCGCCAGACGGCAAGCCAGTGCAGTTCTTTTCACAACGCCTCAGCGAGCAAATGATTGCAGAGTTGAACCCTGGATCACGGAAAACAGCAATCTTCGAATGTGAATTCCTTGCCCTTTTTTGTGCAATGCTCGTTTGGGGCAGCTTAGTTAGCAGTGCTGTAGTTGTGTACACCGACAACAATGCAGTTCGGGATGCGATGATCTCTTGCCACACTACAAACAATGTGGCTAAAAAGATTCTGATTGCGACACTGTCTCTTGAAAGTGAACTGCAGCTAGCACCATGGTATGCTAGAGTCCCGACAGACTCTAACATGGCTGACAATCCATCTCGACTTACAACCAGCCCACTACTGAAGATGGGTGCGAAGCAATGTGAAGTTTGCGTTGAGGAATGCTGGCGTGTTCTAGTGACCAGAGCTGAAAGTTGGGGAGAACAACAGGTCACTCGAGCACCCCAGTTTAAAAGTGTGCTGTGAAGTGAGCTGCATCGTCATCCTGTCAGATCAGATTCATTGCATTGCAGTTTCAGCTTCACATTTTGTCGCTTGCATGGTACTGCAGTTTGGCCAGCGTTTGCAAGACTGATAAGATAGCAGTCATGAAGTGAGAGCGGGTTATCAGGTGATGCAAGATCCGGATGCGTATCAGCTGGCTGGCTTAAGGATTGGAACGTTGTGACCATGTCTTCAATGACCTTGTGTTCAGTACATGTCAATTTTACAATGAAACTACAATTGCAGATTCATGACACTTTCTTTTTGTTTGGAGTGCATTCAACTTGCCCCGCCCTCTTGCCACCCTATTGGCAAGTTGTCTGCACTCCACTTGCTTGACGTCTTCCTCCACAACATTTTCCGGAAGTCACATGTCAAAACGACATGCCAAACCCTTGGCCTGAACAACAGGTCACTCGAGCACCCCAGTTTAAAAGTGTGCTGTGAAGTGAGCTGCATCGTCATCCTGTCAGATCAGATTCATTGCATTGCAGTTTCAGCTTCACATTTTGTCGCTTGCATGGTACTGCAGTTTGGCCAGCGTTTGCAAGACTGATAAATCGTGTTCTTTTTTCAAATCTCTCTCTCTCTTTTTTTTTTCTCTCTCTCTCTCTCTCTTTCTCTTGCTATCCCTCTCCCTTTCTCTTGCCATCCCTTTCCTCTTGTACACCCATTAGGACTTGACATACAGTACTTTTTCGCCAAGGTGATTGACATCCGCCAGCTGCCAGCCAGGTTCCCCAGCTGAAAGAGATGCTGTCGGATGTAGAGGTGCCAATGATCCTACTGGATGTGTGACACCCGAAGTTCCGGGCCCGAATCTGTCCCTCTCGTAGAACTTTGAAGCCCCACGGAAGATGATCACCACCGTGTTCATTGGATTTTTCTTCTTGGACATTTCTTGACCTGCACTTTCCATGCAAAATTCATTGAACAATTCTCCAGGACAAGGACGAGAAATTGCAGAAGCAGCTGAAGGAGGAGGTCCCTTTTTTTCAAGCCATTGTTGTTGGTTTGCTACCCAGAGAGCCATGGTCAACGTTTTGTATCACAGTTGCTGTTGATGCAATCCATGTGTTTTTGCTACGCGTATTTTGGCTAAGCATATAGGTTTTTCATACAAACACATTTGATTTTTGGGGGATGAAATTCATTTGTTTTCATAAGGGTTTCTCCAAAAACAGGGTGCTCGAAAATCCATTGGTTAATCCTCATATATCATCTTCCGTATTACCCCACTTTCCGCTTCTTCGATGCAGTTCTTCACGCTGTGAGTCGATTCCTGTGAGGCACGCCTACGGGCTGAAGCTGAAGCAAGGGTGCAGCAGCCAGAGCCTCGTGTCGCTGAGAAATTGACCATGTATGTATACGTATACATATACATATATATATATATATAAATATATATATATATTACATATTACATATTACATATTACATACTATATATTTTATAGTATAATATTTAATTTATTATATATGATACATTATATTACCGTGTCGAATGGTTACCTGTGTCACCCCTTGCCAGTGCCTAACGTGGCTTTCTGGCCCGATAGAAAAATCAAGAAAAATGCAGCACCCCGCGGCCAAAGCCAGCTCCAAACAAAGTGCTGTCTCTCTGTCTCTCTTCTGTCTGTCTGTCTGTCTGCCTGCCTGCCTGCCTGTCTGCCTCTGTCTCCGGAGCATTCTTCTCCGGCGCGCTCCCCCAGCATCCGGCTGGGGTCGGCGGATATATATATATATATACACATACCCTAAAGATTTTTCAAGAGAACTCACACTTGAGAAATTACCCATTGCAGTTCCTTTGTGAACGATATCATCACCAATGCGCGTGTGGGCCAGCTGTGAGTAATTACTTTGACAAGCAGACGGTGTTTCTCTTCATTTTAAGAGGTGCACATGTTGGGACGTCCGACAAAAATCATGTCCGAGAGTTTAGTTTTGAGGCACAACTCGGAAAAAACACGAGAGTTGGTGTTTCTCATTGAGTGGGTGAGCTATCAAGGAGCTAGGGACCCTGTTTGGTAGAGCATCTGGTGGCGCGAGGCAGCGAAGCCGCAGATGTTCGACATCAGCACAGATTCACATGATGAGTCCGAGGTGCTCACACTGGGGCAGTGACGAGTGAAAAAGTTTCAGATTTTTGTCATGTGCATCGGCATCTAGTGAGATTTGCGTTCTGCAAACTTCTTGAGGAGCTGGTTTTGCCGGAGATGCCCTCCGCTCCTCCCGAGAGTGACTACGGCGACGACAATGAGACCATGGAGTAGAGATACGAAAGTATCCCTTCGCTCCAGCTGGAGCGAAGGGATACTTTCGTATCTGCTTCTGGCTCCAGTGGATCTTCGTATGAGGCAGGGCAAGGATACAACCAGTGTAAGGGGACGAGAGGGTTTGCACTCCGCTCAATGATTTTCGATTTCCAATTTTTGTCTTCAGGAAAGGAAAACCAAAGGCCAACGAAAGGCCTTTGGATATTACAACCTCTGAAGGGAAATTATTAAAATATGGAATCTGACCACGGCAGAGGTTGGCTGCAGGTGATTTAACATGATTTTACCGTTCCTTGGAAGCGGATTCCTTTCAACGTTGAGGACCTGTCTTTGGTTCTTGCATGGTTGGCATTTCTCCTGGGGCAATTTCTCCACTTGAACAGCAATCAAAACCCCCCAAGACTAAATTAGCCAGAATCGTTTACTACAATACCTTCGCAGAAGCTGAAACTGAAGTCGCGGAAGCACCGCGGAAGGTCTCGCGGAAGTAAGTATACTCAGTCCCTTCGGGGAAGCTCCGCTGAAACGCTTGTGCATATTCAAAATCATGATAGGATGTGCAGAGAACATACCCCTGATGGATCGTCGAAGCTCCGTGGAAGTGCCAGCCATCGCACATCTCACCGCGGAAGCCAAAACCCAAGCCGCGGAAGCATGGCAGAATCTCTCGCGGAAGGGAATGTTGGAGCCCTGAGGTGTCATGTGCATCTTCGACGCCGGCGCACCGGCTTTTCGACTATGGTGGGCGAGCAACCCTGGAGCAATCACCCACTTGTTGACCTGCTGGATAGAACACAACAATTCATTGGACCCAAGGGGGCAAACGATAGTTCTCGGAGCTTCGCTGAATGTCTTCAACGATTTGGACTGGGGTGCATTGCGTCTCAAGCAAATGTTTGCTGCAGAAATCATTCGATTGGAAACTGAGAGCCACCACCCGAGTGCGCAAAACAAAATGTGTCTATAATTTTGCATCGGTTCCCGGAGATCCGATGCGCAGCAAGTGCCCCAGACACACGTGCTGGCGCGCTACGCAAGCCTCCTCCCATTTGGATTTAAAGCTGCCCCAGAAGCCTTCTTCGAAAGGATCTTGCAGCTGAGTGTGACTCATTGACCTGGGCCATGAAAAATTCCGCAAACCCTCACTTGACGGTGTTTTCCTTCTGTTTGTTGAGTGGACCTTTCGTGGAGATCAACAACCGGTCAGGCTAGTCTGGCCTCCTGTAGGCAATAACTGTGGTGGGCCAGCAACTGTGGAGCAATCGCCCACTTGCTGGATAGAATTTTGGATAGAACATACTTCATTGTCCCCGCTTTTGCATTGGGCCTAAAAACCGGAATTGCATGTCTGTGAGACGCTGGACCGGGGGGCGCTGCGTGTCCAGCAAATGTCTGCTGCAGAAGTCATACAATCGATAACTGAGAGCTGCATCCAGTATGTGCAACGGGCTGTGCCCAACCTTTTGAGCAAGTTCCAAGAGATCCGAAAACTTTGACAGCAATCCATCCAGGATTCCCTTTTGATTTGGAAGCTTCTTGCGTTGAAACCCAGATATGATATGGGCTGGCATTTCTTCTCCAAGCTGCTTATATGAGTGCAAAGGGCTGTTCCAGAGATCTGAGAGCTTCGCCCCATTGTGTTTTATTTTTGCGCATTGAATGCATCATGTGTGGGACTTGATGATGGTCGTGGTGGTGCTAACTGCGTTGATCTTGGAACCCTGAGGCAGCAAATGCCTGTTCGAAACACGGGCTATGAACTTATGGTGGGCTAGCAACCCTGGAGCAATGGCCATTTTTTTGGCCTGCTGGATACAACATAGTTCATTGTCCCGGCCTGCGGAAGTTCTAATGCTCTCAATTGCAAAGGGTGTCTTCGAGAATCTGGATGCCGAGCGTGGCAAGCAGACGTTTGCTTCAGAAGTCGTGCGATTGGAGTCTGAGAGCCGTGTGAAATTTGTACAAGAAGTCGATCCCCTTAAAAATTGAGGACCTCAGGTAAAGCTTCCAATGAGATCCAATGAGGGGTTTATGTAAGCTTTTCGGGCACGCCCCAAGTTTGTGTTGGGCCCCCTAGACCAGAGCAACATTGGTGACAACAGCTGACGACTTGCACTTGCAAAACATAAGAATCATTATAAGAGGCAATATTTCTCCGTTCAATACCTGAGAAAAAAATATGTCGGTGTTTTGATCTTTGAGAGCACCAGATTCCTTGAACAAGCTGTTACAGCTACCAAGCAAGGCCATGTAGAACTTTCACATACTGTAACATTTGACTTCTTCCATTTTGCCACTCAAATCACTTGAAGCAAACCAGCAAAACTAGAACCTCCTCATAGCGCCTGTGTTTTCATCTCTTTAGAAGTAAGCCACCGTAGCCAGCAAGACATGGAAAATCACCGCCTTGTGAAAGCTGCATTTATCATAATCATAATCAATTGGTCTTACATGGTCTCTGCTAGACCATTCAAACTCTCACACAGCAACTGCACCTTGGAGAACTGCTGGGATTTCCTGCCTTTGAACCCAATGGAAGCCCGGTGTGGACCCCAATGGCCCGAGGCGCCTGAGCCTCAAAAAATAACTCCAGCTCAGTTCAGTTTGTAACTTGGAAATCAAACAAATGAAATCAACACGTTGTGTGGATCTCCTGAGGTCAGAACGTTTTTGGAATTGGAACGTTTTGGCGCCTGGCGCCAAGTCGTAGTTTCTGAATCTTGGGTCGAGTGATTTCCAATTCAAAGAAACCCTGGATTCTGGATCTCCAAAGGTTTTCTCCGGGGCAGGCATTGCCGTTCACTAGTGGAGGCAGGCGCTGTTCGGAGTCGTTTCTTGCAGTCACAAGAGAACATGGAAAACGAGGAAAACTCTTTTGATTTACTTCCAGGCGTTGCAGCGTTGCAGAGGAAACATCACAATGATTTGATTCTCCCCACCAAGTCTCCATCTCTCCATTCCCCTCGCCCTCTCTCTAACCCGCGAAGGACACCTGCAGTCAAGCCCAACGGCCACCTGGTGCGTGCCCGAATGGGCCCAAAAGCCTGGGGCTCAAGAAAGTTGTGCTCCAGTTCCATTTGTGCAGACCTGGTATTTGTAAGTTGAATGAATCTCCTGAGGTCAGAACCTGTTTGGAACGTTTCGGCGCCTGACACCCAGTCGTAGTTTCTGAACCATTTCCAATTCAAAGGAACCCTGGATCTGCAAAGGTTTGCTCTGGGGGAGGCATGGCCTTTCATTAGTGGAGGCAGGCATTGTTCGAGCTCGCAGCCACAAGAAAGAACATGGAAAGCACGGAAAACTCGTTTGCTTGACGCAAGAACTTACTGCGACTCATGGCACAAAACGTTGCAGCGATTTTCTTTGAGCCAGTTTTCCGCTCGTATGGTGGTGAAGGACCAGTTGAAGCACTTCGACTGTCAAATGAAGAGCTGAAACGTCAGTTGGCACCCCAGGGCGGAAGGACACAAGTAATATTCTCCATGTTTGTTTTGTCCAAAAACACCCACCAAAATGGTCCAAATAAATTCCTCTTGTGGGCTTTTCGGTCTTTTGAATATCTACTCGTGCCGGTTTGGGTTTGGGGTCACCCTGTTGCTATGCAGCGAGGTGCGAAAACTTGGCTCACGACCTGCGAAATCTGTGGGTCAGAAACCAGGCACTGCCAGAAATTTGAAATGAAATCCGTAAGAGTAAAACCTGGACCAACACAAAAAGTTCCATGGTTCAAGACGCCCAAAAGTGCGATGCCATGCGTTGAACTACTTGTTGACCTTTAGCAAGGTCATCCGATCGGTGAATAGAGGTTGTGATATGGATTATGAGAACGAACATGATGGCGACCATGGCTTCAATGAAGGCTCCAACTCCTTCCAAGATTCGTTCGCCGGGGTTATGTATGCAGATCCTGACAGGAACTGGAGGAGGCGCTCTCCTCTCACAAGGCCCCTGAGATGTCTTGAGTTGGATTGGGAAGTCTGACAGTTGACTATAGCTTGTACTTTGACATTGGTTGATCCCAACAATTGTACTTTGACAAGGTTCATCCCCAAAAACCCATCAGGAAATGAACATTCGATATTCCTGGCGCGGTTTTGCTTCGTGCAAACTTGTTGATATCAACCAGATTCAGCATGTGAGACGGGTACATTCGAATGCAGAACTTGGTGCAAGGCCCAACAACAAGAATTGTGGGCCAGCACTCCCCTGAGTTGCAGATGCGGCCTAGTGCGGTGTTTCACTTGTACATGAACGATTCTGTAGACTTGACTGTATTTTGTATTTTCACAATATGATATCTCAATAAATTTGATTATAAAAGATGATTCACATACTTGAAGTGCGGATTTTCCAGCCTGCCGAGTACCAAAGGGCACTTCCCAGCTCTCAAGGCCAAGATCGAATCAAATATTTGGAAGAGCAACTGCAAGCTGCACAGGCGTCTCGGAGCGAGAAAGCACATGAAAACACGATCCACATATCACCATACATGGTTCAAGCTGAGTGCGACGCCGCAAAATGCATCGTTGTCAGTAAAGCAGATTAAATTCCGGCGCTTGTTACGTGGTTCCCTACGACGGGCTGGTGAACACAGGGGCATATATCGCTCGCAAGTGAATATTTGATATGTTTGGCAGTATTTTACACCCTGCAAACTTTACTATTTCAGTATGCAAGGTGGATGGATACATCCCAAAGCAAAACTTGGCACAAGGCCTAGAAACAAAAACTGGGAATCAACGTTCCTGAGCCACTAGAAGACCATTTTCAGGTTTTGCTGCTGTGGCAGGTTGACGAGGAGACGGAGCCAGACAGCACAGACGTTCCTACTGATGATTCCTCTGGTGATGAGGCTCCATGGATACTGATGAACAAGTGTGACATCAGATCTTTTTTCCGCCAAATCACAAGGGTGACACAGCAGCGTTTTTTTGCTATAGCAAAGACTAGCCAAGTGATGAGGCCATTTGTCTCGCATCATAGTGCAACTTGTTGATGCATTGTAGGCTACTGAGTCGGAAAGCTCCGACACACACGGCACGTCTGAGGCGCTTGCCATTTTATTTGGGCAGTCGAAGGGCTGAACGATCGTAGAATCAAACCTTTCTCCATCAAAGCATGAATTGACAGTTGCATCGCCAAGACATGCAGTTATCTACTGTAATACACATAACTCACATTAAAAAGTTACTCTTGTATGCTTTGCAGTGTTTGGAACACCTTTCCGACCTTCCGGTCACGAACGCACGGCTGGCATACGAACATGAATACAACCCTAAAGATTGCAAGGGTCTGCACAGGTGTTTCCAAATTTGCTAGGCACTGGTGAAGCTCCTTGAGGCCTCTTTCTTGACTTGTCGAATTCATGACAAATCCCCTGCATTACATAATTTTATTCTGTTTTCACGTGGTTCAGGTCTTCATACTCAGTTGCCGGAACGGCGTTGCGAAATCAAAGGACCTAGAGGCCAGGAAACAACTTAAAGGTTGCCATGTCACGGCAAAGTATTTTGACGGGAACACTTGCAACTAGAGGCCTCAATTTGCAATTGTACATGATTGTGGCAGGCTGTGTTTGATGCACCAGAAGCCCTGCATGAGGAGAAAGAACGCAGACATTCAATGTTCTTATAGGGATCTCGGCTTGAATCATGTTCGGCTTTGTGATGCATCCCAGGACCCTTCAGCATTCTCGGATCACGTTTCACCTTGTGGTGCCGAGAGCCAAAGGATTGAACAGAGGCTGTGGAATGGCGGCTTATGTACTTTGAAGCGCACCGTTAAAGATCAAACTGTTTGTTTTGTGAAAGCATTTGAAGTTTTAATGATGATTTGGAGTAGCGATGCGCATGATGCACTGTGCCCAAGGGTATGTTATTGTCACGGAGGCAAACTGACTCGTCGACAGCCCCAAAAGTTGCTGCCATACGGCTGACCCCGGCATTGCCTGAGGACTGCTGAACTAACCCTTGTCCAAAGGAAGTGGTACAAATCGGTACCAATGATTTATTTACTGCAAGCTAACTATCCTAGACTACTATCGTGGATATATTAAGAGGACATTGAACATGCAAACAAATCAAACAAATGCCACGTGTGCATCTCTCATGTTTGCGTTGTTCCGGAGAGATTTGTGCATATGAGAGACAGGATGTGACAGGTAAAGGACGGTGAATTTTCAGACAGACATGGGACTTGGACTGTGTCCCCAGACGCAAGGTGATACAACCATATATAGGGAAAAAAGATGAAAAAAGGGTATGCGCAGTTAATATGCAATCTTGATCAAAGGACCCAAAGATCGCAATGGTCAATGGTCTTCACAGGTTTGTGTCATGTATTGCGCAGTACGAAACAAGAGTGTGAAGAAAAAATGCATGACGAAGTCAGCACGCAGGTTGCAATCGCAAAAATCACCACTTCTTGCAAAACCTCACCAGAAAATGTACAATCGCAAAAGGTAGCAAAAGTATGCAAAAGTGATAGGTAAAGCGCGTGTCTTTCAACATCACATGCCAGTTACGGAAAGCAGGACAAAACCTGCCGTGTTGAAGAACAGTTGCCCATCGCTAGCAAGCCCAAACCTGAATGAAGTGTTGGCAAAACACTAAGCATGTGGACGATCAGCATCGAACAAACATCAGGAAAGTATAGGCACCTTCCAGCATATTGTTTTTTTAAATGATTTTTACCATTAAGAAGAAGCAAAACGAGGAACATTTGCCACCAGACGCAAGGTGATACAACTATGTAGGGAAAAAGGGTACCCGAAACACTTTTGTATGACCTATTCAGGACTTGCCGGAACCACCCTTGGCTCCCCTCGAAGAGGAAGATGACAAGGAAGAGGAAGATGACAAGGCCGAGCGACAGCAACATGATTTTTGAGTTTGATATTTTGTTTGGACTTGCATTTGTGGATGTGTCGAAGAGAAAGGCCCTGGCCTGGGATTGGGTGATATCAATTCCTAAACTTCCTAAACCTTCCCCAAGTCATCAGAACGCTACTTCCTGATGTGGCAGGTTGATGAGAAGGACACGCCGAAACAGCAAAGGCGGCTTGGCAGTTCGCAATCCTGTCCCAGCCAAGTGCAGTTGTCATACTGGACAACTTCGCTATTTTTTGCCGCCAGGCTTTCTATTGGTTCGCAAGACTCAGACAGATCGGACAGCACGAAGATTCCTAGTGACGATGGTTCGTTTGGCGATGAGGCTCCACGGGTGACGATGAACAAGTGCAACACCAAAGTCTTGTCATGTCGTTTTTTGGACAGTCAAGAGGTAAACCTGTCTGTCGCAGCTTTTTTTCCCTGCTGCAACAAAGATAGCCAAGTGAATGAGGTCATTTGTTTTGCATCATAGTAGGATTTTTTGACAGGCACCTTTCAAATTCCATTGCAACTTGTTGATGCATTTGACGTAGGCGACTGCGACGGAAAGCTCCGACATACAGGGCACATCTGAGGCGCTTGCCATTTTGTTTGCATGTTCTAGTGGCGCTGTCGAAGGGTTGAGTCGTCATACAATCAAACATTTCTCCGCCAAAGCATGAATCGACATTTACATCACAAAAACATGCGAAGACAAGGGTTTAGACACCTGGGGCAAGTTCTGGTTTTTGTGGTCTTTTAAACACCTTTCCCGTCACCAACGCACAGTTAACATACAAACTTGATCAAAGGACCCGAAGATCGCAATGGTCTTCACAGGTTTGTGTCATGCATTGCGCAATACGAAACAAGAACGCGAAGAGAAACAACATATGCCTGACGAACACTGAAGAGACTCTGGATGAGGGACGTTTTTTGGAGCAAAAACTGGGTAAACATGAATGTAGACACTTGACAGAAACAAAAACCAGCTCTGGGCCAGATTTGACACTTGACAGAAACAAAAACCCGGGACACTGTTTGCAGAGCCAGCATTTCGACGAACATCTACAGTCTTGGATTGCGAGCTTACGGCGGCCCGCTATTTCACACCCAGCCAGC
Organism: Cladocopium goreaui; assembly: GCA_947184155.2. Classification (NCBI taxonomy): domain Eukaryota; class Dinophyceae; order Suessiales; family Symbiodiniaceae; genus Cladocopium; species Cladocopium goreaui. The sequence goes on from CAMXCT020001016.1 coordinate 110,732, forward strand.
CAGCCGGCCGGCCGGCCACAAACCAAGCCCCAGCTGGCCGGCCGGCCGGACGCCACAAACCAAGAACCAGCTATAGCCACCGTGGCGCCAGCTGAAGCCAAGCGACAGCCAGCCAGCCAGCCAGCCAGCCAGCCAGCGTGGCAGCCAGCCGGTCGGCCGGCCGGCCGGCGGGCCAAAAACCAAGCCCGGCGAATGAAATGAATGAATGCAATGAAAGAAACGACTGACATGAATACAATGAATGAAACAAATGAAATGAATGAAGCGGGCGACGCCTCGTTTGGACCCCCCCAAAGCCACTGGTTTGGACCCAAATGAAGCGAATGAAAACGAATGGAAGAAGTTCATTGAATGAAATGAATGAAACGAAAAAACGAACGAAACGAAACCAAGAAATGAAATGAACGAAAGGAATGACATGATTGAAAGGAATGAAATGACTGAAACGAATGAAAAGAATGAAAATGAATGAAACGAATGAAACAAATGAAAAGAACCAAACGAATGAAGCGAATGACATGAATGAAACGAATGAAGCGAATGCAACAAAAGAAATGAATTGGATGACTGAAATGAACGAAAGGAATGAAATGATTGAAATGACTGAATTGAATGAATTGAAAGAAATGAGCCAAATACATGAAATGAATGACATGAATGAAATGAAGAAAGCGAATGAACTGAATAAAACACACGAAACGAATGAAACAAATGAAAAGAAAGAATGAAACAAAAGAAACAAATGAAATGAATGAAATGACTCAAATGAACCAAAGGAATGAAATGAAAATGAAAAGACTGAAATGAATGAAATATCTGAAATGTCTCAAATGAATGAAACGAATGAAACAAATGAAACAAATGACATGAATGAAATGAAAGAAATGAACGACATGAAAGAAATGACATGAATGAAATGACTGAAAGGAATGAAACGAATGAAAGGAATGAAATGATTGAAAGGCCTGAAATGAATGAAATGAATGAAATCACTGAAATGAATGAAATGACTGAAATGAATGAAATGAATGAAAGGAATGAAATGACTGAAACGAATGAAAAAATGCAATGAATGAAACGCATCGAGCGAACGAAACAAATAAAGTCGAAAGAAATGAATGAAATAAACGAGATGAATGGAATTAACGAAAGGATTGAAATGACTGAAATGAGTGAAATAAAAGAAACAAATGAGGGGAATGAAACGAATGACGTGAATGAAATGAATGAAACGGATGAACCGCAGAAATGAAACAAATGAATGGAACAAATGAAGGGAATGAAACGAATGAAACGAATGACACGAATGAAATGAATGAAATGCATGAAATGAATGAAACGAATGAAATGAATCACATGAATGAAACGGATAAAACAAATGAAATGAAATGAATGAAATGAATGAAAGGATGAAATGAATGAAGGAAATCAAGTGACTGAAATGAATGAAACACATGAACGAAATAAAGCGAATGAAACGAATGACATGAAGGAAATGAATGAAATAAATGAATGAATGAAGCGAATGAAATGAATGAAACAAATGAAATGAAACAAATGAATAAAATGAATGCAATGAATGACATAGATGAAACGAATGAAGCGAATGAAATGAATGAAACGCATGAAATGAACGAAATGAACGAAATGAATGAAATTCATGAAACGCATGAAATGAGTGAGATGAATGAAACGAATGAACCAAATAAAATGAATGAAATGAAATGAATGAAGCGAATAAAAATAACTCAAATGAATGAAATGGATGAAAAGAATGAAGCGAATAAAAGCAATGAAATGAATGAAATGAACCAAATTAATGACCTGAATGAATGAACGAAATGAATGAAATGATTGAAATGACCGAAATGACTGAAATGGCTGAAATGAAATGAAATCAAACGAAATGAAATGAAATGAATGAAATGAATGAAACGACTTGAAACGAAAGAAGTTTATGAAATGATAATAAAGAAAAGAGATGACTCAAATGAAATGAAATGCAATGAAATGAGATGACATCACATGAAATGAAAAAAACGAATGAAACACATGCAATGAATGCATTAACGAAATGAACGTTATGAATGAAATACATGAAATGCATGAAATGAATGAAAGGAATGAAACGCATTGAATGAATGAAATGAATGAAATGAACGAAATGAACGAAATGAATGAGATGAATGAAACGAATGAAACGAATGAAATAAACGAAACGATTGAAAGGAATGAAACGAATGACATGAATGAAATGAGTGAAGTGCATGAAACGAATGAAACGAACGAAATGAAACAAGTGAATGACATGAATGAAACGAACGAAATGAATGAAATGAACGACATGATGAAGTGAATGAAAGAAATGAAAGACATGAAATGACTAAAATGAGTGAAATGCATGAAACAAATGAACGGAATGAAAGGAATGAGACGAATGACATGAAGGAAATGAAGGAAATGAGCGAACTAAATGAAATGAATGAAACGAATGAAATGAAACAAATGAATGAAATGAATGAAACGATGAAAGGAGTCAAATGAATGGAATGATACACAGGAATGAAATGAATGAAATGAATGACACGGATGGAATGAATGAAATGAATGAAGCGAATGAAAACAATGAAACGAATGTAACAAATGAAACAAATGAAACGAATGAAATGAATGAAACGAATGAAATGAACGAAATGAGCGAAATGAATGAAATGAATGAAACACATGCAATGAGTGAAATTAATGAAACGAATGAACCGAACAAAATGAATGACATGAAATGAATGAAGCGGATTTTTTGAAATGAATGAAATTCATGAAACGAATGAAGCGGATACAAGCATTGAAATGAACGAAATGAATGACATGAACGAAATAAATGAAATGAATGAAATGATTGAAATGACCGAAATGACTGACGTGACTGAAATGGCTGAAATGAAATCAAATGAAATGAAATGAGTGACATGAATGCAACGGTTGAAATGAATAAAATGAACGAAATGAACGAAATGTTTCAAATGACATGAAATGCAATGAAATGACATGACATGACATGAAATGAATGCAGCGAATGAACCAAGTGAAACGAATGAAATGAATGAATTGAACGAAATCAACGACATGAATGAAAGGAATGAAACGCATGAAATGAATGAAACGAATGAAACGCAAAAAATAAATGAAATGATCGAGATGAACGAAATGAATGAAATGAATGAAACGAATGAAACGAATGAAATGAATGAAACGAATAAAACGAATGACATGAATGAAATGAATGACATGAATGACATGGATCAAATGATTGAAATGACTGCAATGAATGAAATAACTGAAATGAATGAAATCAAAGACCAAACCCGCGGACCACACTTTGTGCAAGCCTGCTAAATCGAAACGCATGTCAAGATTTCACAAGAGCCACTTCAACACTTCATACGGAAATCTACATGAAAAATGCCCAGAACGCGGACACACACTTTGTGCAAGCCTGCGCAGTCGAAACGCATGTCAAGATTTTATACGCGACGCTTGATACGAAATTTTACAGGTAACAGGCGGCAGAAGAGAGTGACCACCCTGATCAAGCACCAACCTTCGCATCGACCGTCAGAACCCCTCAGTGTAGACACACTGTCTGGGGAAGAATGTTTTTACATTCTAGCTGCCAAATAAATTCCGACCTTCAATCGAACATTCTATCTAACACTAACATATACTAGCATATTTCCTCTACCAAGTAGCTAGGCCCACCAGCCGAGCCAGCGTGCCAGCCAGCCAACTAGCCAGGCAGCCAGCCAGCCGGCCGGCCGGCCAAAACCCTTAGCCAATTGGAGGTACAGCCAGCCATCAGCCGGCCGGCCGGCTGGCCGGCCAAGACCTTAGCCAATTGAAGGCACAGCCAGACAGCCAGCCAGCCAGCCAGCCAGCCAACGAAGCAGCCGGCCAGCCAAAAACTACGCCAATGCAAAGGTATCCAGGCAGCCGGCCGGCCGGCCGGCCAAAACCTAAACTGAGTCCAGCCGGCCGGCCGGCCGGACGTAGCTCATACACACGCCTAGCCGGCTGGCCGGCCGGAATCAACACAGACTGGCCGGCCGGCCGGGCAAGAAATAGCAGGCCGAGTTCCCCGCGCAGTCCTTGGTCTACAGTACTGTATATCGATTGTAGATCGACAAAAACTAAAACCCAGACATGAGAGAAGTTGCAACCAACAATAGTGAAGGCCACAGATGAATATCTTGCGAAAACTGGAAGAGGTTGGCAAAAAGCACAATGTTGATGAACAGTTGATCATCAATTCGAACCAACACCAGGAAAACATCAGGAGAAACCAGCCAGCGTGTCCATGATTCTACCACTAAGAACAAGACAAGCAAATCCAAGAAATTTTGTGCCTACAGGTATCGACGTATATAACGTGACAGACACAACTAAGGGAAGAAGGGAAGCGAGAACTAAACTCTTTTGCAACCTGCCCAAGACTTGCCTGAACCATCCTCGGGTGACCCAAAGGAGGAAAATGACAAGGCCGAGCCATATCAGCATGAGTTTTGAACTTGTGTTTTGGTGTCTGCCTAAGAATGACTGCTACAATCCGTAGTAAAATCCGGACTTGGCGGCCCAAAGGCGGTATACGGTATACTATACTAATCTGTACTACCTGGTTTGTTGGAAAATTTTAGGACCCCGTATGGCGGGGAACCTGTATAAACCAACCAGTGTAAAGGGATGAGAGAGGGTTTGAACATGTTTGAACTTGCCATTTCACATTTTTGTCGTCTAGAAACCACATCTAATGGAGGTCAACGAAAGGCCTTTGGATGTTGCAATCATCCCTTCCTCCTAATACTAACCCCCCCTCCCCTATTAATAAATACCTCAGGTAGTTTTTAGTATTAGGGGGGTATTTATTATTAGGGAACCCTACTAATAGAATAAAAACCTTGATAAGAAAAGCTATTTTTTCCGATTTCAAAATCAATTCAATTTCTTTATATAACGCGATTAAAATATTGCCAAAAATTGGATTTCGAAGCGGACGCTATTAATAAAATTAAACGCTTAATAATAAAAACTAGTTTGTTCGATTTCAAAATCAATTAAATTTCCTAATATAACGCGATTAAAATACTGCCAAAAATTGGATTTCGAAGCGGACCCTATTAATAAAACTAAACCCTGAATCATAAAGACTAGTTTGTTCGATTTCAAAATCAATGAAATCTCCTTATATAACGCGATTAAAATATTGCTAGACCCTATTAATAAAATTAAAACCTTAATAAGAACAGAAGAACTATTTTTTCCGATTTCAAAATCAATTCAATTTCCTTATTTAACGCGATTATAATATTGCCAGATCCTATTAATAAAATTAAAACATTAATAAGAAGAATTATTTTTCCGATTTCAAAATCAATACAATTTCTTTATATAACGCGATTCAAATATTGCCAAAAATTGGATTTCGAAGCGGACCCTATTAATAAAATTAAACCCTTAATAATAAAACCTAGTTTGTTCGATTTCAAAATTCCTAATATAACGCGATTAAAATACTGCCAAAAATTGGATTTCGAAGCGGACCCTATTAATAAATTTGAAGCTCTAATATAAAAAACTAAAAAAAATCGGACGGACACGGACCCTAATAATAAACACCCCGGGGTTAACTAGTTTTTATTATTAGGGGTCAAAACCCACAAATGGTAGCTTTATTTTAATTTGTTTTTGAAAGGGATCAATTAAAAGTCAAATTGGCCAATCTGAAGTTTTCTGAAATTGGAGATGGACGCCTGTTTTTAGTATTTGGGGGACGTTTAGTAATAGGAGGAAGGGATCATTACAACCTCTGAAGGGAAAAATCAATATGGAATTCGTCCAGTCCACAGGTTGGCTGCAGGTACTGTGGCCAATTTTTTCTGTGATGTTGGAAAAACTGTATTTGCTAAAAGGGTGAGGGCCTGGCTTTTCTCTTGATACAAATGGCATTTTTTCTATGGTTGGCATCGCATTTCTGACAGTTTTCTTCATTTGAAGTTGTTTTGAACATGGCATCCACAACTTGCAGACCTTGCTGAGCGGTTTTTCAGCTACACAAAAGACATTTTGGGGGATTCCAGCCCAGAGTACCCAATTTTCTGGAAGCCACATCACCTGAGGCAGAGACGAGGGCATTGCAGGAGTCCATGGATTTCGTGGAGAAGGCATGGACATTGCTAGTTGATCAATGTAGAGGCTGTCGTTTTTGGCTGAAGGGCCGTTGGTCTATGGCCTTCAAAGATGAAAAGATTCATCACAGCAGAATCAGAATATGTCTTTTTGACAGTGCACACCAGCCGGATGGAATTTTAATCTTGGTAGGCACCAAAGTCTCAATGGAAGCTTCCCGCATCCGTACTGCGGCTCACTGCAAGACTAGGTGTAGAGGCTCAATCGGATGAGATTTGTTTGCCGAGAATACTTTGCAGAAATCTGCTGCAGATCGTGTGGACATTTGCGTGGCGTCTTGCATCGTTTTCTTGCTTGTTTCAGCCCTTGTTTCAAAATGTTTCAAAGTCTGCACCTGTCATGCTCCCTCGTTTCATTGAACATGATTTTACCCCTTTTGATCCTGTTGGTGAGATCTCCTTGCTCGGGCCCTCACCACATCCTGCGAGGCAGAGACAAGCACGAAAGTTCAGGAAGTAAGGCATGATGCAAGCCGTCTAGCGAGTTTGATCGGATATTTGCTTCATGTTTTTATCAAGAATAGGTTTGGTAGTTTTATGCCTGCAGACCGAAAACCGTGCTCGTAAAACGCACGTTTTTGACAAACGCAATTTCGGAGCCTATGTTGGGGTGGGGTGGGTTGGGGGGGCATGTTAACGTTCCTTGTACCTCGTACATTATATGTTGCTACTGTAAAAACTCCTGCAGTAAAACCATGTATTGTATATATCATCGTACCTACCATGCAGCGTTGGTTCAAAACAGGATTGACCGCTTAACGGTTTAGTGTGTTTTAGTCCCATTGTTGGCTGACCTGGGAATATACAGGTTATCAGCCGTAGTCTCACTACTTTGCTATGGGGACCCCAACTGACCTTCCTCTCGCCGTTCCAGGGTCAGGTCCATCGACTGTCGCCGTGCCCAATGTGGCCGGAGGCGACTCCGTGCCGATGGACGAGGAAACAATGTTCCAACCTGTTGTAGCGTACTTTACATTCATACAGAACAACATGTCCCAAATCACAAGTGGGAACACCTTGCAAGTCATGAGGGAAGCTGAACAAAGGCACCTTCAGATAATGCATGGAGTAGTTGACTCAATCCGAAGTGAATGGTCAAGTAGACTCCTAATGCAAGAGCAGGAGTTTGAACAAAGGTTGCAGGATGTAGAGAACAAAGTTGGAGAAGTCAACGAGGAAAGGAAGAGAGGAGATGAGCTAGAGGTCAGGTTAAACCAGGCTCATGCATCGCATGACAAAAGGGTAGAGGAGTTCAAGGCAGAGGCAAACTCAAAGCATGACCAAAAGATTGCAGAAGAAAGGCAACGTATCACTAGTGAATTCGAAGCCTCTTATGCACAAACGGTTGAACATGCAAAGAGTGCCATAGCTGCCACGAAAAAGCAATATGAAGATCAAGCTGCAATTGAACAGGCCAGGTTTATTAGTCTGAAAACAGAGTTTGAAAACAATAAAAAGGACATGGCCGAAAAGATCAATGAAGCAGCGGCACAAAACCTCAGCCTTCAGGACCAAATCGATGACCTTCAGGAGCAGTTGAAGCATGTTGCCAAAGCGCAACAAACATCTGTTCCGAAAGCATCCGTCCAGAAAGCCGAGCCAGCCACCATCGCTGGTGTGCCTCACTTCAGCATTGCCACTCCTAGAGCACCCGATGCGCAAGCTGCCAGAGGTAGTGATGAGCCAGTCTTAGAGTTGAAGACACCTGCTGTGTTGGCCCAAGAGGCAAAAGCTAAGTTGGATGAGCTGCTCAAAGAAGGCACTCCCCAACAGAAACCGGCTGTCGGCGACGACAAGCCCCATCTGCCGACACATTCGGGGTTTATGACCCCCACAGAAGCTATCAAAACTCCCCCAAATGATTCCCCAAAGAGCGTAACCAAGCAACAGCAAGTGATGGGTCCAACGGAACTTATTGAATTGGTGAAAGCCTTAACCCAAAGGGAAGAAAAGGATAAGCCAAAGACTATGGAAGCCGAGATCATCAAGCTGAACAACATGCCCGCTCCGGAATCGTACAGGACTTGGAAAAACCACGTCAGGGATGAGGTCAAGAGTTGCTCAGATCGTCCAGATGAAGCATGGAGCTGGCTCAACGAGGTGTACGATCAGGAGTGCACCAGAGAGGAGCTGGAGAAGAAGCTTCAAGATCCTGGGAAGTTCCTCACGCTGGATACGATGTTATCAGCAGCGCTCACGCGCTCAGCCGGAGGTGACCTCGCAACTAGGATACTGAACTTTAAAGAGCAGCAATCCCGAAAAGGCGTCCAGGTCAGGGGAAGGTATGTTCTGCTCATGTTCGAGGACTACTTCAAGACATCAGAAGAAGCAGGTAGTCTGTACAGAGTAGAAGATCTTTTGGGCGTCGTCAAGGTAGGTGATACGGTCCAGGATCTTAGAAGGTTCATCAACAAATGGGATGCTACCTTAGCAGGCATGGCAATCACCCCCGATGATGCTGTGTTGAGGGACATCTTGTTGAGACAGATCCGACCTAGTCAGTTGCTGAAGTACGACATCGAGGTGTTCGACCGTGCCCATGAGAAGTCACATGAGAAGTCTTACGGATTCCTGCACCAGTCCATGAAGAACTTGATCGACAGAGAACGGTTGAGGGAGAACAGGAACCGCATCGCGGAGAAGAACAAGGCTGGTGGACCGAAAGACACAAAAGCTGCACCCGCCAAAGGCGATGGTCGCGGTGGTAGAAAGGGCTCTCCTAGTCGTGGTAGATCACAGGAACGTAGTAAGGGTGATAAGATTTGCTACAAGTTCCAAAAGGGTCAATGCGATAAGGGGAAGAAATGTCCATTCAAGCATGTGAAGGAGGACAAGTCCCGAACACAATCACCCAGAAGATCCAAAACACGTTCACCATCAAGGGGCAATAAAGATAGTAAGGGTAAGAAGATGTCCAAGGAAGAGATGGCAAAGACCCCATGTATCTATCATGCCCAGGGTAAGTGTAAACGCGGTGACAAATGTTTTTATAAACATGATGACAAAGCTGCTGCCGCCACCAAAGACACCAAAAGGGCCAATTCACCTGCTCCCAAGAAGAAGAACAAGGAGTCCAATGCTGCCCCATGCCTGATCCAAAAGTTCGCTTGCATAGCCAGAAAACAGCCGAAGGCAACTTCGAGCTCTGATCAGAATGGTGTCAGCATGAAGCGTCTCAGATTCCGAAAGGTTCCACAGGTGATCGAGGTGCAGGCAGTCGGTCGTCAAGTCCCCGTCAAACATCGTCCAAGAGAGTTCACTAAGGTGTACAAGACAGCCGAAGACGTTCCTGTTTCTTCTAAGGTCGAACAACATGAAGCTCAGGTACGTGCCAGACAGCTCCACGAAACTGTGAAGCTCCATGATTCGGATGTCGCACCAAGTTGTGGGTTTTGTTGTTGGAATGAGGACACATGTGACATCACCTGCAAAGAGTGCAGATTCGTCAGCGGTCCCAAAGCTCTTAGGGAGATAGGTCGTTTTCCGTCCATTGCCACGGCTGCGCCAAAGGCCGGCGTCAGTTGGCTTGTCGATTCAGGAAGTGAGTCCGATCTCGTTTCTAAGGGCATGCTTAGGGATGTCAGCGCCAAGAACTGCCGTGCAGCCAAGCATCCGATTTCCTTAGTTGCAGCCAACGGTTCAACTGAGGCTAGTGAGGTTGCCGATGTCAAGTTGTCCGCATTGCCAGATCCTGTGCATCCGTATGTACTCGATCACACCCCAGCCGTGCTCTCTGTAGGAACTAGATGTGTAGATCAGGGTTACAGTTTTGTATGGCCTGCCAATGGCAAACCGATCCTAGTTCGTCCTGATGACAAAGTTGTCCAACTCAAGATCGAAGGTCATGTCCCAGTTTTGGATGATAGCTGCAAGGTCTACCCCAAAGATCAATTTCAGAAGGACAAACACCTTAGGAAGTTGTTTGCAATGCCGACCTCGCAGTCGAGCTCAAAAGCCAAACGGGACGAAGCCCAAGATGAAGAGCAGTTGGACGAGCTGGTTGAGGATGATGCTCAGCAGGAGTACATCCGAAGCCGCAAGACAGAGGATCTGTTGGCCGAAGCTGCAAGTACCCAACATCAGTACACGCATTTCCCCAAGAACCCATTTTGCAGAACTTGCCAAAGAGCAAGAATGATGGCTCCACAGGCAAGGAAGAAAGGTGGTCAGAAGAGAATCGAAACCGAAGTGTTTGGCGACCACGTCATTGGTGATCATGTTATCATCAAGAAGAATGTAGAAGAGGGTTTCACGGGGGAGCAAGTAGCATTGGTGTTGAAAGATCTGCACACCCAATATCGGTATGTATGCCCAAGCCAATCCAAGGATTCACAAAGTTGCGTTGATGGTTTGAATCACTTTATTGGATCAAAGGATGATGTTCAAGTAGTGTATACTGACAATTTCCCATAATTGATCAGGGCCATCAAGGACTTGGGTTACCGACATCAAACTTCAATTGAATATGTAGATTCATCAAAGTCTTTTGCTGAGCGCGAAGTTCGTCAGATGTTGGAAGGTGCCCGAAGCAACTTGTTGCAGTCAGGACTTCCGTTGAAAATGTGGCCTTTGGCCATGCAGCATCATGCGACCGCGATCAATGCAAGCCCCCAGCTTGACGGCAGTGAATCTCCGTGGCAACTCAGGTTTGGTGAAGAGTTCCCTGCAATGCACATCCCATTTGGTGCCCAGGTGTTGTTCTGGAATAATCCCAAAAGGGCAGATAACACAGCAGGTAAGCTTTCCCCAACATCAAATGAAGGAATTTTCCTTGGGTATCACATCCAACCAGGTCATGATTGGAAGGGTGAGTACTTAGTTGCCAAGTTAGAAGCTGCAGATTATCATGTCAATTGGGGTGCACTGACAATCCAAAGAACGAAAAGGTTGGAATTGCCATTTGAAGGTTTCATCTTTCCTTTGAAAGCACTGATTGACCAGAAGGCACCCAAAGCCGACCGCCTTGAGGATCAAGTGATTCCGCAGACTCCCAAAGCTGTGCCTCTTGAGTCCAGTTTGCATCCGCCACAAGATGAGTATGAATACGAGCCAGGGACGCCTCTACCAGCCGACAGTGATGTCGAGCCCGATGCACCCGAAGAGCCTGTATTCCCAGATCTCAAATTGACCCCCAAAGGTGAAATAATTCCAGATGGTTTTCATTGGGATGGTCACCGGATTGTACGTAACTATAAAGGTTCAAAGCGTCCGGAAGGGATTGACTCAGAGCTGTGGAAGATGTTAGGGCCCCAAGAGCGAAAGGCAATCATTGAGGAGGAAGCCAAGGCAAAAGCCAAAGCACAGGAGGAAAAGCCAGCACCATCATCTGGCAGCAAGGGCAAAAAGAAGAAAGCTTCGACAGCCCGGCTTGAGGCAACTCAATGCCCTCCTGCAAAAGCTAGGCTTGTAGGCGACACTTGGGAAATTATTCCAGCCGTTTCCCAAAAGTTCTCCGTGCCGGCAATGCCAAAGCATGCCGTGCCTGCCGTGGAAGAACACCGGCCAAAGCTTCGTGAGCTTTTGAAGGAGAAGATCAAGGAACTTGAGTTCAAGGTTGCACTCGAGCTTTTCGCTTCAGTTGCTAGGCTTGTATCAAAAGATGAGATTGCCAGCAACCCCAAGGCTAAGGCCGCCCGTGACAAGGAGTGGGAAAATCTCTGAAACAAGGGTGTTTGGGATGAGAAGCGTGTTCGTGAGTGCCGCGACATAGTAGCTGAGGCTCGTCGCAATGGCCAAACTGTGCACCTAGGTCGAATCTTTGAAGCTTGCTATGAAAAGGGTTCTGAATTGCCTGAATCGGAAGTTCAAGGGTAGGACGGTTTTTCAGGGAAACAATGTCAGAGACGAGAATTCCGATCACGCACTCTTTAATGAGTTAGGCTCTTCCCCAGCATCCATGGAAGCAGCAAAGCTGCTAGATGCTTTCGGTAGTCAGCCCGGATTCTCTAAACAGCAGGCAGACGCAATCCAAGCCTACATACAAGCCCTCTTCACAGGGGTGCCCACATGGCTATCACTTCCTCGAAATCGGTGGCCAAAAGATTGGGAGAAAAAGTACTGGCAACCCATGGTTCCAATGTTACTTGCTCTTTATGGTCATCCTGATAGTGGGGGTATTTGGGAAAATCATCTCAATAGCCGCGTGGTTAAACAAGGTTGGAAGCAGATTTTACCTGACATTTGGCATTCAATTTTTCATCATCAAGAGCTCAACTGTCTTTTGGTTGTGTATGTAGATGACTTCAAGATGGCTGGACCCACTGCCAATCTGGAAAAGGCATGGGCAAGCGTCAAGGCTGCAGTGAACATTGGTGATCCTGAGCCATACGACCGCTACTTTGGCTGTATGCATCGTGAATTTCAAAATATCCGGTTGCCTTCGCAGGCACACCCTTTTGCATTTGCCTTTGAAGCCAAGAAGTCAGCAGCCGCACAACACAGAACACAAGACTGGTGGGAGCATGATGAAGCGCACAAGGCATGGATTCGACACCATGTTCAACCCCGAAAAAGATTGTACCAGCCGGGTGATGAGGGGGGAGATGTAACTTGTCAAAATTCGAGTCGCATAACTTTCTTTGACAAAAAGGTCACACTAAAAGGTTGTCCTAGCATCACCGACGGGAACAATCAGGGGGGTTATGATGTATACACAGATGACTGGAAAACATCTAGCAATCAAGCAAATGAATTCTGGACAGGAAAAACAGTTTTCTGTTATGGACAAGATGGACCTGACAAATTCAAGCACTTTGCAATGGCAAGGAAAGCCAGACCCAGGACCACATCGCGACAAACGCGAGGCGAAAAAGGAAGCCAAGGCCTCTAAGTTCAGGGGGGTTGATCACGCAGTGAAGACAAAAGCTGGCGTCATGGCCAAGCCCCTGAACTTAGTCAGGTATGACATGAGTGATTTCCTAGGGTCCTGTGTAGAAAACTATTGTAGTCTTGCAAAAGTCAGTCCATCATCCTTGAAAGAGGTGCCAACACCATTCACAGATGCCGGTATCGCACGGCCCACACTCGTGAAGATGAGAAGCCTGGCAAACTCCAGCCAGTGGCTAGCAAAATCTTGATGAAGATCCTATTTGCCGCAAGGATGGCAAGGTTCGATTTGTTGCGTGCCACACAAAGCTTAGCATCAAGAGTGACAAAATGGCCCATTGAATGCGATGTTGCCTTGCACAGATTGGTGTCCTACATTCATTGTACAAAGCACCATTTTCTAGAGGGTTTTATTGGGGATGCCTTTGATGAATGCCAACTCTGGCTGTTTGCCGACGCAGACCATGCAGGTGAACATGATAGCAAGAGTACCACTGGCAGTGCCATAGTGCTTGTAGGCCCCAACGCTTATTACCCCTTAAATGCATTCAGTAAGAAACAAACAGTTGTTGCCATATCTTCAACTGAGGCTGAGGTAGTTGCCGCAAATCATAGCATGAGAGCTGAGGGTATTCCTATGCTGGCCCTGTTTGAGCAGTTGAACCTTTTCAAGCGAAGCCCCAGGACGATGCTGTGTTCACCAGGAGTGACCCTGAAATTGACGACATCCGTAATGGGAACGTTGATACGGGTTGCAGTGTTGCGGACATTAACTCCCTCAAAGCCAGTTTCCCTGAATTTTATCAAGTAAAGTTCATGGAGGACAACCAAGCGACTATTACTGTCATGTCCACCGGTTCATCAGCTTCTATGAGACACATGAACAAAACACAAAACATCAACTTCAAATGGTTGAAACAACAATTTGAATGTAAGCAGTTCGATCTTCTCAACATTGGTACAAATTGCCAAGTTGCAGATATTCTTACAAAACCCTTCACCCGACCAGCTCTTTGGTTGCATGCCATTCATCTCATTGGCATTGGCCCGACAAAGGTGGAAGAAGCAGCAGCCCGCCACACAGCGGCGCCGAAATCCACTAAGGTGCCAAAACTAGCTACCGCTGCCGGGAATCAGGGGGGCTCCCAAAAGTCTTTTGAGCCCAGAATGTTGATCGAATTTTGCTGCTCTGATGATTCGAAACTTAGTACCCAAAGAAAGTCCAATGAAGATTGCCACTGCATTAGGGTTACCGAAAGAGATGATGGTACCACTAACAGCTGTCGGCAACGGCTAGCCTCCCAAGTCCAAGACTTCAGAAATGATTTCAACGACGGCACTTTGATACTTTATGCATCATTGCCATGTGTTGGAGGTAGTCCTTGGGGAAATGTCAATGGCCTCACTGTGGATGGTCAAGAAAGAATCAAAGAGCAACAAAAACAGTTTACCAAGTTGTTCAAATCTTTTGTCAAACTTGTGGATGAAGTTTATGATGAACGAACTTTGATAGCAATTGAACTGTCCAAGAATTGCAAATATTGGAGATGGCCGATGGTTAAAAAATCCTTATTGAACGATCCATGTCTACACATCACTTTGATGGTTGTATGTTGGGTGTTCCTGGAAACAACGGTCAACCAATGAAGAAAAGTTGGACCATTGCTGGAAGCTTCAAAGAACTTGAGAAATTAGATTCGTTCAAATGTGATGGCAAACACGAGCATGATCAAAGTAAGGGTAAAGCTCTTAAACTTGCTGAGAACTACACCTTCAAATTGACTGACATGCTTCATGAGTGTTTCCGGGTAGCTGCGGTGGGCCAAACATCCAAAAGGATCGCGTCCGTTGTCAAACTTGCCTGTCCAGCCAAAATGGCCGACTCTCGTTTTGCCGCAGCCAACCCGGCCAGCCGCGAGGCTGTGCGCACTGCCACACTTGAAGCGAACAAGCAAGCATGGAACAACATTCACAACCGAATTGTAATGGCATTGGCCATGCGAAACAACAGTGAAGGTCAAGACACTGAAGACCTTGTTGAGGGATTGATGTGTGAGTGGACGCCTTGTTCAGCACTGAGGTTTTACGGTATGAACGATCCACTTGCAGAGTACCTCAGCTTTTGCTTTTTGCCAACTGAATCCCAGCTTGCGAAGGTCATTTTGCCGGCGGTAACGCCGAGCCCAGTCATCTGGATTCTTGTCTCTGACTCGTCATGTGCACTAATCACTGGACGTAGAAAAACCCTCAAGAAATACGACTTGGCTGAGCATTTTCAGCAGCGTAAGCCTGGGTATGTGTCGGAATTTATCCATGAGATGCTCTGGGGAAAGACCCTCCAGCGCCTGGTCAAACGCGGGATTGAACTGGCCGCGGACGCCCGCGAGCGACATGGTCCGGACGCCCGTATCAACCTGCATTTGTCCTGGTTCGGGAATGAATTGGTAGGGGAGGATGGGATTGCACAGAATCCAAATTGGCCATTCGACGGCCCCAATGGACATTGGCCGACGATCCTTGCTGACTGTGAACGCCATTTGACTTGGTACGTCGACAAAGCCAAAGAATTGGGTTTGCAATCGGCCGGTCTCACCACCGCGCCCTGGTCTGTTGACTATGGCATCCACCCCATCTTTGACCAGTTCTTTGAGGCATTAGAACCAAAGTTCAAAGCACTGACCTGCAGCCCGCGAGGGCTTGCCAACCCACGCTTCCCATGGTTGCGCGCCAAAGGGTACGCCGATGCGATGGAGTTCAAGGATGATTGGCACTTTGTCAACTCCGAGGAGAATCGTGTCAGGCTCTCGGCGTATTGGACGGCAACGATGTTTGCCATTGACTGTGGGTGGAACGTTGGCAGGGTCAGTCTGGAACTTTCAGCACTTGAGCAGGAGACTTGGGAACACCTGAGGCGCAACGTCAATTTCGTCCTTGATGCATTGCCAGTTTCTTAACAAGAAAGGGTGTCCGAAATCACGAAGCTGTTGTTCGGTGAATCTCGCAGGCATTTCATCCCGATTGGAAAGTCTTTCACGGTTGATGATGTCAAGGCCCAGCAACCTGACACGCAGGACTTCTTGGACGTGAAGACTCTTGCACCAGGTATGTTTGCTGAGCCACCCACTGACGATCCACCGAAATCGGCCGCTGGCGACAGCGCGCCCGCAGCTTCCGGCCAAGTCTCAATCACGGTACAAACACCCGAAGTAGTGCTGAAGTCAAAGCCAAAGGCAGCACCTGAGCGTGCATCCGCCTCAACTGCAGCCGCAGACACCAGTTCCAGTACGTATCGGCCGCAGGCAACTGCGAGCTTGACTGATGAAAATGTCCCTGGCCTTGTCCGAGCACATTGGATGGAGGACCATCTCCCCGAATATCAATATACCATGGTGGTTAATTCGCAGGGGGATGAGGTACCCGGGATCATCTTTCAAGGTACGCCGTACGAGTTGGAACTCTTGAATGCATCGGATGTGGAAACAGTTGCACGCCATATCAAAGTCGACAAGCGTTTTGCAGATTTCGCCACCCGAGTGAATAAGGTTTGCAGGGGTCATGCATCGGCTCTAAGGTTCCTATGAACAAAGATCTTTGGATCGACTTGGAGTCCTTTGCCAAAGCCTTCCGCAAGGAAGTGCCCCCAGACGTCTTTATCACTGTGGCCAACCTTTTTGCAACTGCAATGAAAGTCGACAAACATGGCAAAAGTAGGTTCCAATTCCTATGTGCACGAATTCCTGAACTTCCGTATGACAACAGCCTCGGCATGATCTTCGTCCCAGTGATGATCAGAGCAATCCAGGGTCACTCCGAAACTGCCCTGAAGAATGCAGGTGGTCTTTATGCAAATTCCACTTTGATCTATTGTGTCGAAGATGTTGACCCTGAGCGAAAGGCCGCCTTCACGGGCGTGCTATGACTGAGGTCCCTGATGTTGCATATCATCGCACGATGAAGAGCAACTGGAAGAGCATCGCCAAAAATGGGCTTATCCCCGGAGGTGGTGACTCAGTCAATAGCGGTCGCGCCCATGTTTACATGTCACAGCACCGCATAGGCACAGATGGGTACAGGTCAGGGCTTCGCGCCAAGTGCCCGGTCGAGATAAAGATCGCCATGAAGCAGGCCGTTCAGGGAGGTGTCATTTTCAGCCGAACCGAGATGGATGGCATCCTGAGCTCCGAAAAGGTTCCGCCCCAGTACATCATCAGCATTTCTGAGGACAACAAGGTGATTTGGTCCCGCGCCGAGAGCAATCTCGAGCCCAGTACCTGGACAAGCGCGGAAGAAGCCAAGTCGCCGAAAGCCAAAGTCCAACTTATGCCACGTGATGATGCGAAGCCTTCTCAGGATGACCAAATGGGCGATGATGACACCGGCACAGGGCAACCTGATGCTCGATCCTTTCAAGCGTGGTGCCACTGCCGCTGACCACATGCAAGTCGACCAGCCACCCGCGAGGGTGCGCCGTGTCTACGTTGCGCCAAAGTACTGCGAACCATTCACGGGCGAGTGCCCTTTGTGTTTGGTCGAGTACGTCAGCGGCCAGGTGACCTGCACCACATGTGGATATGAGCCGTTGCCAGTGGACGAAAGTGGAGAGGCCAAGGTTCAACCCACCGTACTCGCATCCTGGAGAAGCGCATGCAAAAGCTTGCAGGTTTTGGGATGTACGGCAAGGTGAATTCCACCCTTTTGGCAACATTGACCAACGAACAGGCTGACATGCTTCGGCAGGAAATGGGCTCCAGGGGAATTACAAGCATAGAATCATCTGTCATCAAAGACTGCAGGGACCGGCACAAGCGAGCAAGGGCACTGGGCTACGAAGATGTTGAAGACCGATATGCCAGTGATGTTACCTTTTGTGACCGCCTCCATCAGGAAGGCAAAGGCCTGAATGATTGCATTTTTGACGACATGTTTGCATATGCCAATCTTCCTGATCCTCCCCGCTCACGAGTCCAGATATCAGCTGGCGTCGCCGCCAATGCCGAGCATCAAAATTGCCTGTCCAAGTTGATTTTCATGAGCCAATCGCGAGGTGTTGATGGTTTCCCCGTTGAGTTTCGCAAGACATGGACTAAGGTCTGGGGATTCATGTTTGGCCGCCACATCTTCACCGAGGAAGAATATGTCAGCTACATAGGTCGTAAGGGATCTTACCGTGGCCTTTTGACATGGAAGGGAACTGTCCAGGTGCCATTCGACGGGACTCAAGCTTTTCTCGAGAGGATCTATGAAGAGAATCTCCCATTGGTTCGGGGCAACCTTGAACGCAAAGAGAAGCAGAGTGCCGCAGCAAAGGCAGGAGGTCCCGGAGGTCAAAAGGCCGACCTCACGGTCGAGCCCGCCAGTGAGCGAAAGCGCAAGGCCGAAGCTGACGCAGATGTCACCACAACTGGTTTTGAAACCACAGCCGCCTCAAGCTCTGCGCAAGCAGACGCCTCATCCGGTGCCACACCATTTCTTGTGCCAGATCCGCCAACCCCAAAAGGAGGAGCAAGACCATTCTTGGAGCCTGAGACAACATCCACTGCATCAAAGGCAGCAAGTCTCGCAACATCGAAGGCTGCAAGCTCCGGTCGCCCGGATGCCTCCTGGAGTTGGAATCGCGACCACTACAGTGCACGTCGTGAGTGGAGTTTTTGGCGTGGATCATGGTATTACCGAGATGAGGCCGGCGGCCGCTGGGTCTATTATGACCGCAGGTATTGATGATCCTTTTGTATCGTAGTGCAAGATGCGGCATGGTAATGTGCCTTCCTTGCGTAGCTGCGACTGGTTTTACGGGCTTGAGCTTTTTAGAGGGACCTTTGAAAGACTGCACAAAAATCTTCAAAAGCCAAACAAACAAAATCGGCTACCCGCAAGGGTATGCCCACACGGCTATTCGTTCTCCGCAGTCGTCCCTGCTCGCCCGAGGGGGGTGTAAAAACTCCTGCAGTAAAACCATGTATTGTATATATCATCGTACCTACCATGCAGCGTTGGTTCAAAACAGGATTGACCGCTTAATGGTTTAGTGTGTTTTAGTCCCATTGTTGGCTGACCTGGGAATATACAGCTACGCTGCAGAGAGCTCTGGTGTTTGTTGCTACGTGACATGATTCTACGCTGCTGGTCTGGGACATAGGAGTAGCGCGAGCTCAGAAGGAAGGTAAACCACCTCCTGAAAGTTATTCTCGGATCAAAAAGTGTGGCTCATTTCAACATCTGAAATCCACTGCAGACAACAATCGAACCCTGTTGCTGACTGATGGTGCCACATGTTATCCAAAAATGGCCCGAGAAACCAATATGTTGCATGAATATATTGCACACAACCGCAGTGAGTTTGAGAAGGCAATCTACCGTAGAAGGGAGAAGATCAGTTCCCATGCTGGAACCATTGATGCTGCATGGGCTGCTGTCAAAGACTTCATCCCCAATTCATGGTGTTCAAAAAGCAAAGATTTTCTCCTGTATGTCAAATGCTGGCAATGGCGATATGTCAATGGACATACTCGCCTCCAGCAAAAGACGATCTCGACGCTGAAACGCCTGGTCTGAAAGGGGAAGAAAAAGTGTCCGACAGAAATTCCCAAAAACCCTCACGAAACGCGAATTTGGCCGAATTTTCGCGCAAAAACAATGCCAAATTTTGCTCATCGAAGTGTGCATTTCGCTGTAGCGAAAACGACATTTTTTTAAACAACGTGCGTTTTGCGAGCACGGTTCCCGGTCCTCCGGATAGTTTTTGCTGGTGGTCTCAATCATGAAACAGACTGAAGATGTAAACCTGAAAGAGTGCAGGCTGGAATCTCTGGAGACCACTCTCCTTCCTGAGTTTCTTGGCGGAGGGATTGCAGACTGAAACGCTTAATTTGAGATTCTGGGCAGTTGGTAAAACAAATTTCTTTGTGTAGTTTGCAGGCGCTCGATTTTTTCGAAGTAAGGCTCCTGTGGCAGTGTAAGCATATCATCATCATAAGGAGCGAGGAAGAGGTTGCTTGTTGAGCATGCTTGCTGAGGATATTTCTTCATCTCCTCGGCTTTCTACCTGTGCCTCAGCTTCTGAAGACGAGTACAGCAAAGCTTGGAGAGAAAATGACCTGCTGTTTGTCGTGCATCAGTTTGTTTCGTGGTCTTGGTTCAGTTTTTGGGATTTTCCACGGGTATGAATGCTCTAAGTTGGTGTGATGCGGAGACTGAGCCCAGGTGAAGGAAGTATTAAAGTACAACCTCCAAGCAGTTTCACGCAACTTTTCGAGTCGTGAGGCGCGAAGGATTCCAACATGTTCAAACGTTGGCCTCCTTCTTTACATTCCGATGGGCCTAAGCTTTCACAGGTCTGGATGACCCACTTGTTAACCTTGTTGGATTACGATTCATTCCAGCCTGTCACTGGCATTCCGCCTCTTGGCTGCGTTGCGTAGAATTTTCTTGCCACTTGTTTTGCCTTGGACCTTGGTCGTCGCCAAGACAATCTGGGCAAAATGTGATCTGAAGATGTCAGAAGTTTCAAAACTTTCAGGGCAGATTGCTTGGGGGAAGAAACACGGATCCTGCATAACCTCCTCTTCCTTGTTGCGTTTCTCTCCCTGTTGAAATTTGCTGTTCCAATCTCTTTCTTTCTTTCTTTCTTGCTTTCTTTCTTTCTTTTTTTCTTTCTTTCTTTCTTTCTTTTGCTTGTTCGATTTCTCTCTTTCCCGTTTTTGCATGTTTTTGCCCCTTTCCCTTTCTTTGTTCGTTTTCTGTCTCCGGTCCCTTTCTTCTTTAGGAAATGCATTAAGCCAGGGTTCCCATGTATAAATGAGGGTATGGGAGTGGACATGGTGTGCGTCCGGGCTTGTGTGCTGCTGGGCTTGCCCTGTTTGGTCTTCCCAACAAAGCATCTGCAGCCATCAGCGTGGCCTTTGCTGTGTGAAGGGGCCGTTCCAAGGGCCTCAGAATGGTTTTTGCACGGCCCAAGACCTTGCTGTGCAGTATGCATGTTGCGTGAATATCAAAGTTTCTTAGCAGGCCAGCATTCAGACGTGTCTTGTGTTACCACTTGCTGTGTGAACCGTCTTCTTGGGGTTACTCAAAGGAGCAAGACACCTGGGCCATCCTGGGCCGTTGTCAGGTCTATGGTAGGCGCATGATTTAGGACATGTTGTCTTGATTGTCACCCGCTTCCCCATTTGGTGCACGCGTGCAGAGATGTCATTTTGATTCATTTTGTGTGTTAGGTGCCGTAGGAACACGTTTACATGACCTTCCACTGCTTCCTGCCTTGTCAATCCTGTGTGGAAGTGCTTGATAGCTGTGAAAGCCAGCCGGGAAGCTAGCTAGTTAGTTGTTATTTGCCAACGAAGTGAGAATAGGGTGTGTGTGGGGGGGTATAGGTGTCTCAAGGGGCTGAAAACGTCATAAATAGGTGGTGTTTCAGGCGCGCAAAAAGTATGGGTTCTCAGGGTAATGTACTATGCGGCAAAACAGTGACGGTGGGTATCGATTCCCCCCCGACCCGCGGGCCAAAAGTATGTGGGTGAAACAGGTATGGGTGAAAGACTAAGGGTGCAAAGTCTGTGGGTGAAAAGTCTGTGGACGAAAAGTGTATGGGTGAAAGGCTGCGGGTGAAAAGTCTGTGGGTGAAAAGGCTGTGGGTGAAAAAAAATATGGGTGAAAAAAAATATGGGTGAAAAGTTTCTGGGCAAAAAATGTATGAGTGCAGAGAATAAAATGGATGAAAAAAAGTATATGGGGGAAAAGTCTGAGGGTAAATATGTTGGTGAAGAGCCTCTGGGTGAAAAGTCTAGAGGTGAAAGGTATATGGTTGAACAGTCTGTGGGTGAAAGGTATGTGGATGAGAAGTAATTATATGGGTGAAATAATGTGGGTGAAAAGTATGTGGGTGAAAAGTATATATACAGTATATGGGTAAAAAGTCTCTGGGTGAAAAGTATGTGCAAGAAGAGTTTCTGGGTGAAGAGTCTTTGGGTGAACATGTATAAAGGTGAGAAGTATGTGGGTGAAAAGCCCGTGGGTCAAAAGTATACAGGTGAAACGGGTATGGGTGAAAAGTCTGAGGGTGCAAAGTCTGGGGGTGAAAAGAGTGTGGGTTAAGACATTGTGGGCGAAAATTTATCCCTGGGTGACAAGTATATGGGTGAAAAGTCTGAGGGTAAAAAGTACGGACATTGGTCAAGAGTCTCTGGGTGAAAAGCCTGTGGAAGAAGAGTCTCTGGGTGAAAAGTCTCTGGGTGAAAAATATGTGAACCTAAAGTTGTCGTGTCTCTTCTTACATTAAAGTGCAACAACATATAAACCTGAAGGTGTCGTGTCTCTTCTTACATGAAGTGTAACAACATAAAAACCGTAAAGGTGTGGTGGCTCTTGTTGCATTAAGTGTAACAACATATAAGCCCTAAAGGTGTCGTGGCTCTTCTTACATTAAGTGCAACAACATATAAACCCTAAAGGTGCCGTGGCTCTTCGTACATTGGCTCTTCTTACATTAAGTGCAACAACATATAAACCCTAAAGGCGCCATGACTCTTCTTACATTAAGTGTAACAACATAAAAACCCTAAAGGTGTCGTGGCTCTTGTTGCATTAAGTGTAACAACATCAAAACCCTAAAGGTGTCGTGGCTCTTCTTACATTAAGTGCAACAACATACGAACCCTAAAGGTGCCGTGGCTCTGCTTTTTATGCCCAAAGTGATCCCATTTATGCCCAAAGTGAGCCAATTTATGCCCAAAGTGAGCCCATTTAAAACCCAAAGGGAGCTTATTTATGTCCAAAGTGAACCCATTTATGCCCAAAGTGAGCCCATTTAGAACCCAAAGGGAGCTTATTTATGCCCAAAGTGAGCCCATTTATGCCCAAAGTGAGCCCAGTTTATGCCCAAAGTGAACCTCAAAAAATTATTCCCAAAGTGAGCTCGAATTTAAGCCCAAAGTGAGCCCCTCGCCTGTGAAAAGTCTGTGCCTAAAAAGTCTGTGGGTGAAAAGTCTGCGGGTGATAATCTGTGGGTGAAAAGTTTATGGGTGAAAGTCTGTAGGTGAAAAGTATACGGTTGAACAGCCTTGGGTGAAACGTATATGGGTGATAAATAAAAGTATATGGCTGAACAGTCTGCGGGTGAAAAGAACATGGGTGAGAAGTATATGGGTGAAAGGCTGGGTGAAAAGTATGCGGGTGAAAAGTGTGTGGGTGAAAAGTATTTGGGTGAGACGGCTATGGGTGAAAAGTCTGAAGTGCAAAGTCTGTGGGTGAAACGTCTGTGGGCCAAAAGTGTATGGGTGAAAGTATGTAGGTGAAAAGTACATGATTGTTCAGTCTTTGGTGAAAAGTCTGTGCCAGAAGAGTTTCTGGGTGCACAGTCTCTGGGTGAGGAGTATGTGGGTGAAAAGTATGTGGGTGAAAAGTATATGGGTGAAAGTATGTGCAAGAAGAGTTTCTGGGTGAAAAGTCTCTGGGTGAAAAGTAAATGGGTGAAAAATATATGGGTGAAAGTATGTGCAAGAAGAGTTTCTGGGTGAAAAGTCTCTGGGTGAAAAGTATACGCGTGAGAAGTATGTGGGTGAGAAGTATGTGGGAAAAAAGTATGTGGGTGAAAAGATGTGAAAAGTATATGGGTGAAAGTCTGTGGGTGAAAAGTGTGTGAGGGACGAGCCTGTGGGTGAAAAGTCTCTGGGTGAAAAGTCTGTGCAAGAAGAGCTTCTGGGTGAAGAGTCTCTGGGTGAAAAGTAAATGGGTGAGGGTGAGAAGTATGTGGGTGACAAGTATGTGGGTGAAAAGTATGTGGGTGAAAAGTTATGGGTTGGAAGTATGTGGGTGAGATTTTTTAAGGGTGAAATGTGTGTGGGTGGATAGCCCGTGGGTGGGTGAAGAGTCTCTGGGTGAAAAGTCTGTGCGAGAAGAGTTTCTGGGTGAAGAGCCTCTGGGTGAAAAGTAAATGGGTGAAAAGTATATGGGTGAGGAGTATGTGGGTGAGAAGTATGTGGGTGCAAAGTATGTGGGTAAAAAGCCCGTGGGTGAAAAGTCTCCGGGTGAAAAGTTTGTGCAAGAAGGGCTTCTGGGTGAAGAGTCTCTGGGTGAAAAGTAAACGGGTCAGAAGTATGCGGTTGGAAGTATGTGGGTGAAAAGTATGTGGGTGAAAAGTATATGGGAGAATGTGCAAGAAGAGTTTCTGGGTGAAGAGTCCCTGGGTGAAAAGTATATGGGTGAAAAGTATTTGGGTGAAAGTCTGTGGGTGAAAAGTATGTGCAAGAAGAGTTTCTGGGTGAAGAGTCTCCGGGTGAAAAGTAGGGTAAAAAGTTTGTGCAAGAAGAGCTTCTGGGTGAAGAGCCTCTGGGTGAAAAGTATATGGGTGAGAAGTATCTGGGTGAGCAGTATGTGGGTGAAAAGTATGTGGGTGAAAAGTATATGGGTGAAAGTCTGTGGGTGAAAGTCTGTGGGTGAAAAGTGCGTGCAAGAAGAGTTTCTGGGTGAAGAGTCTCCGGGTGAAAAGTAGGGTAAAAAGTTTGTGCAAGAAGAGCTTCTGGGTGAAGAGCCTCTGGGTGAAAAGTATATGGGTGAGAAGTATCTGGGTGAGCAGTATGTGGGTGAAAAGTATGTGGGTGAAAAGTATATGGGTGAAAGTCTGTGGGTGAAAGTCTGTGGGTGAAAAGTATGTGCAAGAAGAGTTTCTGGGTGAAGAGTCTCTGGGTGAAAAGTATGTGCAAGAAGAGTTTCTGGGTGAAGAGCCTTTGCATGAACATGTATAAAGGTGAGATGTATATGGGTGAGAAGTGTGTGGGTGAAAAGTATGTGGTTGAAAAGTCTATGGGTGAAAGTCTGTGGGTGAAAGTCTGTGAGTAAAAAGTATGTGCAAGAAGAGGCCCTGGGTGAAAAGTATATGGGTGAGAAGTATGTGGGTGAGAAGTATGTGGGTCAAAAGTATATGTGTGAAAAGTATATGGGGGAAAGTCTGTGGGTGAGGAGTATGTGGGTGAAAAGTATGTTGGTGAAAGTCTGTGGGTGAAAAGTATATGGGTGAAAAGTCTGTGCAAGAAGAACTTCTGGGTGAAGAGTCTCTGGGTGAAATGTATATTGATAGAAGTATGCGGGTGAGAAGTGTGTGGGTGAAAAATATGTGGGTGAAAAGTATATCGGTGAAAGCTTATAGGTGAAAGTCTGTGGGTGAAAAGTATGTGCAACAAAAGGTTTCTGGGTGAAGAGCCGCTGGGTGAAAAAGTACAAAGGTCAGAAGTATGTGGGTGAAAAGTATGTGGGTGAAAAGTATATGGGAGAAAGTCCTTGGGTGAAAGTCTGTGGGTGCAAAGTATGTGCAAGAAGAGTTTCTGGGTGAAGAGTCCCTGGGTGAAAAGTATATGGGTGAAAAGTATTTGGGTGAAAGTCTGTGGGTGAAAAGTATGTGCAAGAAGAGTTTCTGGGTGAAGAGTCTCTGGGTTAAAGTATATGGGTGAAAGTATCTGGGTGAAAAGTATGTGCAAGAAGAGTTTCCGGGTGAATAGTCTCTGGGTGAAAAGTATGTGGGTGAAAGTCTGTGGGTGAGAAGTGTGTGGGTGAAAAGTATGTGGGTGAAAAGTATGTGGGTGAAAAGTATATTGGTGAAAGCTTATAGGTGAAAGTCTCTGGGTGAAAAGTCTGTGCAAGAAGAGCTTCTGGGTGAAGAGTTACTGGGTGAAAAGTGTATGGGTGAGAAGTATATGGGTCAGAAGTATGTGGGTGAAAAGTATATGGGTGAAAAGTATATGGGTGAAAGTCTGTGGGTGAAAGTCTGTGGGTGAAAAGTATACGCAAGAAGAGTTTCTGGGTGAAGAGTCTCTGGGTTAAAAGTATGTGCAAGAAGAGTTTCTGGGTGAAGAGTCTCTGGGTGAAAAGTATATGGGTGAGGTGTGTGTGGGTGAGAAGTATGTGGGTGAGAAGTATGTTTGTGAAAAGTTTTTTTTTCCCGAGAGCGTCTGAGCGAAGGGTTCTTCTAATAGTGGGGGTCTGTCAAACATTTTCACATTTTCACATCTTCTGATCCTCACATCTTCAAATCTTCACATCTTCTGATCCTCACATCCTCACATCTTCACATCCTCACATCTTCACATCTTCTCATCTTATCTGCTCATCTTCACATCTTCTCCTCTTCACATCTGCTCATCTTCACATCCTCACATCTCCACCTCTTCTCATCTTCACGTCTTCATATCTTCAGATCCTCACTTCTGCACATCCTCACATTTTCACACCTGCTCATCTTCACACTCTCTCTTGCCCTCTTGCTCTCTTGCCCTCTGGCTCTCTTCCCCTCCCTCTGGCGTTCTCCTTCTTTTCTATTTCTCTCTTGAAGGCACGGAGCTGTGGCAACGAGACGGCACGCATCGCAACCCTTTCGCACGAAATGAGGTTCGATCGCCAAAAACTGAGGTAAAACTGCGATTTCTCGCGTCCGGGCGCAACCCTTTCGCACGAAGTGAGGTTCGATCGCCAAAATTGCGACTTCCCGCTTCCCGTCGCAACCCTTTCGCACGAAATGAGGTTCGATCGCCAAACACTCAAGAAAAATTGCGATTTGCAAAGCGTCCGGCGCAACCCTTTTGCACGAAATGAGGTTCGATTGCCAAAAACTGAGGTAAAATTGCGATTTGCAAAGCGTCTGGCGAACCCTTTCGCACGAAATGAGGTTCAATCGCCAAAATCTGAAGGTAAAGTTGCGATTTGCAAAGCGGCCGGCACAACCCTTTAATGAGGTTCCATCGCCAAAAGCTGAGGTAAAATTGCGATTTGCAAAGCGTCCGGCGAACCCTCTCGCGCGAAATGATGTTTGATCGTCGAAAGCCGTGGTTACATGTTCGATTTCACGGATTCTTTGGCAGCGCTTCTCTTCTGTGTGTAAAAGCTTCTGTGTGTGGAAGTGTTTGTGTGTACAAGCCTCTGTGTAAAAGCGTCTGTGTGTAAAAGCCTCTGTGTGTGAAAGTGTGTGTGTGTGAACCATCTGAAAAGATGCAAAAGTTCTACTTCCAATTTTACCTGGTCCTCCTTCATTTTACCTCTGGCACGGAAAAAGAGGTTGCACTTCCCTGATTTTTGTTGGCATTATTACATTTAATTTCAAACAGGGGGCTGCAGGGAATGTCATAGTTGTGCAGGCAACGAAGACGGCTGTGACATTTTGTGATATCGATCCGGGACGCTGGATCGACGTACCTGCTTCAATTTCATTTCATGTTAAGTTTCTGAGATGGGATGTGGCCAACCCAAGAACCACCTTGCCGTCATTTCATCAAACTTTTTCTACCATTTTTTGATGTCACTTCACTGCCTGTACGGTTTTCGCAATCTGTAAGGAGAGAACCATTTCGAATTTTCTCGCCTCTGGTCATCAACCAACTCCTGTCAGGTTTAATTGGAGTGTTTTTTGCACGTAAGATGCATTCCACACCAGAATTCGCAATGACTGTTCTGAGCAAGTGTGTGATTCATGCTGGATTCGTCAAGGTGGCATGAACCCTTCGGGGAATGCTTTTCCAAGCAGAATGTGGATGCAACGACTCGACATTGGAATTTACACATTTTAATTTAGTAATTTGTCTAAGTAAAGTGAAACAGCTGTTCACCTTTCAGGTTCTCACCCATCGGTCGATTGAGTGTTGAAACAGCTGGCCGCCGTGTGGCTCAAATCCTTTTCCAGTGGGACTGTCTGACTGTCATTTGTAGACTTCAGCCGCGACAACCTTCTTTCTTCACTGCTCGAGAGTGTAATTGAACTGAACTGTCACAACCAATGCATCATGAATGATCTTCCAGGCAGGTACGCGACTTTAGGCGTGGTCCTTTTTTCTTTTGATGGTCTCTGGTGAGGTCAAATTGTGCACGTAATTCAGGGGTTGACGACTTAAGCCGTTTATAGGGTTGTGAAATGAAAGCAGAGGGCCTCTGAGCCTTACCACGATTCCTGCATGACTTGTGGATGCATCATATATGTTTTGTTTTCTTCTGGTTTCAATTTTATCCAACCTGACACTCGTGCCATGTTCCCAGGACGCTATCCCACCATTCCTGATTCTATGTGGAACTTTGGATGGAATCCTCAGTCGATGGGACTTCATGATCAAGTTTGTGGAGGTGATCCATTGGGTCAACAGTCTCAAGCTCAGGCTCAGGCGCAGATCTCAGCACTTCAACAGCAGAATGCGATGTTGAATCAGCACCTCCCCACACATGCTCAATCTCATATCAACCATCTCCAACAGCTTATTCCATTCCACCAACCTCCACAACCATGTCCACCCACGTCAGCTGCATTCCAATCAACACCAGCGCCACAGGCACCAGATCCACCGACACCTACGGCCACTCCAGCCAATCAATCTGGGTCTTCCACGACCTTCAATCCTGATGAGATGCTCCAACAGATGAAGTCCACGATTGGTTTCCAATATTCAAGCAATGGTGGAGAAGACTCAACAACGTCTCCCACACGGAGACCTGACAAACGTCCAGTCTCCATCGGTCGCAGTCCACGACGAAGACGTTCATCAAGACGTTCATCAAGACGTCCCAGGCGCTCATCGAGGAATCGCTCCTTCTCCAGAAGCCCATCTTGTCACCAGTACGAGTCTCCACGGAAAGATCGTGAGAGGTCGATCACTTTCAGGTCTGCTTCACCGCCACGTCGAGGTGATCGACAACCCGTTGAGGAGTACCATCAACCACATGACTACTCCTCCAATACGCCAACTCTTCAGGCTTCTGCTTGGTGGAAAAGCCAACATTCCACCGGGTACAACAACCCAACGGATGATTCCGATCATCCTGAGCAGTCTTCCAGTAACAAGCGGCAAGCGTGGGGCAAGTGGAAGAACTACTCCAAGAATCCCTCTTCCATGCATCAATCTACATGGGATGATCCCAAGAAGCCTTCCAATCGCTATACCACCTCCTCCCATGACCCTGCCACCAAACCACTCACAGCATTCTCCACCTCCAAGTCAGCACCTCCACGCCACAAGAAAAGCAAGTCTGACACTTCTGGAGATGATCAATCTAAAATCTCAGTGTCCATCCCCACAGGACACATGCTCATCAATCTCTGGGATGGATCAAAAGCAGAATGGATCCGGGCTGTCAAATTCGGTCTCCGTCACAAAGATCGAATGAAAGCGGCATCGGAGATTCCATATGCCGACCAACCACAGCCAAACAAGACCGTCAACATAGAAGATTTTCGACGAGCTGTGGCCACTCTACAGCGAATTGATTCCAGAATCCCCTCAGAGGTCACCAGAAAAGCGATCCATTTGATTTCCAGCACCAACCTCCTCCCCGTGTTTGACTTGGAGCAATCCTTCATCATCGATCTACCATCGACAAATATGCTGGCGTTGATTCTCCCACTTCCTGCGATCTCTCGATTCACCATGCCACCTCCATTCAAAGATACCCAGAATCATACCTGGGCACTCCTTCACGGCACCCCCATCGAAACAGCTCAAGCCATCTTGCTGGAAGGAAAAATCAGACCGGCCAACGGGTCATTCAATAACAACCTCAGCAGGTGTGATATGCCCACCTTTGGATCCTTCTATCTTGGCAGAGAAATCGCTAAAAGCGACACCTTTCCAGAATGGGCGGCCAAGGACTTGATGGATACCATTCAAAAGAAGGGAAAAGGCCAACAAGAGGTGATAGTTGGGCAATGTATCGAGGTGCATGCCCTCACACTGCTTTTAAAGCTGGAGGCAATGAAAGTGCACAGATTTCAGTAGCTGACAAAAAGGAGTGGCCACCACTTCGGAGAAATATACGATTGCCCACAGCAAACATGTCGGCTTGAAATTCATCGCCTTGAAGTGGCAGAAAACTTGCCAGCGTTCGAAGACGACGGGGACTCGTCCAGCGACGAGTGCAACTACCGAGCCATTCATGAACGTACTAAGGCGACCCATGCACTCAGGACATCGGGACGATCACCATACATAGACTCATATGGAGAATGAGGGGCTTTGTACTATTAGACCATTTTGTCTCTAACCGGAAACCGGCTGTCACATTTCTAGGGAAACCTGGACACGCTTAGAAAAAACTGCACGACTGTCTCAATCTGCAGAGAACATTTCATTTCTCTGATTTCATTTTGCAGTTGCGCTTGGGAGTGACGACATTGCTGCTGATTACTATGCATTCCTCTTTACTTTGTGACGTGTTTCTTGAACTTTGGTTTTGGCTTCCTGTTTAAGTTGATTCACTTCTCTGGTTTTCACTTAACAACCTCTTTCTGTAGAAATCTTTAACTCTCAGTTTCCTAGTTGGATCATCTCGAGTTTGTCAAAACATGGCTGACTCTGATCGCTCTCGATCGCCGGCGCCTGTGCGGAATCGAACCGAACCATGTGGACAAGTTCATGCTCCTCGTCCATAACTACCATTCTTTCCATGATGGCGTGGACCTATGAACTCGTCGATTTTGCACTTTCAGAACATGCCGCGCCTTCAGTCTCGACCTCATGCAGTGGGCAATAAACCAGCGGGGAGCTTATATGATGGGACGCATGATGAATCCGTCCCAATCGATGATGCAGACCAATTGGTCAAATCACCAGTTTCCACCAACTCCTCCTCCGTCAATTCCACCAACCTTGCCATATCTTCCACCATCACGCCAAGCCACTCCACCTTGCTCACCGACGATACCTTGTCCACCAACACAACTGTGCTCTCCAGGCGCACCTTCTGTCCCTTCGTCCCAGCCACGGCCGCATGAAACAATTCCTTCGACCTCACCAAAAGGCCTTGGCCATCACGAGGCGACCAGAACTTATGGGTTTGACCTTAACCCTCACTGGCAGGAAGACAGGGATCACTACGACAACCAGAAGATCAATGGATTGACATTCCCCCGGACCATTCGTCAGTCAGCTTTCACTCAAAAGCTGGACATCGAAGGGTGTGATCCTTTGGCTCTACCGTTGGCGGCCTTGATGTACCAACAGGCCAACAACTTCTGGCTTCGAAAACTGGCCCATGGACGAGAAGTTTACCTGATCCCTACGGGGGAGATCGCAACTGTTGTCTTTATAACGGAGCCTTTGACGCAGCTCAGAAGCCGTGGGGCCGACCTGGACCGTGTCTCAAATAGTCGAGCCCGGCAGGATGGGAAACTGCTGGACAAGACCAACAACACCAAATATGCTGCTCAACAAATCGCAGTCATCATCCACAGTTGGTTGCCAGCTCGCACAACTGATCCAGACACCCAACATGAGATCACCCAGCTCAGGAATCAATTGGCAGACTTACGCCAACGAGCAGGTGAAGACCCTGGTGACAACTCTACACCACCACGGGTCCATCGGCATCTTTTGATCCTTCCAGCCTTTTGGTCTGCCCTTCCACGGTCAATCCATGGCTGGCTCAACACATGCCAACCACCTTGGCTGTGCGAGCTTTCGCCAAATGGCTCAAAGAACTTCCACTGTCTGAGCCAAAGAGGAAAGTCCTCACTGAAAACATTGCCAAGACCGAAACTTGGTGGTCACATCAGCTGTCGGAAGCCCGTGAAACTGTCGAACGAATGGCTGTCATGATGGGCATACCGGTTAGCCTCCTGGGCAAAAACTATGATGTGTGGAACCTCCTGCGTGCCATGACCGCGGCTATCAGTCTTATACCAATTGACTAGCTCCCTGGCTTCGCAGAAGGCTTAAGCACAAAGTGCTTCAATTCCATCTTCAGATTCTCCATTCGATGATCCTTATCATCTACATTTTGACACCCTTCACCATGACTCACAGCGTTCACCTTTTTCAAGGCTTTCGCATCATCCAGACCGCATGATGGTGCTTGCCGTAATCCATGGTCTTCGACCGAACCAGAAGCTGAAGTCAATTTTGGAAGGATGTACCAACCTCACACATTTGTGGGGATCAACACTTCATGCCCACAACCTTTTCTCAACACCATTTTTCCAGTCTCAAAGCGTCTACATCCGTTTCACCCACATTGTGAACATGCAGCCCAAGTTCTACATAGGCTCAGCTATGCATCATACCCTTGACAGGGAGTACAGTCGCTCCAGAAAGTATCTTCAACTCACCAATGAACGACTTGTACAGGCCGAGCTTGCCCTACGCTATTGGCGGGAACATGACAACCTCTACATTTGGGCACCCATTCCCATCTACACTGAACGCTCCGACTATCGCAGTCTTGAAATGTCCATCATCCAAGAATGGCAACCACGACTCAACTATCCCTTCATTTGTCAATTCTTCCACCCACGCAAAGGCATCCTCAAAAAACCTGCTATGAACACGAACGCCCAATTTGGTTTGGCCACGCTTTGGCGTCGAGCCAAACACAAGTTCACCCAACACTTGTCCGTCAGATCTTGACATCAGAACGGTTTCAAAACCGACTGGAACTTTGGACCATCATCCACGCTTTAGGGTCCAACACGAGGGCCAGATTTGAACAGACCAAAATGCTGCGGTCCAATGATGGGGGTCTCGCCCTTTGCTATGCTCTCCGTCGTCTGGCAAACAACATCCAGGAGCCCTTTCGCACCCTGTCACTCAATGCAATCGATGCGTCCATCAAACAATCTCCAACAACAATTGAAACAGTTCCTACGAAAGTGGCACCTCCAAGTTCTTGCATACCAAGTTCCATGCCACACACCATCTTTCAAGATGGTCTTCATCAAACACGCAGCTGTTCTGGACCAACTCTGCAATCACAAGCAGGCCATCGGGGACTGGTCCACCCAACCTGCAACGTGTTGTTGCAAAAAAGTGGGAACCTTTCAAAACCGCTGCTCTCAATCCATCAGATCCTCACTGTGTCTTAGCAGGTTCACTACTTCACTCACTCGTACCAGAGGAGTTGGCTGTCATTGCCGAAGGCTCCTTGTTGAACAAGGTACTTCCTTCCAAAAAGGAATGCCAAAACCAGCTCAAACTTGTGCTTCATGGCTGGACAAAGCGAAATGGCCTACCGTCCATGCCAAATTCAGAGATCTCCGATTTCAGCCAACATCTTTGGACAGAGCATTCCAAACACGTCATTTGTCACATCACCAAATC
This sequence comes from Cladocopium goreaui, assembly GCA_947184155.2. NCBI lineage: Eukaryota > Dinophyceae > Suessiales > Symbiodiniaceae > Cladocopium > Cladocopium goreaui. The sequence goes on from CAMXCT020001016.1 coordinate 143,844, forward strand.
ATCCATCAACTCATTTCAAAAAACCTTCGAGGGCGCTATCTTCCATTGTGAACACAAACAAGCCTCTTCTGTGAGAATTTACTGCCCGTGCTTGTACTACCAAGCCATTGAAAAAAACCTTTCAGGATCCCTCCATTTTCGAACCGGTCTCCCAAGATCCTGAATCCATCGCCACGTCTCTTGTCGATCTTCTACATCGACAACATGGAAAACCCTACCCTTGGGCGGTAGGACACGGACGACAAGTGCCAGCTGGTTATATCCTGGCAAAAAGGAAGAAAGAATTTCGCAATGGCCGACCCATCATCTCCTTTGTGGACTCCCCGTTTCGTCCTATGCTCAACACCCTCGCCAGAATGATCTTTCAACTGATCCCAGTGGCATGTCCAAATCACTTTGCTTCCGGGGATGTATACACACTCCTATCCTTCCTCAAATCAGCACCCGTTGACGCAGATCTCATTCTTGTCAATCAAGACCTGGCTGGTTTCTTCGCCAGCATTGATCAAGATCGCTTCATCGGTTCATGGTTCATGCTCTTGGATTTCCTTAGACCCCACATGGATGTTTCTGACAACGAAGCATTCTCGTTTTTTTTCCAGGAAAGACTAACAATCCAGGCGACATCATCAAGGGCCGCACCTTCCGTAGACTTAACGTCACCAGGAAGATCATCATCAAAGATTTCCCTGATTTACTCAAGTCAGCGTTGAACATGCAGACGTTTGCTCTGGGCCAAAAATGCATTCGACAGTGTAGAGGCAGCCCAATGGGCAGTCCACTATCTCCAGCACTTTGCTTCATGGTTGTCTCCATCAGCGAACAAATCTGGTCCATCAACTTCAAACAAACTCTCTGCAATCACCACTTATATTCATCCGACACATCAGATATGTTGACAACCGCCTCATCTTTGGTGATTCGCGTCTTCGTGATCTTCCCCCATATGAAGTACTGCTGGATGAAGGCGTCTACGGAAAACCCATCATCCTGGAAACCGAACCAGATCAGGAATTCCTCGGTTTCATGTTGGAAACAAAACCATTGGAACTGATCTATCAAGGTCCCACCAACATATCACAAGTCTTGTCTCCGTTCTCGGCTTCTCCACTCAAAGTGCTTCTCAGCGGATTTCGTTCTCGTCGCCACATCGTTGTCAAAGTGGCATTTCCCGACTTTCGTGTTCGACAAGGGCTCGACCAATTAATTCACCTGTATACTTTGGCTGGTTTTCCCAATGGGGAACTCCACACAATTTCATCTCAGATTTTGATTCAGCATCAGAACCTTCAGACGCATGAGCAAAAACGGTCTGATGTCTACAGTTGACGGATGATTCTCTTCGCTTCCTTGGTTTTCGAAGTGTGTTGTTCTAATTTCCTCGTTTCTTCTTCTTTCAGTCTGGCTCAAACTCGCTTCTCCGCTTTCCTTTCCTGCGCGTTCTGTTTCATCATGGACCACACCCAAAGCCGTGAATTTCATCATCATCATCTCGCTCGTGCCATCATGCACTTGAACTGCCTTGCGGGATTTCTTCCCTTTTTTGAACCGGCAAATGAATCGGATGACCCAATGGGCGAACCCTATACCCGTACCGGGCGATCAAATCCAGCCCAACGAAACCTTCACACATTTGTTCCTCTGCCATCCTCTTCCTCAGTACCAACAATGGCATCTCATGGGGGCATTCCCACCCACATGATTTTGAACCCTGAACCAAATCTTCGTCCTCTTTCAATGTCAAGCCGTCCACGTGACGAAGAAGTTCACCCAGCCATAGCCCCAGCACTCCGCAATCCGGTCTCCGAATCTAGCCCTCCACCGGCTCCAGTTCCACGTTTACCGGAACCTGACACTCCTCGTTTGGTGACCCGGACAACAACTGCTGTACCCGTTCGATCAAAACAACGATCCAACAACCCTGATGATCCACAACCGAAAAAGAAACAACGCTCGGGAGACATTATGGTACATTCGTCGTCATTCCAACCCATCTCTTTACCGATTATTGAAGATGTTCCTCATGCAAGCTTCAATTCAGATGATTCAAATGAAGAAGTGGCCTCTAGAGCCCACTCAGTTCATATTACGTCAGCAGTGGATGCCGCCCCCCCGACCATCTCTTCCACCACACCAGCTGACCGCCCAATTTCACCAACTCCAGGAAATTCAACTCCAACCGCCATTCCAAAAGGCCCTCCACCCAACCTACCATTCGAATCCTTCAACCCACAGAATCTGATCGGGGCACCCCTCATTCGACTATCCGACCTTGGACAGGAACTGATGACCAAGAATTGATCAATCTCAAAAACAGTAAATCACGCCCGTCGTGGAAGTCGATCGGTGCCAGACTACGACGTGATCCACAGATATGCAAAATCCGCTGGAACATCTTGAAGCAAATGTCCGACCAACATGGCACGGAAACGCCTCGGCACGAACCGGAGGCAGAGGACTAAACGACTGCGGGGAAAAAGATGCAGCTTCCTCTCGCTGCTTCTTGGATCTGTTGATCTGTTCTTATTATTCATGTTGTTCATTTCTTCCTTTTCTTTCACTTTTTCGTTTTTTCCCCACTGACTTGTCTTTGTCAAGTCATTGTTATGGCTCACCCATCTAGTTACGTATCTTTGCCCCCTGATCGTTCCCGTTCTCGGGATGATTCGCCCATGTGGAGCCACCCGACTCCAGACCGACGTCGCAATCCACGTCATCACGAATCGTGGAACTACTGTACACCCCATTGCTCCGTCACACTAGACGGGTTTTGGTCATCATCGACCTAGAACAGGTCCAACATCTTATGTCTGCACGTCAAAGTGATGTCATGCAGGCGACCACCTGTGACGCTTTGCCTTCACTTGGCAGACTTGAACAGTACGCACTGTTCACATACAGCTTCTTGGTAACCCCAGCCCAGACTCAGATTCTCACTGTTGACACCATCCTCTACTACATCAGTCAGCATATCAACAACACCTGGGGCTTCTATTTGGAACCTTCCTCTATGGACCTTCGTTGGTCTGACTGTGCAGGAGATACCTTTGCGCTTCGCAACCATCAACTCCTCATTGATCTGTTCTGTGAACACCGTCCTCATTGGACTGAAGGCCAAGAATTCGGAATCCTTAATACGATCAAAGACTTCGACAACCCAAGTCAACCGTACATTATGCGCATGAGTTGCCATCAGGCACTTCCTAACCCTAACATGCTGCCGTGACTCATTGTCGTGAAAAATGACCGACTTGCTGTGTGCATCTTCTTGTCTCAAATTCTTTTTCTTTTGATCTCTTGCTTCTTCTTTCATGTCCTTTTGTCTTTGTTTGTCTCCATGTGGCTTAGGCCTGGATCATGACTAAACGGGATTCCTCATTTGCCGATTTAGAATCCCCCCGCAATCTCATGAGCTTCCCACGCCGTCATTCTGCTCAACATGGAAGCGGCGCTGCTTCTTTAAAATGCTGCTTCTTCATCGTCAATTGCAATGTTGTCCTGGGCATACGAAACGGTCCCCCATCAAAGACCTGATCAAACAGGAATGACAGTCGAAGCCCACCAATTTGGCTATACTGCCCTGGTCCCTTCAGTTCCTCTACCACCTGTCAATCCACCAGGCCCTCCGATGGAAGCATATCCGTTACAATCGGAGCTGTCACAGAACCATCGGGTGCTCCACACTCACATCTTCAAAGAGGTTATTCCGCCTCCCCAGTCAGGCCAAGGCAGTCCTCATCGTGGCAAGATCGCCAACGATCGTATGACAATTCGGGCAGCACCGCTGGAACCTATGGGGAAGAGCCAGAATCCAAAATGGAAGACGACACTTCAGTGACAGTTGAAACAGGCAATGTGCCGATTCCAAGTCAGGTCCACCAATTGGCATCTCTGCTTCACAATTTTCTCCTGTCTGACAGGGAATATAATGCACCGATCATTGAGAAGCTCGAAACTCCTCCCGCAGATCCAAATGCCAATCCCATCCAGCTTTTCTCGGCAATCGACCTGGTCCACCTTGCCAGCCATTTGTCTATTACTTCGCAGACTCTTGCCCAACATGCTCAGAATCATGAACTGGATGACATCTCGGAGATCTCCGACTAGATCGGGCGCGAGCTGCACGTTAACTCCTGAGTGGGATTGGTAATTCACTCTTGTCTTTGTTTCTTGATTACATAATCCGTTACCAGTTGACCGTATCAGAGCGTGACTAACCTGTCCATGTGTCAAAAAAAGCCCTGCGTCAGCAGGGCGTGTGTGTGAACCATCTGAAAAGATGTAAAACTTCTACTTCCGATTTTACCTGGTCCTCCTTCATTTTACTTCTGGCACGGAAAAAGATGTTAAACTTCCCTGATTTTTGTTGGCATTATTACATTTCATTTCAAGCAGGGGGCTGCAGGGAATGTCAACGAAGACGGCCATGACGTTCTGTGATATCGATCCGGGACGCTGGATCGACGTACCTGCTTCAATTTCATTTCATGTCAAGTTTCTGAGATGACCCAAGAACCACCTTGCCGTCATTTCAACAAACTTTTTCTACCATTTTTGATGTCACTTCACTGCCTGTACGGTTTTGACAATCTGTAAGGAGAGAACCATTTCGAATTTTCTCGCCTCTGGTCATCAACCAATTCCTGCCAGGTTTAATTGGAGTGTTTTTTGCACGTAAGATGCATTCCACATCAGAATTCGCAATGACTGTTCTGAGCAAGTGTGTGTATGTGTGTGTGTAAAAGCATCTGTGTGTAAAAGCGTCTGTGTGTAAAAGCTTCTGTGTGCAAAAGTGTATGTGTGTAGAAATCTTTGTGTGTAAAAGCTTCCGTGTGTCAAAGCGTCTGTGCGTAAAAGTATTCTGTGTAAAAGCGTTTGTGTGTAAAAGTCTTTGTGTGTAAACGCGTTCTGTGTGTCAAAGCGTCTGTGTGTAAAAGTGTTCTGTGTGTAAAAGTGTCTGTGTGTAAAAGCTTCTGTGTGTAAAAGTGTCTTTGTGTAAAAGTCTCTGTGTGTAAAAGCGTCTTTGCATCAAAGCGTCTGTGTGTAAAATTGTGTGTGTAAAAGGGTTTGTGTGTAAAAGGGGCGGTGTGTAAAAGGGTCTGTTGAGTTGACCGACATGTGCAGCACTCAGAATTCGCATGTGTGTAAAAGGGTCGGTGTGTAAAAGGGTCTGTTGCGTAAAAGGGTTTGTGTGTAATTAAAAAGGTCTGTGTGTAAAAGGGTCCAATGAATCGGGGCTCAAGACGGCATCCGCCGCCCGGTCGCTACGAGTGGTGCAGCGCTCAGAGTTCGCATCGTCAACAAGTGGCATCATCAGACAGCAATCCATGTACTCATTGACTCATTCTTGCATGCTGTCCTTCGCACTGCAGCATGAGCAACGAATCAATCGTAGCTGTTTGGTTCAAGATTTGCACGATCTTGGAGGACGTGTGTGTCTGTGCCTGTGTGTGTGTGCGCGTGTAGGTGCCTTCCTCTTTGTGTGCGTGTGTGTCTGTGCCTGTGTGTGTGTGCGTGTAGGTGCCTTCCTCTTTGTGTGCGTGTGTGTCTGTGCCTGTGTGTGTGTGTGCGTGTATGTGTCTTCCTCTTTGTGCTCTGTTTGTGTGTGTGTGTGCGTGTGGTGTCTGTCTGTGTACCGTGTGTGTCCAAGTGTGTGCGTCTGTGTCTGTATCTTTGTTTGTGCGTCTGTGTGTGTATCTCCTTTCTGCTGATCATGTGCATCATCTTCAATGAAGCTTTCCCCTACAATGTCTTTGATACTACTTACAAGAGAGTAACATTCTCTTCTACGCTCTTCGGTCGTCTGTGTGTAAAAAAAAGTGTCTGTGTGTAAAAGCTTCTGTGGGTAAAAGCTTCTATGTGTAAAAGCCTCTGTGTGTGAAAGCTTCTATGTGTAAACGCGTCTGTAAGTGTTTGCGTGCAAAAGCGTCTGCGTGTAAAAGCCTATGTATGTAAAAGTGTCTATGCGTAAAAGCTTCCGTGTGTAAAAGTGTCTGTGTGTAAAAGCTTCCGTGTGTAAAAACGTCTGTGTGTAAAAACTTGTTTGTTTAAAAGTGTGTGTGTGTGTAAAAGCGTCTGTGTGTAAAAGCTTCTGTGTGTACAAGCTTCTTGGTGTAAAAGCTTATGTGTGTAAACGCCTCTGTGTGTAAACGCGTCTGTGTGTAAAAGCGTCTGTGTGTAAAAGCGTCTTTGTGTAAAAGCGTCTGTGTGTAAAAGTCTCTGTGTGCAAAAGCATCTGTCTGTAAAAAGTTTCTGTGTGTGAAGAAACTATACGAAAGATACGATGTAAACTATTGTCTTGTGTTTGTGCTATGTCTTGATACTACTCTTCTCCTCTGCCCATACTACATCTTTAATATATTGTCTTGCAATACAGTGTCTCCATACTAACAACAGAAGACCCTGCTCCTCTACGCTCTCGGGCCATCCGTCGTCTAGTTTGAAAGTCTGTGGGTGAAAAGTATGTGCAAGAATATGTGGGTGAGAAGTATGTGGGTGAACACTATGTGGGTGAAAAGTATACGGGTGAAAGTCTGTGGGTGAAAGTCTGTGTATGTGCAAGAGTTTCTGGGTGAAGAGTCTCTGGGTGAACAGTATACGGGTGAGAAGTATGTGGGTGAGAAGCATGTGGGTGAAAAGTATGTGGGTGAAAAGTATATGGGGGAAAATAGGGGTAGATGGGATGCTGGCTTTTGTTCCCCCCTTCTCAGGTATATATATATACACATCATATATATATATACACATCATATATACATATATATATACACATCATATAAATAAATAAGTAAATATATATATATATATTAGTACTTTCAACAGATATATCAGATATATTGTGACAGAGTGCTCAGATCTTTCTACAAGAGCATTCGGCAGAAGAGTGTTGAGGAAACGAATGTTTGCTGTGCGCTTTGTGCCCAGGACGGTCCCGGTGTGGCATCCAATTGAAGAGTTTACGGCTTGTGTGCGCGTTACTTCCAAGTGCACAGACAGATCTTTGTCCATCAGCGAGAGAAGGGCTTCTCCTCCTGTAGCGCAATTTATTGCTGAAGCTTCAGAAGGCTTCCAAGGTGCGGGTGCTGTCGTTCGGACCTGTCGCTGAAATGCTATTAGCACCAAGAAGGTGGCAGTGATTCCCACAATCATCAGTGATCAAATTAGGATTAAAAGGAGACCATGCCGTGACTCATTGGACATATCCGGAAAGCGCAAAGAAGGGATCAGGAGCTTAGCCTATGAAGTGGTTCCATGTTACACTGATTCTTGGTCTTGTTTGCACCTGGAGTTAGTGTGTTGCTTGCCCTGGGAGGCTGCTTCCAAGCCTTATGCGGCCCGTGGGCTGACAAGCTCCAAGGCCATTATCTTTTCCGTGTCAATTGGATCAGAAAGAAGGGGGACGCTCGTTTTGTGAAATACTGAGGGAATCAAGACGCAAACAGTTTTTGCCACCAGGTCTACGTTCAAGTTTGTATACATACATTGTTGATGTACGGGGATTTTGTATTGCCTTGTCAGAGTACCAGAGGGTAGCGAACCCTGACTCACGTCAGAAGTCTGCCTCCAAGCTGCTTGACAGCGCGCATAGACTTTGGCATGCGGAATGGGAGGAGCGCCAACGTGACAAACGTGTTCCTAAAAGAAAAGCGCGATCCTGAACATGCTTTTGGATGCTTTTGGAAGTTTGCTAGATCACAATGTTGCACAACTCAAAGAACGCATTGCAAATCAGTCATCAAGTTGTTTTCTTCAGAATCTGAATCAGCTTCTCACCCATTGGCAGCACCACACTTGGTAGCAACCGGTTCAAACGCAACTTTCCGACGTGTGATGAATTCATATTTTGACGCCCGGGCTCCCAAGCGGGCGGTGGGGTGCGATACATTCCATGGGGACTGAGCTGTAACGACTGTAAACTGAGGCAAATTTGCGAAAGAGCATGCCATCTTTAACAAAATGAAATGTAACAGCAGTGATATTTTTCTCTTCAAGATGGTCATTGTAAGGAATTTCCATCATAGTATGTGAATCTCTGGTGGAGCGCCTGCTCGGGCCAGGCAGTGGTCGGCGATGACGATGAAAAGGATGAAATTCTCACATTGGGGCGGGTCGCAGTCGACAAGATAGAGGGGTGAACTTGTTGTAGAAGCGAGAATGGTTATACCTTTCCTATCCACCTTCAAATTTCAGCTACGAAATGGGGAGGACTTGGGCTACAGTACAGATTGCCAGCCAGGATTTTTTTGTACAAACAGGAGGGTTGTGCCCCCCATTTTGTATTTGGAATCATTTTGTAGTTGATTCCTTTCAAATCACCATTTTCATTTTGTAGTTGTATATGTTGAGTTAGTTGAAGCATCCAACATAAAATCTCATTATGATTTTGTAGTTGTACAAGTTGAATAGTTGAAGCATCCAACATAAATCTCGTTTGCATTTTGCATTGGAAGAGGTGAGAAGAGGTGGAAAAAAGGAAACAGTGCGTGACATGTACATGGACACACACAGATCATGAAGCTACAGAATGCCATCCAACAAACTGCACGGGGTCAACACTTGATCCAACTAAATTCAATCATTGACAACTACAAAATGTTCTCCGAATTTATGTTGGTCGGAACTTTGGATGGCAAAGACTCAACTACAAAATGTCATTGGGAAAAATCATGTCAGCAAGTCCGACGTTCAGCTATTTTTTAACTTCAGATGCATTGGATTTTGTAGTACTGATTTTGAATTATTTTCCGAGCCAGAAAGGGTTATGTTCTTGATTTTGTAGCTGCAAAAAAAGCAACATGCACTGCATTTTGTAGTTGTGCACCCTATGCACTCCGCTTTGTATCTACCAAAACCATCTGCACAACTCCTCCCCCCTTATCTGAACCCTGATCCTTTCCTATCGTTTCCCAGTGGAAGGAAAGCCAACGAAAGATCTTCAAGTTTTACCACCCTTCAACAGCAAAGATGAAACATGCCTGCCAGACACTAAAATCCAAATGGAAACTTCTCACACCTGTTGGAAGCTGGTTCTCTGTCAAACTATCGGTGGGCGTGAAGCGATTTCATTGTACTTAGCAATGATGTAGGGTCGGCATATGTATGTGTATATATAAATGACTATATTATATTATATTATATTATATTATATTATTATATTTTATTATTTTATATTTTATTATATTATATTTTGTTATATTGAATTATATTACATATATATATATTTATTTTTTATTTTAGATTATATGATAATATATTACATTACTAAATTATATTATATAAAATTATACTATATTGAATTAAAGTACATTATATTATATTATTTATGAGTCTTACGCCTGACAGCCGGGCGCCGGCAAAACTATGTTGGCGCATCGTAGCCCCCATCTTAGCCTGTTGTTGTTGTTGTTGTTGTTGGCCGATGTTGGCCCTATTTGGGCGCAGGTTTGCCCCTGTCTTGGCCCTAGGTTGGCCCATGTAGCCCACATCTTGGCGCAATGTCGACCCAGGTAGCCCACATCTTGGCCGATGTTGGCCCTATCTTGGCCTATGTAGTCCCTATCTTGGCCTTAGGTCGGCCCATGTAGCCCACATCTTGGCCGATGTTGGCCCTATGTTGGCGCAGGCTTGCCCCTATCTTAGCCTTATGTTGACCCATGTAGCCCTTATGTCGGCCCATGTACCCCACAGCTTGGCCGATGTTGGCCCTATGTTGGCGCAGGCTTGCCCCTATCTTAGCCTTAGGTTGACCCATGTAGCCCACATCTTGGCCGATGTTGGCCCTATGTTGACACCAAGGCCGTCAAGATGTCCAGTTTTCCGTTCCGGGTCGTCGTCGTCGTCGTCGTCGTCGGCGTCGGCGTCGTCGTCGTCGTCGTCGGCGTCGGCGTCGTCGTCGTCGTCGTTGGTGTTGTTGTTCTTGTTGTTGTCGTTGTCGTCGTTGTTCTTGTTGTTGTTGTAGTTGTTGTCGTGGTCGTCGTTGTGTTTTTTTTTGTTGTTGTTGTTGTTGGTGGTGGCCGATGTTGGCCCTATTTGGGCGCAGGTTTGCCCCTGTCTTGGCCCTAGGTTGTTGTTGTTGTTGTTGTGGTTGTTGTTGTTGTTGTGGTTGTTGTTGTTGTTGTTGTGGTGGTGGTGGTTGTTGTTGTTGTTGTGGTTGTCGTTGTCGCCCTTGTTTTTTGTTTTTGTTGTTGTTGTTGTTGTTGTTGGCCGATGTTGGCCCTTGGGCGCAGGTTTGCCCCTGTCTTGGCCCTAGGTTGGCCCATGTAGCCCACATCTTGGCGTAATGTCGACCCAGGTAGCCCACATCTTGGCCGATGTTGGCCCTATCTTGGCCTATGGAGTCCCTATCTTGGCCTTATGTCGGCCCATGGAGCCCACATCTTGGCCGATGTTGGCCCTATGTTGGCGCAGGCTTGCCCCTATCTTAGCCTTATGTTGACCCATGTAGCCCTTATGTCGGCCCATGTACCCCACAGCTTGGCCGATGTTGGCCCTATGTTGGCGCAGGCTTGCCCCTATCTTAGCCTTATGTTGACCCATGTAGCCCACATCTTGGCCGATGTTGGCCCTATGTTGGCACCAAGGCCGGCAAGATGTCCAGTTTTCCGTTCCGGACCCCTTCCGAAGACCCAAAACCATGAAAAACCCATGGTTTTAAACGTCGCCAAGACGAAACCTGGAGACGGCGAAGGCCACAAAACCCTGTAAAAAACGATGTTTTTGGAACACCACACGCAGAATACACTGTAAATTACAACGATAATCGTGGGGCGGAATCGAGCAACCGTGAACCGGAATCGGGCAGAGCCGGTCGGCGGCAGGGGCGGCAGCCGTATATAACCTTCGGTTACCACCGAAGGCCTCCGGCAAGGACACGGGCTGCGGCCCGGTGCCGGCGCCCGGATTATGAGGCTTACGCCTGACAGCCGGGCGCCGGCAAAAGCAGACCCGTCAGCCCGAGCGGGCGTTGTTGTTGTTGTTGTTGTTGTTCTTGGGAATTTTGGCCCGGCACTGTAAACGTCAACAACTCTGTTTTGGATGTGAGAGAGCATGGCATCTGGAGCTGGACAACTGTTGCCTTCCCATGGCTCCTGGTTTCCGCAGGAACAAAACAAAGTGGAGGTGGCGGAGCTCCAGAACTCCCAAGAAGAGGCCGGGGTGAACGTTGCGAACACCACAGCGAGGACGGAAACCAAACTACCCCCTATAGTTACGCATGATCATGATCCATGAACTGGGAATCCCTATTTAAAATCAACACAGCTAGATTTTCCTGAAGATTTCTTTGAAATTTGACAAAAATCCATCTATTTTTTTGGCGTTAATCAGGGAATGTATCTGCAAGAAGTAGGGGGAAGGCCAGCATGAAAACACGCTTGACCTGGGTACCTGGGTGCAGGTTCCAAAGTTGCAGCGCCAGCTTGTCGAAGTTGAGGCCGCAGCGGACTTTTCCAAACATTGCGGATGCCGATTTTCCACCCTTTGATTGCCTAGATTTGGGGGTCCTCTTAATTTTTGTAAATCGACAATAGACCATCTCCAAATTTACCAGAAATGGGTGATAGAAGGTTTATGAAGGGGATTGCACCATTACTTTTGGATAGACCCAACAAGAGTTTTCGCAGGCACCTTTGATAATCATTCAGCTCTGGTGGATGGTGGCAAATGCTCATAAAAAAATGGCGATGTCATGATATCATCAGCAAAACCTGGGAAATCATCAAACAGCCATGAGCCAACAGCTCTTTGGTCGTTTCAAATCTCCATTAAAAGATCGGGGGTTCAAAGTCGACAAACGGACTGCAGTGCCACAACTGGTTGGTGCTTTCAAGTGTGGCAACGGCTTCCATCCATTGGGACGCCCCTATCAGCAATTTTCATGGGACATCATATTTTCAAATCCATTGGATGTACCTCATCAGACCGCTAGATTCAACCCAAAGAGGAAACACAACAATTGGCAAATCCGGGAAGAGATCGAAGAGATCATCATCGATTTCACCTTCTTCAGACACCGTCGTTGGGATCACCACACCGTCGTAGAACAGTCAACCATCCCCAACCGCTGCCATGGGGCCCAGGGGCAACTCGCAGCGGCCCTTGCAGAAGTGACTCACCTCAAGGCCGAAAAGGTGGGACCCGTCATGGCGATGTGGCAGCATCAATGGAGGTTTGAATGGAGAAATCAGCTATAAATGAAGATTTTGACATGGTAATGTTTGATTACAAGAGGGTCACCCGGTCACCCACCCAATTTCATGGGAAAATGATGAGAATCCATGAGGTATTGACAAGTATTGACATTTTGGGCACAAGAAAAAAACGTACACACCCAAACGAAGGTGCATCCTTGAATGGGACTTAATGGTGAATTTAAGTTAGCTTGCCTTTTGATATCAACAATGTGTGAAGTGTTGTGGATTCTCTCTCTTCTTATTGTTTGATGTTATTTTTTCCCGAATGCGTAGCAAGGGTTCCCGTTTCACTCTGGGGGTCTGGGGGTTGGAGTGTGTTCGCTCGACGTTGCGTCCGCGTCCGCAACCGTTCGCAACCGTCCGCAACCGTCCGCAACCGTCCGCAACCGTTCGCAACCGTCCGCGTGAGGACCATATGGCCGTGCCTATGGTAAGTTCTGCAGAGGTGGTCATTTTTGGAGGTTTCAGACGTGTCGTTGCTTCGTTTCGCGTGGCAGGCGTGGCACTTCGTGACATTCAGACGTGTTCTGGAACGTGTCGAAAGTCGTTTTGCGTGGCAGGCGCAATACTTTTGCGACGTTTTCAGAAGATGTGTTGCAGTTTTCGTGGCAGGCGCAGCACTTTGGACGTGTCCATCGTCATTTTTCGTGGCAGGCGCAGCACTTTAGACGTGTCGTGTTGCGTGTTTTTTGTAAATCGCATTGGCAGGGCTGCGTCAAGTGGCGACAATGTGCAAATTCCGTGGCAGGCGTGGCATTTTGTGCGATGTGGTGAAAATTGACGGAAGCCTCGCACGAAACATCGATTTTGAGGTTGCAAATTTTCAGGTTCTAAGGAAAACTCGTAGGAAAACGTCGATTTTGAAGCTACAAAGTGTGAAAATTGGAGGAAGTCTCGCACGAAATGCTCGTTTTGGTGCTCCCACGTGTCTCGTCTCGAGTCTCTGGTTTCCCTGTGGCCTCGCCGTGTCTATGGGGGAAGCTGGAAAACATGTTCTTGCGGCATGTTTCAAACTATGAAAATTGGAGGAAGTCTCGTACGAAATGCTGATTTTTCTGCATCCACGTGTCTTGTCTCGAGTCTCTGGTTTTCCTGTGGCTTCGCCGTGTCTATGGGGGAAGCCGCAAACCCTCTCCTTTTCGAAGGTTTCCAAGCAGCTTGTCATGTCGTTTTGCGTGGCAGGCGTGGCACTTTGTGACATTCCAACGTGTTTGATAACGTGTCGAAAATGTCAAAATTGGAGGAAGTCTCGTACGAAATGCTCGTTTTTCTGCATCCACGTGTCTTGTCTCGAGTCTCTGTTTTCCTGTGGCTTCGCCGTGTCTATGGGGGAAGCCGCAAAACCTCTCCTTTTCGAAGGTTTCCAAGCAGCTTGTCATGTCGTTTTGCGTGGCAGGCGTGGCACTTTGGGACATTCCAACGTGTTTGATAACGTGTCGAAAATGTCAAAATTGGAGGAAGTCTCGTACGAAATGCTCGTTTTTCTGCATCCACGTGTCTCGTCTCGAGTCGTTGGATTTCCTGTGGCGTCGCCGTGTCTATGGGGAAAGCTCCGCACTCCTCACTCCACACTCCTCACTTTACACTCCACACTCCACACTCTACACTCCACACTCTACACTTTACACCCCACACTCCACACTTTTTACATTTTACACTCCACACTCTACACTCCACAAACTAGACTTTCCACTCCACACTCCACACTCTACACTTTACCCTCCACACTCCACACTCCACACTTTACACTTTACACTTTGCACTCCACACTCCACACTTTACACTCCACACTCCTCACTTTACACTCCACATTCCACACTCCACACTCCGCACTCTACACATTACACTTTATTAAACTCCTCACTCCTCCCTCCACACTCTACACTCCACATCCCCCACTCACACTCCACACTCTACACTTTCCACTCCCCACTCCACACTCCACACTCCACACTCTACACGTTGCACTCCACACTCCACACTTTACACTCCACACTTTACACTTCACACTCCACACTTTACACTCCACACTCCACACTCAGCGCTCTACACTTTACACTTTAAACTCCTCACTCCTCACTCCACACTCTACACTCTACACTCTACACTCCACACTCCTCACTTTACACTCCGCACTCCACACTCCACACGCCACACTCCACACTCTACACTTTACACTCCACACTCCACAGTTTACACCCCACACTCCACACTCTACACTCCACACTCCTCACTTTACACTCCACACTCCACACTCTACACTTTACCCTCCACACTCCGCACTCCACACTCCACACTTTGCACTCCAGACTCTACACTTTACACTCCTCACTTTACACTCCACACTCCTCACTTTACACTCCACACTCCTCACTTTACACTCCACACTCCTCACTTTACACTCCACACTTCCCACTCCACACTCCACACTCCACACTCCACACCCCTCACTCCACACTCCACACTCTACACTTTCCACTCCACACTCCACACTCCACACTCTACACTTTACACTCCACACTCCGCACTTTACACTTTACACTCCTCACTCCACACTCGACACTCTACACTTTACACTCCACACTCTACACTTTACACTCTACACTTCGCACTTTACATTTTACATTCTACATTCTACACTCGGCACTCTACACTTTCCACTCCACACTCCACACTCCGCACTCCACACTCCACACTTTACACTCCACACTCTACACTTTACACTTTACACTCCTCACTCCACACTTTACACTCCACACTCCTCACTTTACACTCCACACTCCACACTTTGCACTTTACACTCCTCACTCCTCACTCCACACTCTACACGCTACACTCCACACTCCACACTCTACACTTTACACTCCACACTCTACACTTTACACTTCGCATTCTACACTTTACACTCTACAGTCCCCACTCCACGCTTTACACTCCACACTCCACACTTTACACTCCACACTCCACACTTTACACTCCACACTTTACACTCCACACTGCAGACTGGTAACAGGGGAAATATGTACAAGACAGTTCAAATAAACTATTGCAGAAAAGTGTTGTGCGTGACTGCATATCCATGTGTTTTGACATCTGTACCATTAACATACGTGTGAGCATTCGGGTTCGTGGGCTTCATCTTGTTCTCTCGATTTAGAAAGGTTCATCCACCGCAGGAACTTAGCGAGGCTCTGGTGCAAGACCTTCAGCAAGCGTTGGCTAAAGCCGAAGACCAGGCTTCAGAAAGCCCCAGCGTTTTGCAGCAGCTAAATTGCTGCACAAGATGGTGCACGGTATGCCCTCATTCAAATTCTGTTGGGGAAAACGGATTATGGACCTCGTTGGGGAAATCTGGGGGTATGGATCAAGACCAAGTTTCTGGATCCATCGATAGCCCCCTTATAATAAGGGCCCAGCCATCCTCACCTTTGGATGTGGAGGTCAGGGCAGCTACAAAAAAAGGATACAATGGTTCCATGAGATTTGGTACTGGCTCGGGCTTATGGGCGTGAAAAAAGTGGATGCTTAAATCATGTTAAATACTAGAGTTGACATGAGCTGACCAACATGCCTGGGTCCTTTGGTATCCCATTCTTGAGCCACCAGGATCTTAAACTGAGATGGTTCCTGGCAGCTTGGTGCAGGTTTCATTTTGCGAGAAGCGGCTCGCGGAAGTTGAGGCGCCCCCCATTGGGGTCGCAATTTTGGGGGGACACCCAGGCCTGTGTCGGCCCAAGAAAAATGGAAGGCTGGAAGGCTTATGTTGGCAGGCATCAAAAAATGCTCCCCAAAGGCACCCAACAACACGTGGGTCAAGGGGTAGATTTCGATGGTCAGATGTCATCAAGGGTAACCCAAGAAACAGATAAACAAACAGATAAACGACAGATAAAAAACAGATAAAACCATATAGAAACAAATAACAACAGATAAAACCAGATAAGACACAGATACAAACAGATAAAAAAACCGATAAACAACAGATAAACAACAGATAAACAAACAGATAGAAACAGTGGGTATAGTGGGTGTCAAGGGCACATGTTGATCCAGGCGCGAAACAGTCAGACCCTTGCAGACCTGGCCGCCGCGGAAGCTGACGGTTCCCAGGCGCGGGTCCGAGCTCAGTTGCCACCTGGTGAGGCCTGTTTGGCGAATGAAGGTGTTCAATCTGTTCAGTTTCTTTTCTTAGGCCTCTTGGGGGGTAGTATTTTCCAACATGTTTCAACATTTTTCACCAAGGTCAAAGATCTGCAGGACAAAGGGGGATGGCAGAGACCCAAATCATCCTGCTGAAATCTGACAACCCATGGCTCTCTCCAGAGATTTGGAAGTTTTGTTTTGGATATGACAACTTTGGTGGGCTGGCAGCTCAAACCCAAGACTTTCTGAAGTTTGCTTGTCAGGATCCGCAAGACCCGTAGATTCAAAATGTGAAAATCAACACGTCCAAAACTGGTGGCCCCTCATCACATATTCCTCCAAAGATCACCCAAGATTCACGGTGCTTGAAGCAGAGACCCCAGAAAAGATGATGGGAAACCAGCCGAAACCAGTCTGAAACCGTTGGAAACCAGTTTGGCACATGGATCTTTTGTACATGTTGCCAGACGTTACCCGAACACACTGTGACGCAGACCTCATTCGTAGTCATTTTAGAACCGTAGTTCTCACCCCAAGTTGCACCTAGCAAAGCAATCCTGAACTTGGCAACCCTTGGTAGGAAAATGGGTTGATTTTTATTTTATAGTAGTCCTAGTAATTCCTAGTATATGTATATAGTAATCAAAGGAAGTTTAGGGGGAGAAACTTCCGTGTTACGGACTTTTAGAATGTCAGGGAAAGAGTTAGTCAAAGAAAGAGTTAGCAAAGAAAGAGTTCGTCAGGGAAAGAGTTAGTGAGGGAAAGAGTTAGTCAAAGAAAGAGTTAGTGAGGGAAAGAGTTAGTCAAAGAAAGAGTTAGCAAAGAAACAGTTAGTCAGGGAAAGAGTTAGTCAAAGAAAGAGTTAGTGAGGGAAAGAGTTAGTCAAAGAAATAGTTAGTGAGGGAAAGAGTTAGTCAAAGAAAGAGTTAGTGAGGGAAAGAGTTAGTCAAAGAAAGAGTTAGCAAAGAAACAAGTTAGTCAGGGAAAGAGTTAGTCAAAGAAAGAGTTAGTGAGGGAAAGAGTTAGCAAAGAAACTGTTCCCTCACTGTAAATGGGATTGCAAGTGGTGCTGGTGGAGGAGTTGCCGATGGAGTTTTGGAGGAAGTCTCGCACGAAATGCGTTTTTGAGAGATAGCAGATGCACGAAAGCCTATGTTTTTCCATACAAAGTCCGTCCCCGAACCTCGATGATCTACCTCTGCGGTGCGACGGGTGCGAGAAGGTCTCGTGTGTGGTCGGATCATGGTCGGATCATGGTCGGATCGGTCTCGGATCATGGTCGGATCGGTTCCGCATTGTAAATGGGGTTTCAAGTGTTTTTCGTGCATGCGCGGTCGACAGAATTCCATTGTGATTTGCAACTGTATAGGATCGTTCCCGCATTGTAAATGGGGTTGCGAGATGTTGCAAGTGGTGCTGGTGGATGAGTTGCCGATGGAATTCCATTGTGATTTGCAACTCCAGGATCGTTCCCTCACTGTAAATGGGATTGCAAGTGGTGCTGGTGGAGGAGTTGCCGATGGAGTTTTGAAGGAAGTCTCGCACGAAATGCGTTTTTGAGAGATAGCAGATGCACGAAATCCTATGTTTTTCCATACAAAGTCCGTCCCCGAACCTCGATGATCTACCTCTGCGGTGCGACGGTTGCGAGACGGTCTCGTGTGTGGTCGGATCATGGTCGGATCGGTCTCGGATCATGGTCGGATCATGCTCGGATCGGTTCCGCATTGTAAATGGGGTGTCACCTGTGTTTCGTGCATGTGTGGTCGACAGAATTCCATTGTGATTTGCAACTGTAGGATCGTTCCCGCATTGTAAATGGGGTTGCAAGTGGTGCTGGTGGATGAGGTGCCGATGGAATTCCATTGTGATTTGCAACTCTAGGATCGTTCCCTCACTGTAAATGGGATTGCAAGTGGTGCTGGTGGATGAGTTGCCGATGGAATTCCATTGTGCTTTGCAACTGTAGGATCGTTCCCGCAGTGTAAATGGCTGCGTCAAGGTTGCTGCGTGCTGTGGCTGCATTGGTAATACTATTGTCTTTTGCAGCTGGATCTCGTACTGGAGTGGCTGCATGAAGGCTGCCACAGTGATTTGTCAGCAGATTTTCTCCATTTTGGTGCTAGTGATTTTCCTTCTAAAAATCCTTTTAAAAAGTGCTTCAAAATCGTCTTTTTTTTCGCTCTGGCGTCGAGATCCGGTTTTGGAGCTACAATTTCCGACGCCGTTGCGCGTAGTTCTATTGTGTTTTGGAACTCAATCTCTGCAGATCGCATTGTATAATGGCTGCGTCAAGGTTGCTTCGTGCTGTGGCTGCACTCGTAATACTATTGTCTTTTGCAGCTGGATCTCGGAAATCGTCTTGGAGTGGCTGCATGAAGGCTGCGAAATGGGTTTGTTAGCAGATTTTCTCCATTTTGGCACTAGTGTTTTTTTGTTGGACGTACGTTTAGAGCAGTGTGAAGTGTGGGGCGGGAAGAGTGCAGTGTGAAGTGTGAAGTGTGAAGGAAGCAGTGGGAAATGAGAAGTGTGAAGTGTGGAGTGTGAAGTTTCAGTTTGGAGTGCGAAGAGCGCAGTGTGAAGTGTGAAGTGTGAGGTTTGGAGTGTGAAGGAAGCAGTGAGAAGTGTGAAGTGTGGACTGTGAAGTGTGAAGTGTGAGTGAAGTGGGGAGTGTGAAGTGCGAAGTGAGAAGTGTGAAGTTTGGAGTGTGAAGTTTGGAGTGGGAAGGAAGCAGTGAGAAGTGAGAAGTGTGAAGTGTGGAGTGTGAAATGCGAAGTGAGAAGTTGCAAATCAAGTGAGAAGTGTGAAGTTTGGAGTGTGAAGGAAGCAGTGAGAAGTGAGAAGTGTGAAGTGAGAAGTGTGAAGTGTGGACTGTGCAGTGTGGAGTGCGAAGAGCGCAGTGTGAAGTGTGAAGTGTGAAGTGTGAAGTGTGAGGTTTGGAGTGTGAAGGAAGCAGTGAAAGTGTGAAGTGTGGACTGTGAAGTGTGTGAGTGAAGTGTGGAGTGTGAAGTGCGAAGTGAGAAGTGTGAAGTGTGAAGTTTGGAGTGTGAAGTTTGGAGTCGGAAGGAAGCAGTGAGAAGTGAGAAGTGTGAAGTGTGGAGTGTGAAGTGTGGAGTGTGAAGTGCGAAGTGAGAAGTGTGAAGTGTGAAGTTTGGAGTGTGAAGGAAGCAGTGAGAAGTGAGAGTGTGGGGAAGTGTGAAGTGAGGAGTGTGAAGTGCGAAGTGAGAAGTGTGAAGTGTGAAGTTTGGAGTGTGAAGGAAGCAGTGAGAAGTGAGAAGTGTGAAATGTGGAGTGTGAAGTGTGAAGTGTGAAGTGCGAAGTGAGAAGTGTGGACTGTGAAGTGTGAAGTGTGGACTGTGAAGTGTGAAGTGTGAAGTGTGGACTGTGAAGTGTGAAGTGTGCAGTGTGAAGTGTGAAGTGTGAAGGGTGAGGTTTGGAGTGTGAAGGAAGCAGTGAGAAGTGAGAAGTGTGGAGTGTGAAGTGTGGAGTGTGAAGTTTGAAGTTTGGAGTGCGAAGAGTGCAGTGTGCAGTGTGAGGTGTGGAGTGTCGAGGGAAGGACACGGTCGGGACAGGGTGTCTTTGAACTATAGGTCATTTATGTTTGGGAAACTTCCGCCGCCGGCTTGCCCGGGTCTATGTTATGTTTTATGATTGCTACCGCATGGCTCAAGAAAAAGCTGAGTGTTTGTGGCTGCATAGCTTCTAAATACAGGTTATCAGCCGTATAGCCTAGTTTTCCCCTATAGGTAGTGTTCTGCTCTTAGTATCGCTTCCACCTTGAGCTTGTAGGGATTCTCCTTGCCGTGTAGTTTGTGCCATGGCCAACCCTTTGCTACCTACCGTCGACTCCCCCGAAACTATCGATATCAGTACCCCTCCAAGCTCCGAAAGGTCAAGGAGTCAGCGAGCAGGTGGGACGCCTCTTACTGAAGCTGTCGCGATGATGCCACAGAATTCAGGATTTTCGCATCGAGGTGTTTTGCCAGCCGCTGCCCGGGAGGGTGGGCCGAACGTTCATAGTACTGGAAGTTCTGGAAGGAGAGTGTTCAATCAAATGAATGTAAACCACGACCAACGTGTTATTATTGATCAGCAACACTTTGTGCAGAACAACAAGGTACTCATTCAGACTCATGACCCAGCATACACGGAAATGCTTGCGCAGACAGCCGAATTGCGTCATCGCATGGCAATAGCCGAAGCGGAAGCTCAGGCCAATCACCGTCACGAAGCTTTAACTGGAAGTCTGAAGGAAGCACTTCAAATTCGTGAAGCCCAAGAGATCAATCAGGCAAGGATGTTTCTGAGGGAGAATGAGGAGAACATCAAAAGTGAGGCCGTTCAGCATGTCCGTACCCATAAGGCTCAGTGTACAGAAAAGGTTCAGGCATACCAAAGAATTTTGGATGCCAATCTCCGTCAATCGATGGCCACGAAGGAGAGCGAGATTGAACGCCTCCGGAGTCAGGCCGCTGAAAAGGAGCGAGTACAGGAAGAACGCATCAAAGGGCTCGAAGAGCTCGTGATGCAACAGAGTCTTCACAACCAAAAGCTCCAGAGTATGTTGGACTCCCAGCTGTCGCAGCCACCTCCTGTCCAAGTTGTGGAAACCGCACCTTTGACGAGGACGGCGGAACCGTTTGTCATCTCAGCCCCGATTCCGGCGTGTACAGTTGATCCTCCGATTGCATCCGTGCATCCGCCCGATGGTCTTTTCAATGCCGAAACAGTAGCTCCACCATATGCTCCTCCGCCAATGCTATCCGGCCCATATGCCAGCAACACGGATGGAGAAGCCGAGGATATGGTCACTGGCCGAGTCCCGGTAGGTGGAATCAACATAACGTACTGTAAGAGGGCAGAGAATGGACCTGTTGCAGGCCCTTCCCATGGTGTTCCCCTGGACAGTGCCTCGGGAGATCATACCCCAATGTCTGGTCGTACTGTACCATATGAGGGTTCTGGTCGAAAGCCTAGTAAAGGTCCCAATGATGGCAATAACTCAGGTGGTAACAACAATGGAGGACCTGGTGGGGGGAGATGATAATGGGGATGATCATGATGGTTCACCCGTCCCATCGCCATCACCAGCGCCTGATGCCAATAAGAAGAAGGACAAGAAGAAGGCGCCAGGCAATGGAGGGGGAGGAGGAGATGGTGATCCTGACAAGGAATCGGATGACAGCGATGAAAAGTTTGTTCGACGTATGAAGAAGTTTTTGGGGGGTGGTTTCAACCTTGGTAGTAAAGATGAAAAGCCCAAGGTCAAGGAAGCAGACACTATCAAGCTTCCAGCCATCCCGGGTCCGGAGACATACAGAAACTGGCGTATCAAAACCAGAGAGGCTATTGTCGCGGCTTCCACCAACCCTGATTCAGCATTTGCATGGATTGGTGAAGTATGGAAGGAAGGTCAGACCATTGAAGCCCTCCGGAAGGTGGCGCCGTTTGCAACACTGGATGCTAAACTCCTGTCCGCTTTGACCAACATCATCACGGGAGATTTTGCCCGAAAGGTTGACACATTCAAAGAGACTGAAGCTAATGAGGGAAGAATTGTGAGGGGTCGTCAAGTTCTGTTTATGTTAC
Source organism: Cladocopium goreaui (assembly GCA_947184155.2). Lineage (NCBI taxonomy): Eukaryota > Dinophyceae > Suessiales > Symbiodiniaceae > Cladocopium > Cladocopium goreaui. The sequence goes on from CAMXCT020001016.1 coordinate 165,767, forward strand.
ATGATCAAACATGGCTCCACATATGCCCTCCAAGATCTCTTCAGTGTCCACCTGAAAGGAGAGAACCTCAAGACGTTCATTTCGAACTGGGATCAAGTACTTGCAGGTATTGTGAAAGTTCCTGAAGAATCAGTATTGGAAACACTGTTTTACAATCAGGTCAAGAACTGCAAGGCCATTGCCCATGATTTGAACGAGTACCATAGAGCCGATGAGGGTACCGAGAAAAGGAAATATGACTTCCTTGTTTCCGCTGTGCGCAGGCACTTGGATCGTGAACGCCTGGAGACCAACCGAGAGCGGGTTGCTCGGAATCTTTCAGGTACCGCCAAACCTTCCGCACCTGCTGTCGAAGGGAAGGTAGGTTTTATTCCAAGGGTTATTGTGTAAAGTGGAACAAGGGAGGATGCACGGATGAAAATTGCACGTTCAAACATGAGGTCCCATCCAAGAGAACTCCATCCACCAAACCCAAGAGGGATTCAAGTAGGGGACGTTCACCATCAAGGACCCAATCACCCAAAGGTAAGGGTAAGAAGAAGGAGTGCATTTTCTGGAAAAGGGGTAGATGTGAGCGGGGTGACAAGTGCAACTTCTCGCACAATGGCCCTGCTGGGAAACCAAGACAGGCTACTCCCGCAAGATCCAACTCAAGTGGGAAGAAAGGGGGTAAGAAAACGTCTAGGAGTCCTGGCAGGAAGTCATCAAGAAGCCCTGGCAGGCCTAAGAGCCCCAGAAATTCCAGATCTCCCAAAGGAAACAAAAACAGTTCCAGCAGTGGTAAGGCAACTCCAGCTGCAGTTTGTTTGGTTGCTTCGATGCTTGCATCCGTGGCCAGTGGTTTTGCAATCGATCCCACAAAGGTATGCTGTCCCAGCATCGGCATCCGCTTCTCCGATGAGGTTGATGTGCACCGGATTGCAGCCCGTGGGAACATGTGGCCAATCATCAATGGCGAGCCTAAGAACAGAACCACTTATCCATGGGGTCACAAGTTTGATGTTGATCAACAGGCTATTAGCGATTGTGTATTGTCTGCCACCATGCTGTCGGGGGCTGTTGAAAACTCCTTGAAGGGTATCGGTATCACCGCCAAATGTGGTTACGAATGTGACACCGAATTTTGTTGTGATCATTGCATTCCCAAAGGCATCGTTGCCGCCCCTGCCGAATCAAGGGAGATGGTTGAAGGTTCAATTGACTTGCAGATCGATTGGATTGCTGACACAGGCAGCGCTCAAGACCTTGTCTCTCAAGGGGAGTTGCCTGATGACTATGGGTATTACTCATCCAGTCCAATACGAATGATGACTGCAAATGGTGAAAGTTCGTCCACAAAACAAGGCAAAGTTTTTGTCCCCAGATTAGGGAAGACGGTGGATCCATACCTAGTCAAGAGCACTCCGGTCGTACTATCAGTTGGCATGAGATGTATAGACGATGGTTATGATTTCATATGGAATGGTTCGAAGGGTGAAGACCCATACTTTGTCAAACCAGATGGTAAAGTGGTCCCATTGACCGTGAATGACTACGTACCCTACCTTGCTGCCAAGCCAGGTCGTCTCACTGCTGCACCTGCCAAGAAGGTTGCACGCCGGGAGGCCGTGCCGGTCGCCGATGTGGAGCCTGACAAAGACCCAGGGGAGTTCATTATACACATCGAAAGGGATGATCCTCCTCTGGATGTTGATGAGTTTGTAGCTGAGATGGAAGAATTAGCCGCAGTTGATCCCCCGAAGGGAACGTCCAGACCCGACAGTTCTAGACCTGATGTTGTGCAAGTGGATATTTCGGGCAAGAAGAAAGATGAAGGTAAAGAATCATCTAGCCCTCCGGAAGGAGAGGCCTTTGTCGTAGACTTCTCATCAAAACGGAGCCAAGGTGAAAAGGCACTTAAGGAAGAAGCAAAATCTAAGAGCCATTTACTTTGCCATTTTCCCAAGAATCCATATTGCAAGACCTGTCAACAAGCTAAGATGTTGAAACCTCCATCCAGAGTATCCGGGGGGTCCAAACACGTCGATGCTGAAAGATTCGCAGAGCACATCGCTGCTGACTTTCTAATTGCCGCCACCGAAGAAGAGGCGGGGCTTGACGGAGAACAGGTCGCAATGGTAGTGAAGGACGTGGCCACAGATTTCATGTATATTTACCCCAGCGGTAGGAGAACAGCCAGAGACGCAATTTTAGCGTTGAAGCACTTCATACGACACAATGATGAAGTAGGCATCATGTATAGTGACAATGCTCCTGAACTTCTGAGTGCATTGAAAGAACTCCAATGGAGACATGTGCTAAGTAAGGAGTATATCTCAAAATCCAATGCAATTGCCGAAAGATCCATTAGATCAGTCCTTGAAGGTGCTAGGGCCAATCTCCACCAAGCTGGGCTACATCACATGTACTGGCCACATGCTGCACGCCATTGGTGTATGATGCAGAATGTCATGTCAAGAACTGGGTCTGACACTCCCTGGAAGATTCGATTTGGGGAAAACTTCAAAGGTCCCTTAATTCCGTTTGGTTGTCGTATCGACTACTGGAATGGTCCCAGGAAAAGACGGGGTAAGGATGGACTAAAGTTCGAAGCTACATCAACTGAAGGTATCTTCATGGGGTACGCAGTTCATCCTGAATTCATGTGGAAAGAAGAATTCTTTGTTGCATCCTTGAAACAACTAATTGACAATGCATTCGACGATCCCGCACAAATCATGAGAGTGATCAAGATCAATCGAGTAGATGATGTCGTTTTTCCCTTGTCCAACCGGCCAGCTCAAGTCAAGGGCATTGCATCCGATGATCAAGATGACGATGATGGGGTCGACCATGACCTCTCCGATCAAGATGCAAAGCCTGCGCGGGAGCCAGAGCCGACTGTAAAACAGATTGAAGATGGGGAAATGCCTCAATCATCAAGTGCAAGTGCTGTCTATAATCTAGGATGGCTTGGTTTTCTCAGACATGTTGACAACAGAGAGGGTTGGTACGAATATGCCGATGCCCACATAAATGTCAAAGAATTTTCTGAGAATTTTGTCGAGCCTACTAGCAAGTTCAAAACTGAAGAATTTCCCTTTAGGACTACTTGCTATAAGTTGAATGGTGTATGGCATGTGCTTGAATCCAATCTGAGTATTGATCCACCCGGGAACACTTCCATGTGAGGTGATGACCACCATCTTCTCTAAAGAACCCATTGAACTTTGTGAGAAGCCTCCAGAAGTTATCCCAGATCCCATCGAGGAGGGTGATAATCTCGTTGAGGTCATTAACCCAAAGACTGGTGAGGTTGAAAAGATTTCGAAAGATGATCCCACTTTCTATGATGCGGGGGGATTCAAGGCTAGAAAGTACAACAAGTCCAGTAAACCTAAGGACATTCCACCTTTTGTTTGGCAAGCAATGTCTATCAAGGCCAGACGTGAAGCCATCCGGGAGGAACAGGTCAAAATCGCCGCCAAGGAAGCCGAGAAGAAACTCAAGGCAAGATCCGAGGCCGAATTGAAAAGACTTGAAAAGAAGAAACCCGGAGTCACAAGCATCATCAATCAACTCCACAACGCATATGAAGAATGTGATGTACCCATCATGCCTACTTGTGCCTAATCTGAACAACGGCATCGTGTTAAGTTAGCCAGGGTTAGTATTCAAAGTGGTGAAAGGGCTATCAATACCTTAGTAGCCAGACCCGTCAACCGAAACGAGATCAGATCCAGCCCCAAAGCCCAAGAGGCATTGGATGTGGAATGTAATAAGCTGGTCAAGAAGACGGCCTGGTTATATGACACGGTAGCCGAATGGAAGACTGTTTCAGATAAGGCCAAGAGATCCGGCAAGAAGGTTCATGTTGGCAAGGTGTTTGAGATCTGTGTTGAAAAGGGCAGTGAACTCCCAGAGGGTCATAAACTTAGGAAGTTTAAAGGGAGAACTGTTTTCCAGGGTAACAATGTAATGGATGAAAACTCTGACACAGCTTTGTTTTCGGAGTTAGGATCATCTCCAGCTACCATGGAAGCAGGTAAATCTGTCGATGCATATGGATCCCAACCGGGCCATACAGCTGAACAGAATGATGGAGTACAAGCATACACTCAAGCATTAATGGAGGGGATTGAGACATGGGTTGAAATTCCCCGTGATCGGTGGCCTAAAGACTGGGTTGGAAGATTTGTAAGGCCTGTGGTATTATTAAGAATCGCCTTGTACGGGCACCCCGATTCGCCGGGTCTTTGGGAGCGCCATTGTGAAGCGATGCTCCAAGCTGGGATTCATAATGCCAGATCCGGAAGGCTGGCCGTCAGTGTTCTTTCACCCTGAGCTTAAGCTTCTGTTAGTGGTTTATGTTGATGACTTCAAAATGGCTGGACCCATAGAGTCAATGTCGAAGGGCTGGAAACTCATTGCATCCAAGATTGACATGGACACACCCGGGCAAGTTAATCGATATCTTGGTTGCGATCATGTTCAAGAAAAGAATGTTTTTCTTTCTAAAGATGATCATCCGTTTGCCTACCTTTTTGACAAGTCCCTGCCTGACCCGGCCGCGAAATCCGCCGCCGCAGCGCACAGGACACAAGACTTTTGGGAAGTCGAGCCAGGACGAGGGGTATACATCCGACACCACTGCCAACCCCGTAAGGGTTGCTATGTGCCTGATGAAGATGTCATCCGAGACTGTGAGTTGTCAAGCATCCGTTGTACCGATGCAATGTTCAGCTCACCGGAAGGTGACGCCGTTCCTGAATGGGATCAATATGTTGATGAGTCAAGCAAGTTAACCCAGGGAAAGGAGCATGCCAACATGTGGGTGGGCGCAACTTATCTTTACAAAGGGTTGTGCTGATCCTAAGGCCGCACTGGCATCAATTAAGAGGGACAAAGGTGAAGCCAAAAAGAAAGCCAGAGCACAAGGTTTCTCATACTTGGACCAACTATTTGAAGACCAACCATGTATGACTAAACCAGTCACAGTCATGTTGTATGATATGAAGCCCTTCCTACAATCATGTGTTGATCGATATGTTCAACTAGCTGGTAGGGATGCCAAGCCGATGAAAAAGGTTGCCACGCCGTTCCATGAAGAACGAATAGCTAGGCCCGTCACAGATGAGTCCGAAAAGAAGGGTGTACTTGCCCCTATAGCCGCTAGAGTCTTAATGAAGATATTATTCGCAGCTAGAATGGCAAGGTACGACTTACTTCGAGCCGTTCAAGGCTTAGCAGCTCGAGTGACGAAATGGTCGGCTGATTGCGACCGGGCATTACATCGACTTGTCTGTTACATTGATTCAACTATAGATGTGAGGTTGAAGGCTTTCATAGGTGATCCTTTGTGCAAGTGCCGTCTGTGGTGTTTTGCTGATGCAGACCACGCCGGGGAATACGATAATCGTAGTACTACCGGTTGTTTCCTTGTACCAATTGGGCCAAATACGTACTTCCCATTAACAGCGTTCTCCAAGAAGCAAACATCCGTGTCAATGTCCAGTACTGAATCTGAAGTAGTTGCAGCAAACATATCCCTGCGTGCTGTAGGTCTACCTTCCTCCGGTTTATGGGCGTACCTCCAGAACGCGGGGGGGGATGAGGCCAAGAAGCATAGCACTCCGGGAGGATTGCCGAACACTTCAATTACCACCCAAACAGAAAGAGATGGTGAGTACTGGGAATTTATTAGGCACCGAAGGCTTCTAGTGAGAGTGCACCCCAAAAGTAGATCATCCTTGTTTGATCCAACATCCAGCAAAACAATTCCGTTACCAATCCATCGCCTTGGCAATGCAAGGACGACGTTGATGGTCACCAAGGATGGCATCGATTTCCGTCAGGATCATTGGAGACAGGGTCGAAGTTCTACATCGGGAGATGTCTGGGAGGGCAAGACCTACTTCAGGGTCTACGGCCCGTACGAGGTGGACTACAATGTGGAGTCTCACGAGCTCAGAGAAGCACTCACGGATTGGGAATTCATAGGCATGGAAAGAATGGGTGAAAATATGATTTCCCTATGTCCCCCAAAGAGCCTTGAAGGAGTTTTTGTTGAGGACAACCAGGCAACAATTAGAATATTGGAAAATGGCAAGTCCCCAACTTTCAGGCATACCGACAAAACTCAACGGGTTAACTTATCTTGGTTAAGTGAGCAGTTCAAGAGACGGTGGTACAAACTTGCCATTGGACCCTCTATGATGCAGGCTGCGGACATACTTACTAAGCCATTCGCTAATTCCGAAAAATGGAAATTTGCTTTGGCATTATTGTCCCATGTCCAAGTCATCCCTAAGGGTCCGAAGAACAATGATTCTAAAGCCACTGGACCAAATCAGGCTGCTGCTGCACCTGGCTGCTCGAGGGAACTCCGAGCCGGTCCGAAGCCTAATCGATTACTGGTGGAGGTCTGTTGCCACGAGGAGTCCAAGTTGAGTGAATCCCGGGAAGTATCGAAGGGTTGCCATGTCTTGCAATTCGCCGAAAAGAATGATCTCTTCCACACAAATGTAAGGAAGGAGATGGCCCGACAAATCAATGAGTTTGATGGTGAAGTACTTGTCTGTGTTAGCATACCGTGCACGGGGGGAACATCATGGTCATATGTGAACCTTAAACATCCCTCAGCTGCGGCCAAAGTCAGAAGACATGTCAAGATTTTTCATGGACTTTGGAAAGCCTTCCTACAATTCATGTCATCGTTGAAGAAGAAGGTGTTTATTGCGATTGAATGGCCCCGAAATTGTCGATACTGGAAGTTGAGGAAAGTTGCACAATTCATGAACTCAAGACAACTGATTGCATTCAATTTTCATGGATGTATGGTCGGAATAAGAAACAAAGACGAAATCCCAATTAAAAAGCCTTGGACCATTGCCACAAACTTGCTATCATTGGGGTGTGAGCTATCCAAGTTCCAATGTGACCACTCACATGAACACGTTCAAAGAAGAGGCAAAGATCTTAAGGCAACCGAAAGGTACACGTTCATCATGACGGACCTTGTTCACTCTGTCTTTCGATCAGCTACTTTTGAAGCTCACCACTCGCTTGTCGCGATTCGCCTTTGTCCTCTGACTGTCATGGCTGGACCTCCCGAGAACGCGGAGACGCTGACCAACTGGGTTCCTGACGATGAGAAGGTCTCGGTGTATCAGCGGATTGTTCAATGGGAGAGCCGTCTGAAGGAGTTGAGGTCCTCTTGCGTGTCTGTCGCCTATGAAGATGGCATTGCAGGAGTTCAGACGCTCGGCGGGAGCCAGCAGCCGGTGGACATTGTCATTGATACGTGCCTTTGTTCGGACTTCGAGAAGAATTTCAAGTCCTACAAGGGTATCCTCAAGCTGTTTGAGACAGTTCCCCAGGCCATCTTTGGCCATGTGGACTGCCCGCCGGAAGGTGAGGTCGATGTGCTTGTGATTGGTGATGGTTGATTATCCAGATGATCCCAAGAAGCGAAAGGTGATCAGCTTGGGGGAGATTCTTGCACAATCGCCGCCTACTGGTGTGCGCAAAGTCCATTGGAAAATGCATTGGGGGAAGGGGCTAGGTTCCATCCACACAGGAATTTGGGAAGCTATGGATGAAATTGCTGCCAAGTGTACTGCTGAAGGAATTCCCCAAATCCCAACGCTCGTCCTCATTGGTTGGGCAGGCAATGATGTGTACGGTGATTATTATGGATACCGTGGATGCAATTGGATCCATCAAGCCCGTTACAACAAGACGCCTGCCGACCGGAAGGTCGCTGCCGAATTTGCAGAGAAGCAACATGCACGGGTGATCAATGCAATGGACGAGATCATCAAGATGCGACGTCACACGATGATCCGTGACATTGTCGTCTTCGGCTGTGGAGACGCAGATGCTTATGGTCTTCCGCCGTCATATGGCATCGAGATGGGCCGCTGTTTCGAACACCTCATTGCTGGAGGCATTCGATATGTGTCGACATGTATGCCCTCGATGGCAAGTATCAGGTACGATCGCCTCCATATGACTGACCTGCCCATTAATCGAACCCTCATGATCAAATTCTTAAGGTCAATGATCAGGGCGCATCTGATTGTCATGCAGATTGAAGAATTGGAACCTGTGTTGAGGCAGAAGGCATCATTGCTTGATCCTGACCCAGAAGAACGCATGAAGATTGTGTACCAGTACCCCAATCTGGCACAGTTCAAGTTCGCCCTTTCCAAGACGACCCAGGTTCGGGAGGCTCTCAATCCTGTGGCACTTCCTGTTTCTCTCGCACAAGAAGCCCAAACTGCAGATGAGCAGATCATGGACTACATGGCCGAGTTGAACGAAGTTGCTGAGGATGAAGCCACCCGGGAGGGTGCGCCGAAAGCGAATGATTTCAGTGAGGGTGACTTGACATCCATTGTCCCTGTCTTCAAAGACGATGTGGACTCGGATGAAGAAGAAGTTCGTCTGAGACAACATCTTCAGGACGATTTTGACGACGCAGCAGATGCCGATTGGTCACCGGTACGCAGTGAAGCTACCGACAAAATCCCAGGAATTGACGAGTGGGAGACCATCGACGACACTCGCCCCGACATTGTTCACAACGTTTTTGACCGAGAAGACAATGTCGAGGGTCACACCGAGGTGGACTATGGGGCCGACCATGATGATGGAATTGAAGTCGTTGATGAGTTCCCCGAGGCCGTCTTGATTCCGGATGACGCCATGGACGTGGACAAGAACGTGGCCGAGACCAAGGACGATGCCGACGCTCTGGGCGATGTCATGGTGATTGAAGAGCCAGAGACCGGCTGCCCTGAGGTTGAGGTCACGACTGAAGAGTCCAAGGCGCCTGAGATTGAGGAGGCTGCTGCCGGGGGGGGACCCTGTGCCTGTTGATGCTGCGAAGACGGAAGGTGACGTCAAGACTTCTGAGACAGTCGCCGCTGCCGACAACACTGTCACAGCTGAGGGGTCAAAGCTCGCCGGGAGGCCTGCCAATGTTGATGAACCTGCATCGTCATCGAACAAGCCCAAGCCAGAGGTGAAGAAAATGCCATTGAGCCATCACACTGCTAAGGCTCCGACTGGGATGATCGATGATGCTGCGAAGCTCAAGTTGGAACAGGCGAAGGAGAGGCTTGAAGATTCTGTGTGGCTTGATCCAAACGACTTGAACAGCAGGATCCCATACAAGAACATCAATGCCAATGGCCGTCTCCGTGAAATCTCAGGAAAAATGTCGAAGTATCTTTGTGGGCATGCACTTGCTGATGGTCTTCCGTCGCCCGACATGGACTTCACCAATCTGTCGATGGACTGGGTGGAGCTCCGCAACCACTTGTGCAACAAGATCCGGAATGTCGTCGACTGGGAGATCCTCCAGGTCATTCGAAGCAGTGACACCAGGAGATTCCAACTGCAGGTGTGCAAGCCCGACAACGAGAAAGCAACCTGGAAGGGTTTGCCGTGGCAGCCAACACGTGTCCGTGCCTATCAAGGACACAATACCTTCGTGCTGAAGCAGGGCAAGTTTGCTCCCATGATCCGAGACCTCTACACCTTGGATCCGGACTTCACGAAGGAGAAGGTTGACACGGGAGACATTCCCAGGGCAAATTTTCGGCCAGACCTGATCCCGGAGTTCGACAACTTCCCCAGAATCATCTACCACTCATGTGACAAGGGGGTTGTGTCGCAGATCATCCAGCACGGCTTGATCCCGGGAGGGTGGCCACGTTCCTCAGGACGCGCCCACAGCTACTTCATTGCCACGCACCCATGGGATGCGAACATGAAGAAGCTCGCGGGGACGCGAGCCGGGAAGCCATACTATGTAGCGATTGACGTGGAGATGGCCATGCAGGTGGGGGCCACGGGCCAGATTGTTCAGGACGGACGAAGCCATCATGACTCCTGACTGGATCCCCAACGAGACCATCATCTGCGTGTATAATGCGGCCGAACGGGAGTTCTATTGGTCGAATAGAGCATATGCTGCCGGACGCCAAAGCTACAACGAACGGGTCAAGAGATCGAAGGACGAGGGAGATGATGTCATTCAGGCCCTCACCCAGTCCAAGCGCGGCAGAGGAATGGACTTGCTCTTCGAGCAGTGGTCGAACTTTCTGACAGGAGTGAGCCCGGAAAATTCTTTTCTCTGGTCCAGCCCAAGCCCCTTCAAGGAGTCATTCGTGACATGGAAGCTGCCGATGGCATTGAGCCCGAGGAGATGAAGAACTACTTGTTTGGATTCTATGCGGCGGTCTCCAACTCTGAGGTCATCGAAGGACGTGGGAAGGGGAGGGGCCAGAATCGGGGAAAAGGAAAGGGTCGCCACCCGGGAGGGAAGGCCGGTGTCATCACTCAGATGAAGATTGACAATCTGAAAATTCAAGATTGTGTCACCACCCAGAAAACGACAATTCCCTTCAGAAAGTGTGACAAGTGCGACCACAACATGCTTGATGGAACTGCCAAGTGTCCTTCCTGCTACGTGTCGATGGAGGCATGGAGCGACAATCGCGTTGCTACAGAAGTTTGCCGGTTGGAAAGCCGTGCCGCTGAGATTCATGGTGTCTTTGCCCTCAGTCAAGTCAGCCAGGTGCAACCCAGAAAGCATCGAGCTGGCTCTGAGGCGCGCCAAAGAAACCGGGCAGGCAGATCCAACTTTGGTGTCATGAAGGATGGCGCAAAGAAGGAGGTCAAGAAGTTGAAGAAGACTGGATTCGCAACCATCCGTGAGAGAATGGAAAATGATCCTTTCTTCATGTACAACTAACTGTAGCATCGCGCAGCTCACTCCTCCGTGCTGCGACTTCCTGCACCGCTTGGGTGGTTGCATCTCCCCTGATGTGGGCAGAACATTCGAGGCCAGAAGGGAAGGCAAGGGAACTGACGTCAAGACGAGATTGGTCTTCATGCCCTTGCAGGGCAGGGACCCATCGACTCCTCTTGATGTATCCAAAGAAGCGATGCGCCACTCTGGCAGGTTTTACACACTTGCTCAGTTTGCAGTCTACACTGCAAAATTGGCTCCAGCGCGAGGGGAACCCGCGCCGTCTTTGTTTGGTTTTTCAGTCAGCCTTCTGGTCCTCGACGAACAACCTTTGAAAGAAAACTATGACGACCTCGTCAGCTTCGCAATCCAAAACTGGACAGATAACCACGGTGCTCTCGATTGGAATGTGTACACGGACGAGCCCGAAGCAGAGGCAAGTGACGTGACATTCCCTGCAGCCATGGGTCCAGTGAGGACGGAAGGGTTGATCGACAACCCACGCCGCAACTTTGACCCGAGGGTCACTGAGAGGTATCGCCCGGAAGCCACGACTTGGCGCATGTCCTCGTACGATGAGCCCGAGGAAGGCTGCTATCGTTGTGGAGCCCAAGATCATTGGCAAAGGGACTGCCCCTACCGCAGCATGGGAGCTCATTGTGGGCGTCGAGAGCAATGAGGAGCTTGGGGGTATAGTCGTGGCAGTCAGGATGGTACGCAGACCAGTGGCAGTACCGTGACAGCTGGCGCCAATGGAATTACGGCTACGAAGACCGAAGGTGGGGCAAGGGGCACTATGTTTACAAAGGCAATACCCGGAGAAAGGCTATGTGAAAGGACCTGCCAAGGGCAAGGGACGTAGCTACTCGGGAGGGTATGCCGCTGACCGTGAACGTGAACGATCTCCACCTCCATCTGGTGGTGCATCATCTTCTGCTGGGCCCCCACCTCCAAGCTACCGTCCTGGTCGCAACACGAGGATCATCGACGCCGTGACCCATGAGACTTGCACAAGCCATGGAGTGATCAGAGAGCGTGTCGTCGAGGAGGACGATGGAACCATGTACACCGAGATCACCTTCCCTGATGGCACTGTTGAGCGGGATTATTGGTAAAAGGCTATAAACATATCAGCTTGAAATTTTGTTGAATTCAAATCCATTACATTCGTCGTTGAGTTCAATCTCATTAAACTTGTTTTTCAGTTTTGCCTTGATGCACATTTTTTGCCAATCTTCCCCATGGCTAGTAGTAGAAGTTTAGCCGTGGCGGAAGCCCGGCCATGTGTAATCATTTTTAGGGCATTGCTTTGTACAGGCGTGTCTTGATGTGTCCATTCGACTCTTTCAAATGTCATGTGCATTAAAGTCGTGACGGGAGTCCGGCCATGTCATCATGCTGTGTGCATCCGATCGCATCCGTGCCAAAAGATATGCATTCGACCTTGCACCCGAGGGTTTTGATGTTTCGCAGTTTTGTGCATTGTATAGTTGATTTTCCGTGCACTCTTTTACAAGTTGTCATCGTGCTAAACTTCACTCAATTTTCTTGCGATAGCTGGAGTCATATTACTTTACATGTTAGCATTTTTGACCTTCTCGCAGTCTCAGGTCCGATGGGACTACCTCCTCGTCTTCCTGCCTGCACTACGTTGCGGGCGGCGGGGGGTATTTTGTAGTAGTCCTATAGTAATATGTTTTATGATTGCTACCGCATGGCTCAAGAAAAAGCTGAGTGTTTGTGGCTGCATAGCTTGTAAATACAATTTTTATGAGGGGGATAGATAGTGATCATGATATCCCCCTATGATTCCTATGATGGTGATAGTTTCAGATAGCCATCATATCAACATCGTGCCAGGAGCAATCGACTGCTGCTCGTGCTGCGATGGCAGACTTGGTCACGGACAAGGCGGACTGGGGTCGAACCTGTTGGGGGAAAGGATGATCATGCGAGCCATGCGCTGGATTTTGGCGTCCATTTTTAGACAACTCATGGATACACTCTTGTAATCAACATTGGCAATGGGAAATTCAGCACGTTTTTGCACTAGGCAGACCTTTTTTCAGTAGGCAGACCATCTACCACAGGGGGATTTATCAGCAAACCAGGAAGGCAAATTCTTTTTGATTTGCTGAACCTCAATGGTAGCAAATCACGGTTCGTCCGACCGTTTTTGATGGAGGGGATGCCGGCTGCCTGGTTTCAAAATGGGACCTTACGATTTGTCCATGCTCATGCCATCTTATAGCGTTCTACATCCTTGTACACTAGGAGAAGAAACACCTGTTCAAAGCCGGTGATGTTTGCCCATGAGTTTCTGTCCATTTTCACACCTTGGAAAGGATGGTTGATTCTTCCACCCGGGTTCGGCCACGGATCGCAACAAGCTGAAACATCGCACCTTAGTAGGAACGGGTTTGGTTGACTCACCAGATTTAGTGGACATGGACATTTTCTGACTTCTTATGTCAGTTGTCCTGATGAAGACCCTATAAGAGACGCATCCCGGTAGCAGCCCCACAGGAAGAGAGCCTTGCGACCATTAAGAATGGGTCATTGAGCCAAGCCCAAGAGCAGGTGGGCGGCCCAGGGCTGTGATACCTTTGATTTACAACGTAGCGTGTAGGATCACAGGGATTGAACACGTATCAGGTCGAAATATGTCGAATACCAAATTGCCGAATCATATCATGTTATATCATATTACCATACCATATCATATCATGTCAACATATCATGTCAACATATCGTGCTAACATATGTTAACGATTATCATGGTATAGAATTGACTTTGCTGTGGCCGCATCGAAAGATACTGTAAAAAATGGGCTTTTAATGGGGATGCTGATGATTCACCACCAAACTCAGGAGTACCTTTTTTTAAAATGTTACAATTAAATATATTAACCCTATATTAACCCTTATATAAATATATATTATATATATATATACATAATATAATCGAAGGAAGTTTAGAAGTCAAACTTCCGACAACATGGACAGATGAAAAGCAGAGCAGGGAAGAGGCAGAGAGAAGAGAAAGATTAGAAGAGAGATGATCAGAGAAGAGAAAGATCAGAAGAGAGAAGATCAGAGAAGAGAAAGAGTCAGAAGAAAGAAGATGCAGATGCGCGAAAAGGTAGGAAAGTCGCGAAACACTGCGTTTTTCCAATGATTTGTGCCCAAGGAGGGTCGACAAGTAGGCTCGCTAAAGCGGCGGGTGCGGAGCCAGCTGGTCAGATGAGAGATGAAAAATTGCACGCCGTTGTGGCGCGAAGCACGTTTCCAAGTCAAAATGTACAAAACACACCATGCTCGGACCACTTTTGGAAGTTGAGATGTCGAAAAAGTGCACGCTGTTGTGGCGCGAAGCACGTTTCGAAGTAAAAATGTACAAAACACACCATGCTCGGACCACTTTTGGAAGTTGAGATGTCGGAAAAGTGCACGCCGTTGTGGCGCGAAGCACGTTTCGAAGTCAAAATGTTAAAAACACTAGGGGTTCGGACCACTTTTGGAGGTTCAGATGTCGTTTCGCGTGGCAGGCGAAAGGGATTGTGCACCTTGTGAAAAGTGAGCAAAACATGAGGGTTTTGTGCCATTTTCAACTACAACCACCACTACACCACACTACACTCCAATACACTACACTACAACTACAACAACACCTTCACTACACTGCGCTCCACTACACTACACTGCACTCACTTACACTCAATTGCACTACACTACACTACATTACATTACACTACACTACATTACACTACACTACACTACCTTCCACTACACTTCACTACATTACACTACACTACACTCCACTACATTACAACTACAACTACAACTAATTACACAACTACACTCCACTACACTCCACTACACTCCACTACACTAAATTACACTACACTTCACCACATTACACTATACACTACACTACACTACATTACACTACACTACCTTCCACTACACTACACTACATTACACTACACTACAACTACAACTATAACTACAACTACACAACTACACTCCACTACACTCCACTACGCTAAATTACACTACACTACACTACACTACACTACACTACATTACTCGTACATTACACTACACGACACTCCACTACACTACAACTACAACTACACAACTACACAACTACACTCCACTACACTAAATTACATTACACTACACTACACTACATTACACTATACACTACATTACATTACACTACACTACACTACCTTCCACTACACTTCACTACATTACACTACACTACACTCCACTACACTACAACTACAACTACACTACACTACACTCCACTACACTACAACTACAGCTACAACTACACAACTACATTCCACTACACTCCACTACACTACATTACACTACACTACATTACACTACCTTCCACTACACTTCACTACACTACACTACATTACACTACACTACATTACACTGAATGACACTGCGCCACAGATAGACAGGTAGACAGATAGACAGATAGATAGATAGACGCATGACAATCTTAGATGATGAGTCCGAGGTGCTCACACCAGGGCAGGTCAGTAGGTTAGTGACGAGTAGAAGAGTTGAAGATTTTGGCCATGTCCATCAGCATCTAGTGAGATTTGTGGTTTCCAATCCTCTTGAGGAGCTGCCACCAATGCCCCTGGCTCCTCCTGAGTCTCGGATGGAGGCGCCTTGTGGAGTTCTGACAGGACCAGGGAAGGGATACTTTGACATCTGCTTCTGGTTCCAGTCGATCTTCGTCTGAGGCAGGGCAGATGGCGGACCATTTATCAATCCTATTCCTATGAGCAAATATGTAGTAAAATCCAATTTCTTTGGCTAAATCATGTCAAATCAGATTTCTGCTCGCAAGCAGAGCACAGCTGAAGGGCACTCCGCACACCAGGACGAACAAATTTAGGTTAGCAAAAAAACGCACCAACAATTGAAATATACAAGGCCAGCATGAGCCAAACCTGGTTATTCAACGTAGAATTGTAAACTTTCCAAAACACCACACCCATAGTGAAAGCAATGCCCAACTCCAATATGCCAAGGGCGACGAACTCTGGAATGCAACTGTGGAAGCCTTAGTGGCGGTGTCCTGTTCCAGTTTCATAATGATTTTATTTTTGTTTCGCGCATGTATTTTTTCTTTCCTCCCTTTGTGTCTTCTTGTCGTCCCCAGATAAAATCATGTTTCACAATCGTTTTATGTGTTTTACCACTCGTCTCCCACTTGTCTCCTACTTGTCTCCCCCTATTGCCAGAGATACATCCCCCTATTGCCAGAGATACAAATGCCTTGGCAAAAAATCGAAACCGTGTCGTGTCAGACTTGTGATTCATGCTGTTCTCAATTGCAATGGATCAGAAACTGCCAGCCTCAGAAGCCAATAGGGCCGCAAACATGCACGCAGACGCTGCAATGGAAATGGAAATTCACTGTTTGAGGTGGCATCCTGCAAATCCAATCCCTCAAGCGATGGAATATGCTTCGATATGCTGAAATGATGTTGTTTGGAACAATGGCCTTGGTTTATTTTAGCGCTTTTGGGCCTTCAACAAAGTCTTCAAAATATAAAAAACAAACATTGGATACCGATAGTTGTTTTGGAGGGAAATTGACGCCGAGGCCAATGACAGAAGGGACTTCTTCCACAGGCAATGGAAACTGCACGCTTAAGGGTCACGAGCCAATGACCCCGGACACTTGTTAGGTGATCACATGGCTTGAGGACCATAGGGCTATCTTCCTTACGTTCAAAAGCGGATGAAAACACAGATCCAGACTATTATATAAATCCATTGAGTTCTATACTTCTGGAAGATCTTTCGAGCAATTATGGCTACGGTATGCTGCCTGAGCGGTCCGACGGCTGATCCCAAATCAACTCACCACTGGGAATGCAACACTGACTTGGCCATTTTGGGTCAGGACGAATACGCCAAGCAACGATGAAGGTGCAGAACTGCTATGAAAGGGCAGAAATGTTGGGACGATAGACTCCCATGGGTTTCCTCATTTACATGCTGGATTTTGAGTGTGGGGTTGGCGATGGGCGAACGGGACAATTGTGTTGTTACAGCCAGCAACCGTGAAAGCAAACCGGTACTCGAGATTATCAGTATTGTATATCGTATGATATATATATACATACGTGAGATTCTCAATATTGGTGTTCCTTAATCATATAGTAATATTGTTGATATTCCTTTACATTTCAGCTCCCTACAAATGAAAAAAAAACACCATGTAGGATGTCCCCCAAGTGGTGAACCAGGCGAACCAGCTGGGCTTCCGTTGCAGACGCGCGTGGATGCCTGGTATCTATGGCTATGGGGGTTTCCATAGTCATAGTTGTATGGATGGTTTATTTATGTTTATTTCATGGACGATCCATCTAAATGGGACACCTCCGTATCCTGTTTAGGTGATCAAAGGTGTGGTCAATCCTCCCCACAGCTTCGCGAAGTATCATGGCATGGACTTGTTGGTGACATGATGACAGGATCGGAACTTCCAGTCGATCAGGAACAACGATCGAATTCCTGAAATGGTAAGGGAGTTTGGGAAGGTAGCTGTGGGTCAGACTTGACTAGATCTACATTCAACAGCCTACTGTAATACATTCTAATACGACCTTGTTATTTTCGATGTACATCTACTCTTCATCCAACTTCTGAATCTGAAGCACGTAAAAAAGGAATAGGATCGAGGTTTCACTTATGTGATGACATTGCCAGTGTGGTGTAGTTTTGGAATGAGTTGGTCATGAGCCAGAGCACTCCCAGCTGTTTCGTCAAGAGCAAGCGCCTTCAATGCGATGATCAGACATATGAATACGTCTTGAATACGTGTTGGCTTTGGGTCAAAACCTTGTTTTTTAGATGAACACCAAAATAACAAAGCTGGTTAATGGATGTTAATGGATGTTCATTCCCCCAAAGTATCTCCAAATATGCCATCCATCGGGCCCGGATCGGGCCCTGTCTGGACCTTTGGAGCCAGGCCTGTCCGAGGAGCTGTAGGGCCTACAGGGAACCTCCGCCCCAGATCTGACATTTTTGCCCGAGTAGGTTGAGGCTGTTTGAAACATAACTACTAGTAGAATGTAGAAGAAGCGTTCCAACAATCTAAAAAAGGTTGTATATATGTATACATACATGTATATTTACACATATAACATATACATATACATATGCATATGCATGTCCATATCGATATGCATATCCATATCGATATTCATATCGATATTCATATCGATATGCATATCCATATCTCGATCTCTCTATCTATCTATATCTGTCCACATATCCACCGATCTGCCTATCTGCCTATCTATCCTATTCTATCCTATTCTATCCTATTCTATCCTATTCTATTCTATCCTATTCTATCCTATCTATCTTATCTTTCCTATCCTATCCTATCCTAACATATCCCATCCTATCCTCTTAACATATCCTATCCTATCCTATCCTATCCTATCTATCTATCTATTTATCCTAACCTATCCTATTCTATCCTATTCTATTCTATCCTATTCTATCCTATCTATCTTATCTTTCCTATCCTATCCTATCCTAACATATCCCATCCTATCCTCCTAACATATCCTATCCTATCCTATCTATCTATCTATCTATCCTAACCTATCCTATCCTATCCTATCCTATCCTATCCTCTTCTATTCTATCCTATTCTATCCTATCCATCCTATCTATGCTATCTATCCTATCTATCCTATCTACCCTATCTATCCTATCTATCCTATCTTTCCTATCTATCCTATCCTATTCTATCCTATTCTATCCTATTCTATCCTATCCTATCCTATCTATCCTATCTATGCTATCTATGCTATCTATGCTATCTATGCTATCTATCCAATCTATCCTATCGATCCTATCTATCCTATCGATCCTATCGATCCTATCGATCCTATCGATCCTATCGATCCTATCGATCCTATCGATCCTATCGATCCTACCGATCCTATCGGTCCTATCGATCCTATCGATCCTATCGATCCTATCGATCCTATCGTCCCCTATCGCCCCTATCTCCCCTATCTCCCCTATCTCCCCCATCTCCCCTACCTCCCCTAGCGCCCCTATCTCCCCTATCTCCCCTATCTCCCCCATCTCCCCTACCTCCCCCATCTCCCCGACCTCCCCTATCTCCCCTATCGCCCCTATCGCCCCTATCGCCCCTATCTCCCCTATCTCCCCTATCTCCCCTATCTCTCTATCTAATCTCTCTATCTCTCTATCTGTCTATCTGTCTATCTCTCTATCTCTCTGTCTCTCTGTCTCTCTATCTCTCTATCTCTCTATCTCTCTATCTCTCTATCTCTCTATCTATCGATCTATCGATCTATCGATCTATCGATCTATCGATCTATCTATCGATCGATCTATCGATCGATCTATCTTTCTATCGATCTATCTATCTATCTATCTATCTACCTATCTACCTATCCATCCTATCTATCCTATCTATCCTATCTATCCTATCTATCCTATCTATCCTATCTATCCTATCTATCCTATCTATCCTATCTATCCTATCTATCCGATCTATCCTATCTATCCTATCTATCCTATCTATCCGATCTATCCTATCTATCCTATCTATCCTATCTATCCGATCTATCCTATCTATCCTATCTATCCTATCTATCCTATCTATCCTATCTATCCTATCTATCCTATCTATCCTATCTATCCTATCTATCCTATCTATCCTATCTATCCTATCTATCCTATCTATCCTATCTATCCTATCTATCCTTTCTATCCTTTCTATCTATCCTATCTATCCTATCTATCCTATCTATCCTATCTATCCTATCTATCCTATCTATCCTATCTATCCTATCTATCCTATCTATCCTATCTACCCTATCTATCCTATCTATCCTATCTATCCTATCTATCCTATCTATCCTATCTATCCTATCTATCCTATCTATCCTATCTATCCTATCTATCCTATCTATCCTATCTATCCTATCTATCCTATCTATCCTATCTATCCTATCTATCCTCTCTATCCTCTCTATCCTCTCTATCCTCTCTATCCTCTCTATCCTATCTATCCTATCTATCCTATCTATCCTATCTATCCTATCTATCCTATCTATCCTATCTATCCTATCTATCCTATCTATCCTATCTATCCTATCTATCCTACCTATCCTATCCTATCTATCCTATCTATCCTATCTATCCTATCTATCCTATCTATCCTATCTATCCTATCTATCCTATCTATCCTATCTATCCTATCTATCCTATCTATCCTATCTATCCTATCTATCCTATCTATCCTATCCTCTATCCTATCTATCCTATCTATCTATCTATCTATCTATCTATCTATCTCCCTATCTATCTATCTATCCTATCTATCCTATCTATCCTATCTATCCTATCTATCCTATCTATCCTATCTATCCTATCTATCCTATCTATCCTATCTATCCTAGCTATCCTATCTATCCTATCTATCCTATCTATCCTATCTATCCTATCTATCCTATCTATCCTATCTATCCTATCTATCCTATCTATCCTATCTATCCTATCTATCCTATCTATCCTATCTATCCTATCTATCCTATCTATCTCTATCCTCTCTATCCTCTCTATCCTCTCTATCCTCTCTATCCTTTCCCTTCCGTATCTATCTATCTATCCTATCTATCCTATCTATCCTATCTATCCTATCTATCCTATCTATCCTATCTATCCTATCTATACTATCTATCCTATCTATCCTATCTATCCTATCTATCCTATCTATCCTATCTATCCTATCTATCCTATCTATCCTATCTAGCCTATCTAGCCTATCTAGCCTATCTAGCCTATCTATCCTATCTATCCTATCTATCCTATCTAGCCTATCTATCCTATCTATCCTATCTAGCCTATCTAGCCTATCTAGCCTATCTAGCCTATCTAGCCTATCTAGCCGATTAAACTCCGCTTCAGCAACTACGGCTCAGCAACTACGGCTCAGCAACTACGGCTCAGCAACTACGGCTCAGCAACCACGGCTCAGCAACCACGGCTCAGCAACCACGGCTCAGCAACCACGGCTCAGCAACCACGGCTCAGCAACCAAACTAGGTTCTCGCTTCAGCAACTACGCTTCAGCAACTACGCTTCAGCAACTACGCTTCAGCAACCAAAACTAACTCTCGCTTCAGCAACTACGGCTCAGCAACCAAAATCTACTCTCGCTTCAGCAACCAATCCTCAGCAACCAAAACCCACCCCCTCTGGCAATTACAAGCACAGCCACATTTTACACGTCATATCAAAATCCCACCCTCTCTGGCAAGTACATGCACTGTCTCATCTTACACATCATATCAAAATCCCACCCCCTGTGGCAACTACATGCACAGTCTCATCTTACACGTAACTCAAATCCACCCCCCGGCTTGGGGCAGTACGCACAGTCTCATCTTACACATATCATCTCAAAGCCCACCCCCTCTGGGCAATATGCACTGTCTCAATCTACACATCTATCAAATCCACCCCCTCTGGCCAACTACATTCACAGCAGCGTCCTCATCTTCCACTCATATCAAATCCACCCCCTCTGGCAATTACATGCACAGTCCTCCATCTTACACATCAATATCAAAAATCCCACCCCCCTCCGGCAAGTACATGCACAGTCTCATCTTACACGTAATCTCGAAATCCCACCCCCTCTGGCAAGTACATGCACAGTCTCATCTTACACGTCATATCAAAATCCCACCCCCTCTGGCAAGTACATGCACAGTCTCATCTTACACGTAATCTCAAAATCCCACCCCCTCTGGCAAGTACATGCACCGTCTCATCTTACACATCATATCAAAATCCCACCCCCTCTGGCAAGTACATGCACAGTCTCATCTTACACATCATATCAAAATCCCACCCCCTCTGGCAACTACATGCACAGTCTCATCTTCCACGTCATATCAAAATCCCACCCCCTCTGGCAAGTACATGCACATTCTCATCTTACACATCATATCACAATCCCACCCCCTCTGGCAAGTACATGCACAGTCTCATCTTACACGTAATCTCAAAATCCCACCCCCTCTGGCAAGTACATGCACAGTCTCATCTTGCACATCATATCAAAATCCCACCCCCTCTGGCAAGTACATGC